>VXAX01004360.1:1043999-1096139 GCA_013399835.1 Leptocoma aspasia
CGGGCGGGGGCTGGGGCCGCAGAGCAGCGAGATGAGACAGACCGACGCCAGGACGGCGAGCGAAAGGAGGAGCGCGGGGAAAAAACATTTTTATGGATGGCTAAACGCTGACAAGTCTGCCCGCTGTCAGGATTTCTTTCTTTCTCGTTTAAGTAGGAGAGGGAAAAAAAAAAAAAAAAGAAAAGAAACAACAGAGCCCCACATGACACGTTTGGAAATACTTTTCCTTTCAGAGGTTATTTTCTTTTTAAGAAATCCCGCTCTTGGACACGCTCCCGGGCAAACCGGAGCGGAATTGCTGGGATTCGGGGTTTTTATTCCAGCTACGAACGGTGACCCTGATTGGCTTCTTGTCTTTTGGCTCCGAAGTTAAAACGTTGTATGTTAGCAAGTAACCAACGTTTCCAAAAACAATAGCCTCGATATGGCAAATTATAAATCACTCTAATTTTATCTCTGTGCCCAGGCAGCTCTAAGTGGGGGGAAATTCGGAGTTCGTCTCATTGGTAACAATTCAGATATTGTTTGGTAACTTCGTGTTTTCCTAGTTTGATTTTATGGGTAAATTTATTTAATGCTAGCTAGGTCTGCTTTAAAAGAGGCATTAGTGGGAATAAAAATAAATGACACACACATGGACATGTGTGCATGCACAGACACACATGCCTGCTGTTAATTACTTGGATCTTATAAATTAGTGAAAGAAGTATTTCAGCCCAGAATGGTAAACTATTTAGTGAAGGAGCTCTCCCTTGGCAGAAGTGGGAAATGATGTGCACGGCTTGGGAATGTGTTCAAGTTTGCAGTGGTTTGGGAAGGGCACTGCAGATAACGCAAGTTTCAGTACTCTTCAGCATCTCTGATGTGTGGAAATGTGCCTCTCTGTATGTGCAAGTATTTGTGTGGTAGGACTAATCTTCCCATCTTCAGGAGCAGAAGATGAAGAAAGTGCTGCAAAATTCTTCTCAGCAACGATAGAAAAATGTCATCACTCAAACAAACCTCATCCGTTTTAATCCAGCCAGACAACTCCCTTCTTTCAGGTTTGATAAGTACCAGTGTCTGGCTGGAACATCTTTGCTTCCTGTTAGATTTTAAAGCAGAGGCTGGGGATGTTTGTGGTTTGTTTTTTGGTTTTTTAAATATTGAGTTAATTTGACTTAGTAGCTAAAATAAACATGCCCAAAAATACATTAGAAGTCAGTTGTTTCAAGAAGGATATCTTGTATTTACTGGGTTTGGCAGTAGTTCCCATTCCTGTCTGCCCTTTGTGATGGAATTAGAAACATTTTCTTCTTCACTTTATTAACTCACATGTATGCTGACAAACAGTAATTCTGCAAAAGTGCCTGGAATAAGGGTCAAGTGTATTTTTTCTCAAACCCTTATCATATCCATATGATATATGCAAACCGGGAGATTTCCTGATGGATGCATCGAATCCGTGTCAGTATTTGTAAACTGATACGAGGTGGAGGCAGCTTTTATTTACCTGCAGTAACTGAAACAAATATGTAGAAAGCTGTCAACTGCACAACTTTGTGAAGAAGTTGAGAATTAGTACTTCACTAAGAGTCATGCACACACGTGCCAAGTATCTGCAGAAGGTGGGGATGTGGTGTAGAGGAACTTGGTAGCACCTTGGGTTTGAAACCTGCTCTCACGAAAATGGGCAGTAGTGTCTCATCTTCGCTTCAGAGGCCCAGCTCACTAAAAGAGGAGTGTAGAAGTGTCAATATAATGTATCACGTAACATCTGGGCAGTTAATCCTCCTTTCTCTCCTTTTATTCTTTTACAGGCTTTCTGCATCTCACATTTGAATTCTTAGCTATCTGCTGTTATCAGACAGGGAGATAGTGTGTCATGCAATCCTCTCTCCTGAGTGCTAAAGTGCTGTAATTTTGATGGCCAGGCTAATCTGTCGCTATAAAGTTTTATTTTTCCATTGTTAAATTCAAAGGACAATGACTACTAATTACAAGTGACCTCTAACCAAAACACTAGCTAGAGTTTATCACCAGTGCTGATATTGACTAACAGTAATTCCAGCATCAGCAGTACTGGGCACCCTGTTACAAAGAAACTTAAAAGAATAAGGGGAGACAGAAATATATATATATATATATATATATGATCTAGAATTTGTCTGCTGCAAAAAATACAGTGATAGCATAGAGAAATTCCATTTTCTGTGCAATATAGACCCTTTACAAATAATAATTACAGGGTTGGGGAAGAAAAAAACCGCAAACAATGCATCATAAATATTTTAACTGAAAACAACGCAGCAAAAATACATGTAGTAAAGGTTGTTCTCTTTAACTGCCTGGTTTCCTGATACAGGTGGGTATAAAGAATCATTAGTGTTACTGTACATGATCAGCAAGGGATAGTAACAACAACAACAATTTGAGATAATCATTGTGGTCCTATTACTGTCTTTGAGAACAGTTGTAAGGAAGCACTAGACTTTAAATACTGTGCAAGAAAATTAATTTTTCAAAAATATTCCAAATTATTTCCCATCTTACGTTTTGTCTGCAATGTTTGAATGGTTAATACTGTAGGAATTTTACAGGTGGAAAGGTGACTTAAAGAGACTTGGGCCCTGTATATTTATCATAGCAGCTAAAAATCCGGCTGTGCTTTTGCAGGTGAGTGGATTTAATAGATTGCAGGATCAGAGCCCAGACAGAGATCCTGACTAATACATGTTTGCATTTTAATTAAAGCAGGTGAAACATCAGGTGGATTGTTCTACAGGACCATTTGCAGGTTTCTGCACCTTAGGCAGATGTAAGGTTGAGCAGTTCTCTTTGAGGTTCAGTTCCTCTGGACAAGGGCACAGCAAGGACATGGTGGAGGTGGAAATGGAGGGAAAGAGACTTCCCAATTTATGCAGCCACCCCTACTTAACCAAGAAAAAACAGAAGAAGAAAATCTGATAATTGATCTCAGCTTTTCTGAGACAGCGTTAAGGTCGAAGTCTGTTTCTGACTGGGAGAAGCAAAGCCTTATCTTTCACATCTTTCTATCCAGAACTTGCTTCCTTCCCACTCTTTGTTCCTTGTCAGTAGTATCACCATCCTCCCTCTGCCAAACTTAGCATCATCTTTGCCTCTTCTGTTTCCTCACAGGTTGTGATATTCAGTTATCTCTTGACAGTTTTTCTTCGTGTTACTTCTTACATTCCTCCTTCCTTTTGTTTGCAGCTGCCAAAGCGTTAGTCCACACTGTGGCAACCATCCAGCTGGATACTGCAACCTCCCATTTCCCAACAAGCTCTCTTCTCCCACCTACGTTCTGCTCCCAATCACCATGACCCCCGCCAAAATCCTGCATCTTTTGCTTCTCTTTCTGAAACATCTCCCATTCTGGAGTCTCTCTATATGCCTGGCCTTTGTATAGGTTTTGAAAATATTCCCCACATCTCGAGTTCCACACAACTGTTGGCCTCAAACTCACTGTCCATTAAAAGAGAGAAATGAGGAGGAAAGAAAATTAACAGACCCACGGGTCTTTAGAGTTTGTTCTGCTTCAGGCTTCCTTTCACCCTCATTACCTGTCTACAATGGGAGCCAGATTGGCCACTTCTTGATAACGGTGGTTCTGTGTTTGCTCGGCCTGGTGGCATGCTGGGTCACACAGCCATGCTGTGCAGAGCAGCAGGCAGGAGCTGGTGATGGAGGTGCCCTTTCCAGAAGGCCTTGTCTGCAAGCAGCAAAGCTCCCCCTAATGAAGAATCCTTTATAATGTGAATAACCCTGCAGCTGAGGTCAATAGATTTCAACAATGCCTAATCTATTTTTTGTGTGTGTTTTCTTGCAGTGCCTTCCCTTAACAAAAAAAAAAAAAACAAACTAAAACCCCAAAAAAACCTTGAAAACCCTACAGTTTTTTTTTTTCTTTTAAGCATTTCTTTGCAGCATTCCTCATCAGAAGAGTTGATCATGCTTTACAAAGCCATCCCTCTCCTTCCCTCTCAGGGTACCTGTGGGACAGATGCAGAAATTGAGGCACCTGAGGGAAAGCTGTTTACCCTGAGGCCTGTGGCAGGAAGCAATCCCACATGCTGCCCAGTAGGCACAAAACTGACTGGAGGCACAAGCAGTTCATGTGGCTTTTCAAAACTCTGTAATGGTTACTTGCTGGTCTTGCCTATCCAAACCTACTTGTGTCTGTCAAATTACTCTGGCCTGGCTGCCAATGTGCAGTTTCTCACCCTGCAGCGTATATGAGGTGGCTGATTTATCTCTCTGTCATCAACAGATCTTGAATTACTTCACACAGGGCATGAAGGCTTCACAGAGACATGTAGAGCAGAGAAACCAAAATCCATTCCCATGGGAGGCTGCAGCCTGCAGCTCCCATCCCTGTCCTGCTGCATGGTGCTACAGGACCACCTCAAGCTTCTTGGTGGTGGCCTCGTCGGGAGCCTTGGGCTGTAGGGGCTGCATGGGCCAGAGCTGAGTGTTAGGAGGGGAGAGGAAGGGCAGAAACAGCCATGAAGAGATGGGGCATTCCTTGGAATCCTGTAATGGATTTGAAAAAGAGTGAAACATTTCTTTTAAAGACTCAGGGCCTGATTTGTGCCTTCTGATCAGTGTTTTTTGAAGCTGGTAGTTAACATGACATGTCATCTTACATGCTAAAGAGAATCCAGCCTTTGTTTTTTACTCCCAGGCTCAAATGTAGGCATATGAAGCCTGTTTAATCTCATAAGTAGGTGTTCTGGTTTACAGAGAATCTGAGCACCCACATCTTCAGCTGAAGTCCCTGGGAATGGCCAGCTATCTCCTCCTTTCCCCCACAGGAGGGAACCAGATAGGCAAGCTCTTGCTCCTTTTGTTCTTAGCCCTGTTTTTGGGAAATAACTTCCACAGGCTGTCCAAGCATATCTAGGTATTTTTCATAGAAAATATCCTGGTCCCTTGACCGAGGCAATCCCTGCCACTGAATCAGATCTTTACATGGATAAAGCACACTAATACTGGTGCTTACCTCTTCTCCACACAGTTATTTGCTGCAGTTCTCCAAGATGTAGGCCCTGGGGATGCTCCATTTTTCCTCCCCCCTGGAGGACTTCACAAGCCACTGAGGGCTCAATTAGCACAGATCACTGTGGATGTTCATGCAGGAGAACCTATATGTCAATCTTATTGCATTAGCAATTTCCCACAGTGATGCACAATGGAAGCCTTTTAGGTAAAACAGATTTGAATGCAATGTGGTTTGAACACAATGAAATGCTAATGGAATTCTGTGGACACCTGCTAGTGTGATGCATACAGAAAGTGTCTTGTGTGTGAAATCTATCCCCTCTATGCACTTGGCTGGGCTGAATCACCTGCGGAGAAGGAGAGGTGGCCAGCAGTACTGTTGCTTCCTTCCCAGGCTGGCTGCCAGTCAGAGGGGAAGCACTTCTGGAAGTTTGTCCTTTGGAGTACTTTATCAATGATCCATATGATCTATTGATCTCTATTTCACTTTCCAAGCTGTGCGACGCTAAATCATTCGCAAAAAACGTCTGCTGTGTTAACACCAGAACTGAGTAATGCTTCAGACAGACCACCCTGAGGTGGGATGTGCTACCATACAATATGAGGAGAGCACTTGCTTTATCCTTTTCCCCTGTGTGCCCTGTAAAGGCACAGCCAGGTCTCCAAAAGCGTATTCTCTTCAAACAGTTTAAGACACTAAACTTCCAGAATAGGTTCCCATCAGACTAGAGTGCCACATCCTTGGTGGAGTAATTGTTCTTTAGATGTATCCTTATTCACAACATTCTTAACATCTAAATCTAAGCAAATCCTTTTCCTAAAATGAGTATTTGGGAATGACTCCAAGAATGCCAGTGATTGATAACAAGGATTACAGGATCCGATTAGTGTGGCTATAAACTTTAGACCAGCATGGAACCTGAAATTCTTTCAAGTCCCCTTCTTCCTTTGTGAAGTGTTTGTTCTGGAGGCACTTGGCTGCATGCTTTGTATTAGAGGCAAATCAGCTTTTATTTGAAAAGCAGGAATTCTATTTTTTGCGTATTTCTAACCGTTCCATTTTTAGAAACACCAGTGGGCTTTGCCACAGTTTCTCAGGGAATGGTGGGTATGTGAGGAATGCAGGACTGACTGGCTATAAAATGGGGATAGCCAGAGCCATGAGAAGACATTTTGGCTTCCTAGGGCAGGTTGATGCACCTCCTCATCACCCCAATGCCTCCTGCCTTCTCCCACAGATCCTCAGAGCTCTTCCATGGCGTGAGTGCTCCTTAGCCTTCAGCTCTGCTGGAGGAAAGCAGCTGAGAGAGGGACTTTTCCTCGGAGGTGCCAGTCTGAGTCTGAGCAAGGCAGCCTCAAGAAGGGGTAAGGCAGGGACTGGGTGAATGGGTCTTCTTCCTGCCTGCAGGGAGCAGGGTGTGAGGCAGAGAAGAGGATGTGTCCCTGTGGGATTGCATCTTAGAAACTTCAGTGTGGCCCAGACAGGGAATACTCTGTGGTTTACTCCTTGTAAACATCACAGTCACTGGTTTCCTTTAAAAATTAATACTGAGGAAGGAAGTGCAGTTGGAGAGAGATCATAGTGATAAATCGGCCGAGTTTAATATTTTTACATAGACTTTGCGTATGGTAATTTTGTGAGCTGCTTTCAGATATTGTGGGAGATTTTCAAAGGCAAAAATCAGTGGGAATGACCAGCCCTCTGGTTTGGGTTGCTGTCCTCATCAGCTGGAAGAGAGGGGCTCTTTTGCTTGGTTGTAGTCAGGGATGTAGGGTCATAAGGGCTCATCTCAAGGGGTTTTCCAGTCTCTTCTTCCTCCCCAAGGCCAGCACAGTTATTCTTGAAGCAAGCTGTGTAAAATTCACTCACAGACTTCCAGCAGCAACTATCCCAACGTGTATCTATCCTACTCGTATGCTCTCTCTGATTTTTCAAGTGGATCTGAAAGAAGGATTGCCCCTATCCTGTCTGCAACAGCCTTTGCACATGGGGTGCTGTTACCATGCCCGTGCACCTCTGTTCTCCCCATCTTATGTCACACGAAGGAAGCTTTGTTGAAACATCTGCCAATGTGCTCCTCCAGAGCAGTCCCACAGCAGGAATTGGTACCTACCTTCCTGATCAGGCATCATGGGCATACCAAACATGACCTAGGTACAGAATTCCCTTTTGAAACAAAATTTATGCTTTGAAACACTTCCACAACTGTTTGGCCTGTGGAAGTGCACGTAGCTGTGTTAAGGTGTGCAGCTTATATACTTGAGTCTTTCCTCCTTTGTATCAAGTAAAAATGTATTATTCCTGTCAAGAGAAGCTAAAAGATGCTGAGTAGATGAGGTAATACTTGAGTGATTACACGAGCTCAGAAAACTTATGTGGATGTCACAAATTTTGGGCACTAGCATGAAATTTTGTTCTTACTTTATTTGGGAGGCAATGAGTTTGGTTGAAGGCTCCACACAGTGAATAAGTGGCTGGAGAAGCATGAGGTGCTGTGAGATTTGCTTTGTGATATTGATGCCTGCACATAAAGTTCACTGTAGAAGGCTTTTCTGAGCAAACTTGAAAAAGACCCAAGAAAATGAGTTTCAGAAGCTTGCATTATTATATATATATTATTAATATGTTATATATATTATTATATATATGAATAAACAACAAGATGTTGCCAGGGCTGTGTGAAGCATGGATAAATTTGAGCCTCAAACACTCTACCTCCTATCTCTTTTTAGTTGGAGCACTGCAGGGTCAAACTGGGAAGAAATTTGATTTCTTACTTTAAAAAAAACCACCTTTACATCCTATTAAATTAAAACCCGAAGTGTTAGGTTCTGTGGTTGTGGAAGAAGTTAGTAACATTGTAATGAATAATTCGTCCACTGTATTTTGTTGTGTGTGAAAGACAGTGGGTTCAGATAGATTCATAACAGCACCCTTGTCTGGTGGGTCCCAAGGACAACAAGAAGCCTCGGGGGATCCCAACTGAAGGTGAGAGTGCCATGAGTGGAATAAGTGATTTACATGCTTCAAAAATAACATGTGGCCACTGTTGCTGAGCCATGAGCTGGTTACTGGACTGTGCTGCTCAGTTGTGTGCTCTCATGCTGCTCTCCTGGAATCAGTGTACATGTGAAACCTCTGCTGCCCAGCTTCAAGTTGCTGTACAGGCAAAACAACCAAAAAGGGTTGGTGCATGAGGCCCAAGGCAAGGTTGGTGAGGCTCGCCACTCATTTGAGACCCACATGTTTGTACACACTTTTGTTTGTTTGTTTGTTTGTTTTAAAACTCTTTTCCCTGCTGATGTGTAGAAGATCCTGATTTGAGTTGGGAGGTTCTTTGCCAGCCCTGGGTGTGTGTGGGCTGCTGCCAGCTGGGCACATTTGAAAACATACCAGGAATCATTTAATTTAAGAAAACTTGCATGCTTCTCTCTTTCATAGTAGGTAGAAGTAACTAAATCAGTGCTAGGTAAAAATAACTAACCAAGAGCATGTTCACTGCATTCCTCTTCACATTGATCAACTGAAACAATTTTCTCCCTTCCAGTTCTGTTGTGATTTAGTTGCTGAGTGTCAGACTTCCAGCTATAATTGTCTCACTGCTCTGTTTTCCAGCCACATGCATCTCCAAGAACTGCACAGCTTATGTCTAGACGACCCACTGAGAAATCTCCCTCTGTGGCCTTACTTAGCTGTTGCAGTGACACGGAGACTGATGATGTCAGGCATTCTCGAGACAGATAGCCATGCCTCTCACCATGCAGTGAGAGTGCTGCAGTGGAGGCAGCACCTTGAAGCTTTATGCCGAGACCAGAAGCACATAAACATCTGCCCACACCTGTGCTTACATACACAGATACGCTTTTAAGGGAGGTTGGACGCTTTGCTTTTACACAGTGGCGTCTTAAGTCTGTTTTCGTTAGCATCCATGGAAGTTTTCCTTTTTGACTTCTGCAGAAAGCTTAGAGTGAAATTTAACAAGGACTGGTATGATTTCCCTGCTGTTCCTATGGGAGTGGAATTCCCCCAGCCTGAGGGAATGGTATGAAGCTGTGTCAGGGAAGGTTTAGGTTAGATATGAGGAAGAGTTTCTTCACTCAGAGGGTGGTTGGGCACTGGAACAGGCTCCCCAGGGAAGTGGTCACAGCACCAAGCCTGACAGAGTTCAAGAAGAGTTTGGACAACACTCTGAGGCACATGGTGTGACTTATGGTGGCCTGTGCAGGGCCAGGAGTTGGCTTGGATGACCCTAGTGTGTCCCTTTCAACTCAGGATATTCTGTGATTCTATGACAACCAAATTAGAGGAAACTTCATCAACATGTTGGACTCCACGGGCATTCTGCTGAGGTGTGATGTGAATCTTCCCTGACACAATGGATCCTTTTTACATTAGGTAAAATCTAAACTTAAGAAAACCTTTCCATAGTGGAGTTGTCAGCATGTTGGCACTAGACACAGAGGAGGGCACGTTTAATTTCCATGAGCTCTGGAACCCATCTTATTGACTTCATCAGGACCTGGGTCCAGTTAGGAAATCGTAATTCCACAATTATGGTGGGCTTTCCTCTGCTCCTGGTGTGTCAGGCTCTTTAGTACCACAGTAGAAGTTACTGAAGTGAAGCTCCTGGAGCAAAACAAAAAACCTCCAAAAGATGGTGGCTCTATGCTAACTTAATATTAGGAGTTCCCTCCTAACTCTTGAACTATACACAAGAGTGGTATATATTGGGGGAGTGCTGCTGGCACAGACCAAAGCCATTCCAGATGCTGTGATAATAACATGGTACAGGTAATAAAATTCCTGTGCCCAGAGATGTTTCCCACACTATTGTGCCACAGCAATAGTAGACAACACTATGTTTAGGGAGAATGGAGCCAGTGAATTGGGCTGACATGTTTCCAGTCACACCTTCTCCTGCAGGCCACAGAAACAAAAGGGTGGGTCCATGCTCACGTCCCATACACCTTCTACCTCTTCCGTAAATCAAGCTTCAGATCTTAGGCTATACTCAGTGATGGAATAAAGATTTACAGCATGGAAGACTTACCATGTTTTGTGTTGACCAGTCACTTAGCTAACAGATAGACAAAGCCTTCCTTGTAGTCCCAGAGGAGGGAATCGAATTAGGAATGTATCCTGAACGATGCCTGACTCATCCTCATGATAGCACATCATAGTGTCACTGAGGGAGATAGAGCTGACCAGACCAGAACTTCCATCATAATGGAATAATGGACATGTGCTGGGAATATGGATCAAAACTGTAACACTTCCCACTGCTACTCTAAACTGCATTGGGCATCGAGAAACACAATGGATCATCAGCACAGAAAATATATCTAGTGTGGGTTTGAAACATTCCAGTTGGGTAGGCAAGTTGCCTGTTACCAAAGGCATATGGCTTAAGCAACTGCTGTCCTGAAAGACTGTTAAAATTAAATTGTGAACTGACATCTCTGTTGTTGCAGCCCTGGAGCAGAGTGGCTCCCTCGCTATTTCACAATGGAGAATCTGAGCGTAGCAACACAGGGCTTAGTCTGCTGAATAGTTGTAATTTAATAACATTAAACTAGGATGTTCTGATAATATTATTTGAAAGCTGTTTAGTTTATTCAATACCATTTGTATTTTATATGTCAGTTGAATTCGGGGAAAAAAGATTTTAGAAGAAATTGGGGGGAGCGCAGTAGGAAATTGTGCAATGTACTTATCTGAGACTACATCACATGGTCTGCAAAGCACAGCTTTTGCTTTTATACACATAGTCTTGGCGACTCTCCCACTAGCAACAATAGTGCTCAGACTCATACTGATGTCACTGTTGAGTTATTTAATTTGACTGAACGAGATTAATGTGTTTATTTAAAACCTTGGTAAAAATGGAAAGAAAATCTTGGGACAATACTTTTATGTGAATATGTATGTTTTCACATCTGATGATTGTAATGTTGCATTAACTTATCAGGAGCAGTTGTTTACACATGCCAATGCCCAGGAGACCCCCTCAGATAAGAAGTGTGAGCCATTTTCTCTCTCAGCATAGAGCAGAGACTTCTACACTGCTACTGGTCCAATGGGCTTTCATCCCAGGCTTTCCTTGCTTCCTGTTGCTGCTTTCAGGGTTGATCCACAGTGATCCCAGCATTGTTTTATTTTCTTATGTTAGGATGGGGTTTGGTGCCACCAGGCAATGACAGCAGTGTGATGGTGGATCCTCCACAGGTTCTCACCAGGGCAGCGAGGGACAGACACCGTCACTGCACAGGATATCTGGATGGGGCTGGTGCTGGGCTCTGTAGCCTGAACCTGCTCCTGCAAAGGCTGGAGCCTGCCTAAATTTTATCCACATTATGTTTTACAAACAGATTGAGGGGTTTTTTTTCTGTGATAAATCACTCTGATTTTACTTCATTCTCACATGTACCCTCTAAGTGTTTGGAATAGGCATTAGTAACTATCCATGTAAATACTCCAGGTCATTGGACTTTTACTAATACAGACCAGGGGAGAAATCTGGAATCTGAAGTTTCTTTTTGTATGGTGAGACAGATTCACACAGTTCTGTGAAATCAATCTTTGACTGATGAATGGCACAAGCGAGGGGGTTTCTGCCATGCTCTGTCAAGAGCCTCTCTTGACAGTCGAGGACAAAGGGACACACACATAGGTTGATAACGTAGAAATTGCATAAGCCAGAGCTCAGTGCTCTGGTGGGTGCCTGAAGCAAGGTGTGCCTGTTCTGCCTTCCAGTTTTGTAATTCCTCTGTGCATATTTTCATGGTGCTTGACATATGAAAGTCTTGGGGAAGAACAGCTGCTGGTGCCAAACAGTTGCTTTCATGATTTCTCCTCTATATGGCCAAGTGCTTCTATCCTCCTAGTGCAGTGGAAGGCTTTTGGGACTTTGAGCCCCTTCCCCCACTATTGATGCTGTTGTGGAGGAAGGGAAAAATCTTGTTATGTTTCCATGTATCTGCATTTCTCAGGGTGATGGGCATCTCAAATGGAAACGCAGTGGGGCATAGGGATGAGCATGAGAACAAAACAGAAGAGCTGGGAGAAAAACAGCTCTAGGCAGTCCTTGGTCCACAGTAAACATCACAGCCTGTCCAAGAGGCTGTGCAGCCCTGGGCCATGTGTGCTCACACTGCAGCATGCTCCAGAGCTGAGTGGCGCCAAGGGTATCCGAATATGCCAAGGAACCAGTCTTTGGGATTGGCCTCCTGTCTCACTGTGTTGTACCTGCACATGGTGTCCCCAGGTGCCCTTTGAACTCTTACAAGATGTGTGCATTTAAGGAAATTGCAGAAAAATACGGTTTGTGAAGCTCTGCCACTCCCTGTGCTGTGCAACATCTGTCTCCTCAGTCAGTGGCTGCATCTAAGTGGTGCTGAGGGCTGTGAGCAGCCCTTTATTGGTGGGGCAAAAAGGTCCGCAAGGGTGGACTAGGGCAGTCATGGAGCTGCTTTTCTAGAGGCATCCATTTGGAAACTGCCCCCATCTCCTGTTTTAAGTGCCCTCTGTTTAGTTCAGACCTTTGGACTTGCTATGCACAGGAGGTCCATGAAACATATTTAAAGCAGTAAATAGCTTGATGTGCAAGGACGTTTTTCCTGAGACTTCCAGTCAGTGGAAATATGTAATTTTCAGCTAAAATTAAACTGGCTCCAGCTATATGAAATAAAAAAAAAAAAAAAAGGAAAAGCCCTCAAGAACTAAACTCTTTTTGTTGGACTTTGTCAGATGTAGCAACTCCTAGCAAAAATAACTCAGGATCCATCCAGCACAAACTGTGTCCAAAAGTCTGTGATTTGGATCCAGAAAGCTGTGAACTGTTGAAAAGAAACAGACTGTGTAGGCAAAAAAAGGTTTTTCTTTTCCTTGTAAGAAAATATAAATAAGTTTAGAGAATACTAGTAAATCTTTCAAAAGCCTTAAATGAAATCTAGGAGTAGTTTAAATTAACTTTGCAGTTAATATTTTACAACTCTTGACAGTACAGTGAGATTGGAGTGGCAGAGAGGGAGTTGAAATCAGAACAGTATTCTACTCATTGCTTCCATAAAATTTCATATTACAGATTTATTTTCATTGAAGATGATTAAGCTGAACCTATAGCTACCAGCATATAAAAAAGAGGGTAAATATTCTTTTGTAATAAAAATAATCTTAGTCCTGCAACCATTTGCCCGGAGCATTAAACTCTAAACACAAGTTGAAGTGACTGGATACTTAACAATTTCCATGGTCCAGCTCTAAAATGAGTGGGGTGGATAGTGGGGAAGAGAGGCTTGGGCCCAAAATAAACATCAAAAACCAAACAGAAAACCACTGAAAATTAACTACACATTTTGAATAATTTCTTTTTCAAAATATTTTATTGAAGGAGCAATTGAAATAGTGTGTGAAGCCTAACCATGTATTGTGTTACTGTTCCAGGCTTCAGCAGTTTCTTGATGTTTGGAAAGTTCTGAGACCCTGTTGGACTACTTTTAAGCAGTGCCTAAGACTGCAAAAACGTACGTGTGCAGGAACCTTTCCCTGAAGGAAGTGTCCATCACAATACTGTGGAAACTCCGTGCAGGCCTTGCAAGGCAGGAGAGCAGTTTGTGCTTCCGTTGACGCTCGTGCATAATCTCTGCTTCTTATGCACTCCAGCACCCCTATCAGTTCCTTGTTCTCCTTCACCAGCCCCGCAGTGAAAAGGCTGCTGGGCTGGAAACAAGGAGATGAAGAAGAAAAGTGGGCAGAAAAAGCTGTTGATTCCTTGGTGAAGAAGTTAAAGAAGAAAAAAGGAGCCATGGAAGAACTGGAGAGGGCTCTGAGCTGCCCGGGTCAGCCCAGTAAATGCGTCACGATCCCGCGTTCCTTGGACGGGCGACTGCAGGTGTCTCACCGCAAAGGGCTTCCCCACGTCATATATTGCAGAGTGTGGCGCTGGCCTGATTTACAATCTCACCATGAGCTGAAACCACTGGAATGTTGTGAGTTCCCCTTTGGCTCGAAACAGAAAGAAGTGTGCATCAACCCCTACCATTACCGGCGTGTGGAAACCCCAGGTAATTATGTAATCTGCAAATGATTCGCATCTCTGTGTTAGCTCTTGCTCTGGCAGGTCTAGTTTTGGTGCATCCTACAGCTGTGCTCTGAAATGTGAAAAGGCAGGCTCCATCTGATGGAAGGACCTTGGGTCTTACCCTGCCTGGTGCTATCATAGCTCTGGCAGCCAGGACTACTGAGGGAGTAAGGAGCCCCTCTCCCGTTGGGCTGCATCCCATTGGACCCCGGAGGGCACCCGGATCTTGTCCAAGGTGCTGAAAGCAGCTTCCTCTCCATAGGTGTGGGTGCTGAATCCTCCTCGTCTGAGCTGATGGCCATTTGCATGAAGTCTGGGCACCAGCCTGGCCTCACCACCGTGATAAATCTCATAAATCACAAGATTTATGTCTCATTGAAAACCAACAGTTCACTCATTAACCCCCAGGAAACACTAGCTCTCTCTTTAAAGATAAGAGTTGCAGTAAAATGGCATATTTTGCAGTAAATATGAAACCAGGTCAGTTGATTCTTCTTGAAATACCTGGTGGCCTGCCTTAAGTGGGATTTACTTACTTAAGGGGTGAGTTTATGTGAAATAAATCCACCAGGTTCTCATGAAACTTTGAAATTTTCTATTGATAATCCTCTTTGGACCGCACCAAAAACTTATGACCTCACTGGAAGGTCATTTAATTGGGCTTTATGTCAATGAAACAGCTGTTAAAAAATTGTAGTGTTCAGTGTTGACTTCTATAGGGATCTTAGAAAGCAGGGCTGGCAAAGGTCCTGAGCAGTCATCCTGTTTTCCTCTCCCCAGACTCCCAAACCAAACCAAACTACCAGGTACGTTCGTTCCCAACAGATCTTTTCCTAATGAGCTCTAAAACCCCCATGTGATAAAGGCTCTACAACCTCCCCAGGCAAGTGAATCTATTGCTTTGCTATCCTTACAGTTCAAAATGATTTCTAATGTCTAACCTAGCTCTCCCTTGCTGCCAAAAATCACGGTAATTTAATTTACTAATGGATACAGTTGGTAAGTGTATACTTTTTATTCTGAGATTACTCCTTGTCTGGAATGAACTTTACTCTGAGGTGACATTAGGATCAGATAAGTGAACCCTGGATGTTTCTTTTCACACAGATGAAATAAGGGAAAAACATTTGTTAACATTTGATAAACACCAGGGGCTGCTTCCTCTTCTGATAATCCTTCCAGTGCAGCAGAGCTGTCACTGTGAAGTTGCATCCGATCTGCTGTAAGCCTTGTCAAAACTTTTATATTTTACAGCTACACTGAGTGGTGCTTGTTGTCAACAGTTTTCAGTGGAAAGAGCTGATCTCATGCCTTGCTAAAGTAAACTCTTCAATAATTTAAGAAAAGATGCTCGTAAAATATCCCATTTTTTGTTTATTGCACTTCTTTATTTGCAGGCTGCAGTCTTTAGTGTCCTCTCATTTCTTCTGGTGTAACTTTGGTGCAGTTAATGGAGTCTCCTCAGTGCAGTAGCTGACAGCACTGAACGGTGCTGATTTCAAGCCTGGTTTTCTCATCTGTTCAGTGCCAGCTAACAAATACTGCTAATGGAATAGTCCAGCAGCTGCTAAATGGCTGCCAAAGCTTGTTGTTCTGATCCTGGAACTCAGAAGCTTTCAGCTGTGAACATGTCTGTAGTGTCTGTCGGTGCAGCAGACTGGCAGTATCTCTGCTAGTGAAGTAAAAGGGGACAAGGTGCAGGTCTGGGTACTGCTGAACTGGTAACATGATCCCAGGAATAGCTTTGACCCATGGGGACTCGTGTGGACTAGCAGTTCTCAGAGTGCAGGGGTTAGCCCACAGGAGGGGCTTTGGGCCCTTTGGACTTGGCCACTTTGTTTGGGAGGTGAAAGTGAGTGCAGCTGTGAAGATACAAGCTGTGCTGTGCCAGTTCTCCACAGGACCCAGGAATTGTTCTCAGGCTGTTGTATTCACTCCTACAACTCTGCTTACAGGGACAGCTCAGAAGCTGAAGCTCACAGCTATAGTATGTATTTGTATAGTATAGCAAAGAGTACCTGAGCGACCCACTCAGGTGTTCTGGGGCAGCAGCAGGAGAGAGAACTTGCACCACTGCAAGTGGTGCAATGCAGTTCCAGTTAGAAAGCTGCAAGCAGGTGTTGGCAAGGCAAGAGAACAAATGAGCTTCATGAGAAAGTGGTAACAGTGAGATCACCACAAAAAAGGCTGGGAGTGGTTGATTTAGCTGCTGGTCTGTTTAAGCAACATGCTCTTTTAACTGCAGGAAATCTGCATCTTGGCTGTTGGTGATCTTAGGCTTACATGAGATTCTCTGAGTCTCATCCTCTGGAGCTAAAGAATCCCCCCACTGAATAAGTCAACACTGTATTTTTTATAACCCATATACCAGTATTATTTTCACACAAATGTCCACCCTTTCAGAGATCATTATCCATCACTGCAGTCTTTCTTGCTGAGTCAACCACTCTATGACCAGATCCATTAACTTCAATCCAGAACGAATGAGTTGTGTCAAAGATGGGAGGGCCTCATCCTTTCTTTGACAGCCTGGCAAATCCCTAGACCTCTGTTACTAGAGTACAGCTTTGAAATCTGGTCAGAGATTCAGGGATTTCATTGCCTCTGCTGTGTCCTCAGACTGCCCAGTGCCATTTTAGGCTCCGCTACTGATACTGCACAGATTACACATGGCTTTTATTGCTTCTACAACTATTCGTGACAGATTTCTTCTCAGGTCTGCTGAACAGCAGGTGCCACTTAGAAAAAAAGCAGAAAATGTGTGCAACATCCCACTGCACAGAGGAGTTAGGCCACCTAAGCTGAAGGAGGTAGGTATGTTGGTTTACTCTGCTTCCCCCTTCATTGTTGCCTTTGAAGAGCTTCTCAGAAGTCTGGTTGGTTGTCAGCAGAAGCTGCCTAAACATATACCCTATTGTTTTTAGGAGAGATCATTCATATGTAAGTATTGAAAATTTGAGGGTGCACCATTGCTGTAGACAGGAGAATTTTTGACTTTGACTGACTGACTGCTCTCATGAAGCCTGAGTAGGACTAAGATGTGATAGCCTCCCGGTGGAAGACCACCTGATGGCTTCACTGTAGGTCATGTGTTTAGGAGTAGTCATGGGCACAAGGAATAGATGGATCTCACTAGAGAGTGGTCTCCAAAAGTAGTAAACTGTACAGAGATGGATTAACGTGTGAGAAATTGCAGTGTGAGTGTTGTACCTGAAATTAAAATGAGGCAGATAAGTTTGCTTGCTAGCATCTGAGGTCACAGGCACAGCCAGGTTCCCAGCAAGAACTGTTGAAGCTAAAGGGAATGGTAGGAATGAAAGGCAATGGCAGGACTTAGGACATGACCATATTTGTCTTCACTTGAACAAAGATTGTCAATACTTCAGCATTCATAGAAGGATGGATCCACCTCTGGCTCTTGGTGGGCAATAGCAGGTAGAAGAAAAGGACCCACATGAGTGGAGAAAATGTGGGTAATTTATGAGGACAGACAGGCCCCAACACACTCAGTTACTCAGTTTTATGCCTCTGGTCACACTTCCTTCAGAGTGGTTGAGCCCTGGAGAGTGACATGTTACCAAAGAAACAAGGAGAATGAGGCCCTGGGGGATACTCTTAGCCACAAACAAGAAAATCTCTGAATGCCTCCCCACCACAGAGGCTTTAGCCCTCTAGGCAGTCACAGAACAGTCAGTGGAAAGAGTGAGTGAGGTGGCAAAAAACTGTTCAGCAGAGCAGAAATTAAGTGTGCCATGGTCAAAGCCAGGAAGGAGTTCAAGGCTTGAAAATCCTTCCTGCTGACTCACTCAAGGCAAATCAAAGGCTTTCCCTGGCAAGCGCTGTTCACACATGCAGATTCTCACCTTTCATTTAGAGCAGGAATTGAGTTCTCACAGGGCTGAAGGAAGCAGCTCCCTCAGCTGTGGTACCCACAGTGAGGCGTCAGCCTCTCAACCCTGCATGGCATTGCTGCACACAGCTGTCCCTTGCTCAGCACCTCTGCTGGGTGCAAAGGGATCACCGGCTCCTCATTTTTGAAGGCTGCTGGTCAAAGCTGGCTGATCAGCAGCAGACCTGACAAGCATCATACCGGTTTCATGGAGCTGCTGAGGAAAACTCCAGAAGCAGCAAAGGAAAACTCCAGAAGCAGCAACAGCTCACAGCCTGGAGCTGTTCACAGGAGCATGGGATGGGAGGAGTACAGCTCACCAAAACCACATCTGCAGTGATGGTACTGGTCTTGTCCCAATATATAGCAGTAAAAGAGTTTATTCCTCTCCACTGTCTGTGAAAAGATCCACAGGGGACTGGGCAGTGCAGACTCTTCATGCCAAAAATAGGGGCATATGAGAGGCAGAAGGAAAGAAAGTAGTCTCCAGAGCACCAATCCTTGTCCTGGCCAGAGGCTAATTAGCAATGCATTGGGCCAGAGAAGCATGTATGCGTAGTGTCTTAGCAGGTATCCCAGTGCCTGTGCTTCCAGGCAGGTGAGAAGATAATGTCTGCAGTGAACTCCCTGCCATCAGTCCAATCTTTTGCATACTGTTAGGGCTTAGTTCTTCAGGTGATGGGTGACTAGCAAATTCCCAGTGGTATATTCCACTGAGTGGGCAGATAAGTTGTTTAACCCTGCCTCTACTGCAGCACGGTGCTACATTGAGCAAGAAGCCGTAAACCCGTTGGTGGTACCAGGCTGTAAATGCCCCAGCTCTCTGAGTGACTGATGTGCATTCCAAGCAGAGTTCCTGCAGCCTCTTCTCATTCACATGTTTTTTTTTATCTATACATTACTTGCTTTATTCAATAGCAATTATTCCACTCTTTCATTAAGCTGGATAAATGAGAGTTTGCTGTAATTAAAAGTTGTTAGCTAACCTACCTAAAAAGAATTTGCTTTACCTAGACAGCTTTTTGGCCCAAGCAATATGTTAAAACACGTTCAAACTGTATATTCCCATCAACATTTAAAAACAAGAGTGCACATTGCAATTTGTTTCCATAAATCAGTAAGGGTAGACTGGAAGATGATGTGCTACTGGGTTTCAGGCCAGAGGAGCTCTGGATACTAGGTCAGTCAATACAAGCCTGCTGAATTGTCCTCGATGCTGGGACAACTCATCCTTCTTACAATAACTCAAATTGCCTCTTTATCTACTTTGGTGGCTTTTAGATCTGCACGATACCAACCGGAAATTCATTCCCCCTACCTGTGTTGAAAGTCTTAACTAAGATAATTAGGCCTATGTGACCTGGTAACTAAGAGACATCTTGTGGTACAGGAATCACCCAATGTAGGTGCTGCTCTCCCCACCAAGGACTATGGAAGACACAGTTAAAGCCTCAAGTTGAACTCTTTTATTCAAAATTATTCAGCAATTATTCCTCTTTGTGTTCCAGCCTAGGGACTGCATCTTCATGGGTATCTCACTAGTCAGGATTTTCAAAGTGTTTTGAGTCTTAATTCTACTCTCGCTTCTCATATGTCAGAATCCAAAGTAATCTGGATCAACTTTGGGTTTCTCAAAGGGGCAATGCTGTTAACAGCACTGACAGTGTGAGATGAAAGTGAAGAGAGTTTGTGGATAGGCAGTATCTTCTACTAAACTAATTTTTAAATGGGTTAATTTGGATTTCAGTTTTCTGACCTGCATTTTTTCCTGTCTTAAATACCAGCCACTGATATATTACTTCTTATGCTAGATCTTTTCTAACTATATTTCAAGAGCTAAATTGATATTGCTGCAATGTTTGAATTGCCATTTACATTTTCTTTCAAAGATCCCACTGTCTGCCAGCGTTTTCAAGTAGCTGACAACATTTTAGATCTGGTGTCTGGCTTCAGGTCTGTACTTCCTTTTGCCTATCTGTAACACACTGGTAGTAAAATATGCACTGTATTGCAGGGCACTATTAATTGTTATTAAACTTAGCTGTGAATTTGGTACCTCCTGGTGATAATACGTAGAAAACCTCTGATGTGTTCAGTTTTTGAAGAAGGAAGGAATAGGTAATTTTGAAAGGGAGATATGTACCACCTGAATTTCTGCATGCCATACCTGTGAATTTTCTGGTACCGTGCTCAAGTCAAGATTCCTTATTTTGCATGTGGAACTGCTGTAACTGGCTGCAGATCTGGAGAAAAATGTCCAAGAATTCAGCTTTTGATTATTGGGTTTGGACAGGTTTGTTACTCTTCAATGACTTGTATACAGACAGCAATATTTGAGCAGCATGGAATGTGCCACTTTTTAACTCACAACAAGATATTTCAAGAACACAGCTTTAACCATTTTTTCTGTTGTTTTTGTTTTCAGTCCTACCTCCTGTACTCGTTCCAAGACACAGCGAGTTTAACCCTCACCTCAGCCTCCTTGCCAAGTTTCGAAACACTTCTCTGCACAGTGAGCCACTGATGCCCCACAATGCCACTTACCCGGATTCTTTCCAGCATCCTCCATGCACCCCTTTTCCATCATCCCCCAGCCACATGTTCTCCCAGTCGCCTAGCAGCATCAGCTACCCCAACTCACCAGAAAGCTCTTCTGGACCAGGAAGTCCCTATCAGCTCACGGGTAAGAATGAGCTTTGGGACACCCTGATTGAGGCATTTGAGGGTCTTGTCAGGGCCTGGGGTCAGATGACAATTCTGTGCTCCCCCCAGACTGTAGCTGCAGATTGAACTGTTGGATAGAATGGACTTGGAATGTGATTTCTTGTGACTGTCTCCTGTATATTGTCTCTCCGTTCTTCTGACAGATGCTCAAGAGATTGAGAACTGTAGTCATCCCACTCCTAGAAGTGCCTGGGTGGGATGTCATGTGGGGGAAAAACTGAGGAGAGAAGCAGGTGTGCCAGGCCACCTTCTGTCCAAAGCTGCCCATCCAAGCTTCTGGTACAGTTCATGGAAAAGAGCACTTGCAAGACCTAAGTTAGGGACCTAGGATGGTCAGGGTAGGAACCTTTAGAAACTCCATCAAGAGACAGGATAAAATGGGGGAATTGGTGTGCAGAAATTTGTTTTAAGTTTATGGCAATCCCACTGACTGTATAAATTTCAGAAAGTTAAGGTGTTTAACGATTTGGCCCAAGACTTGAAGAAGTCAGCAAGCAAGTTTCTATGACTTGGGAACACGTTCCACAGTTCAGAGATTAGCAGGCTTATGTCACTCAGATTGTTTGTGTTGTGAACTCCTGACTAAGTGCAGCTCTAATTACCTGAAAATTTAACCGTGCTTTTGCTGTTAGTGCAACACAGCTAAGAGCTAGTTTTAATATCAAAACATGGTCTAGATTCACTTCAGCACTTTAGCTTTCAAATAGTTTCAGTTATGTCAACTTTCTCACAAAGATGAATTCAGGTCAGAATCTTGTGATTTAAGATTTTAGTGTCTCAACTATGAAGCATTTAAATTCAGGAAATTATATGCCTATTTCATCTTAAGTGCAAGAAAGATATTTATTTTACAAGGTGTTTGTAGCATTTGAACTTCCTTTTAAGCTGTATACTTTCAACACAGTGTGATGTTTTCCTTCACTCTTCATTCATTGAATGTGCCTTCATTCATTTCTTCTTTAGATCTGTATTTCTGGTTAAGTCATATTTAGCAACTCTGAAACATTTCATCAAGTAGCAAGACTTGTTTGTCTTCTCCAATGTTTTTCTTTCACCTCTGTGTAACTAAGCTGGATTCAGTGGAGCTGGTCCTGACAGGTAAATCAGGCCCATTCCAGCTGTGTAATGATTCTGACTCGTGCATTTAACTGAACTTGGAACCTTGCAAAGCTACTTAATAATGGAAGTGGCTCAGCCTGAGCTTCAGTATATGACAGCACACGGCATACTGATAAGCATAATTTGCCTGTGTAACAATCAGGGATGGAAGGCTATCTAAAGCAAACTGGAGTTACATCAAGAACCTTGAGAGGGATTGCTGTGACCAAATACAGATGTCAACAATGCAGGTTTCTGCATCTCATGGAATTGTCTATACTCTCCCTGTAATCAGTGGAGGAAAACAGACACTCCTAGAATAAGATTCATTGCTTCTTCTTGTATATGTCCAATTCACTGTGTCTGCAGGTTCCTGTTTTTCTTTAGTGGGTGTAAAGAGATCTTAGTGTGACTAGTTTAGGAGTAGACATCAAAAATATCCACATAACCACGTGATTCTGTGATTATATGCCTTTCTGTAACTTACTTTCTCTTCCACTATTTCTTGATTTTGTTTTACTGTTTTTTGTTGGAGGGTTATGTCATCTAAGTGTTAGAAATATCATATACTGTATGAAATTCCTAGGTTCTGAACAGTGCTTAGATAGAATAGAATAACATGGCTTACTTGGAAGATTCAGTGGTTGTCTGACGATACAGTTCACAGTTACCCACTCTGGGTCAAGTTGCTCCATTTTGAGGGCCAGCCAACAGACCCCAAACACAAGAGGAAATTTCAGTCTGGAACCAAGGTAAACCCTTCCTAAAGAGGCCCTTGGTCCTGCAAGCTGGTATATGGCTATAATTTTCATATAAACCCATTGAGTTTCTGTTCAAACGAGACAAAATTACACAGTTTTAGTGCTTATGCAATGAATGTTGTCACTTTATAATGTGAAAATGAAGTCCTTTTTAATTTGGCTTTCTAAACCCCCCAGCTTTTCTGGATAATGCCCACTGTAGAGTCACCTTCTGTTTTCTAGCTCATGTTGCTGTAAATGAAACAAATCAGGAACTGAGCAGTTGTGACTTGACACTTTTCTTCCCAATGTTTTCATGGCATCTATTGCTCTTTGATGGGACACTGAACAAACCAGGAGAGGGACAGACTTCCCTTGTAGGACAGAGGAAAAAAGAACAAGTCTGGAGGGAGTTTTGCCAAATCTGATTTCTATAGCTTTCCATAGGTTTTTTTTACAGATTATGAAGAAAGATAGCTTTCTCCCAGAGGATCAAATAAAGTTAGTTTCTGCTCTTAAATTGTCCTCCTCAAGTTTTAAATTCAAGTGAGAATTCTGGAAATAACGGATGAAACTGCATTACTTTCTTAGGGTAACAACTGGTGTTAACAGAGAGCTTGATTTTACACGGGTCTAGGCCTGAGGTACTGTTGTGATCATCCCTCTCTCTTTCAAGCACTGCATGTCCAACATGACAGCTTTTCCTTCCCATCTTTGCAGAACATGCAATGGTCTTAATCTGGAGACTGAGGAGAGGTCAGATTTGGATTTGTGTTTTTTCCAGTCTTCTCAAGCCAAACAATGTTGAAGCAGTAAAATATTCACCAGGAAAAAACCAGGAGGAACTTACCATTATACTGACTTAGGTGTCTTTCCTCCTTTATTTCTCCTTTCTTTTTTCTTTCTTTCTGTAGTGGAAACTCCACCTCCACCCTACCATGCAAGAGAACCTCCAGGAATCCACAATGGACGGTCAATGGATGCAATAGCTGAAAGTCAACTAGTGCTGTCTTTGCCCAGTGGAGGTAAATCTGCCGATGGAGAAGCTGAAAGTAAATAACCATTTGTACTACTCTTTAAATAAAAACTGTTATGAAAAAAAAATTGTTATTTGCACAAGAAGGGTTAGTGGTCTGTAATAATAGGTTTCAGACAGTTTTGCAGTAAGGCTGTATGCTAGACCCATCCATTAGCTCGCAGGATAGATTGATGTAATATTTCCATTAATTATGTGCAAAGTTACAGAGTTTAGCCCTTATTTGCATCCATAGACTATTACAGTTAAAAAGCTGTTAATGAAAGCAAACACTGTTATCTACATTGTAAAGATAAACATGTCAAATCAAGGATGGTGGGGCAATATAACACACAAAAGCATTATCAATATCAGAGCTCATTTCTTTATCACCTTCAGCTCTAGGTTTCTAGTACTTTAAATTAAAGCCTTATGGTTGGGACCTTTTTACTGCCATCTTTGTGTTAATGTTGTGTTACTGGCTGACTAGAAAAGAAAAGGACATGTTCTAGTGGGGTACAAAGATATTTTGACAGAAGACCAAAGTCTTTGTCATCTTACAAGAATTCTTTAGTCGGAGAGGCATTAATGGTCAAAGAAGGGCCTGGGGGTCCTGCTTGCACCCCTCAAAGCGACTTGATGACCTCTCCAGCGCAGCCTCTGCTACCTTTGGGCTAATACTGGCTAGTACTGATGCCCCCACCATTCAGAGCCCATTGCTGCAGAGTAGGAAGGGGAAATGGAGTTCCTCTGCTGGCTTTTGCTTTGCCTTCCTGCTACTGCGAAGGAAAAATCACCATTGTTCTTTTAGTCTATCATACTGTGTTCCTAAAGAAATGTCGTTTCTAGAATGAGAACTGAACACTGCACACACATGCACATTAAAAAAATATTGCCAACCTATTGCCAGAAACAGTGAGGATTGTGTATGTAGCATGGAACTGGAGCAGAAGGAATGCAAGGGGATAGTGCTAATCAAGGATAGGGACTCAGAATGGCTGGATAATAACAAGTTATCAGACACCAATACTTTCAAATAAATTGTCAAGCTAATTTAATCTCTTTATCACAGCCTACCATCCCTGATCACTATCCTGGTGAATATTAGTTGGAAGTTTATTAGAGGTTATGCACAGAGGTGCTCTGGGGGCAGACGGGCTCACATGCCTGTGGTGAGCAGGCAGGATAAAGTTTCCTACTAATTCCTGTAGGACAAATGAGACTCAGAGATTCTGTTACATTTTTGAGTCTTTCTCTGTCTCTGACTTAGAAAACCTGGGCAGGGATAGATCCAAAAGAAATGACCTTGCTGACATTTCTGCTTACAGTCTCACATGGAAGTGGAAAGCCCGAAAGCATGCAAAAATTGGAGTGATTTATTACTTCTGAACTACAGGGTTTGGTATTAGGCTGAAGGCCTAATACCAAAAACTTGGCTCAGTTTTGACTTGCTTTGAGCCCATCTGTCATCCCTATCTCCTGCTGGTGTGCAGAGCAGATGTATCCCTTACTATTTTCAGTGTATAGTTTGGGCCCCAGTTCAGCGAGGAATGTCAGTGTGGTTGATTTAATGCAGTGGAGTTTCCACTTTTAAGAAGTGGGGCTCCTCAGAGGCTTAGAGTTAAGCTGGTGCCCCAACCTTTTGTATGTTTGGGACTTCAGTCATAAAATCAAGAAGCAATGGAAGCTGCTGTTGGAATAAAGTATGACATAAGTGATTGTTTAGATTAAGAGATGGGGGGCTGAGAGTGGGAGGGAATGAAAGAAAACAGAGAAAGGTTGCTTAAAATTGCTGAAATATTAATATTGCTGAAACCTGAGCAGCTACTTCACTTTCTTTCCTACAGATTTTCGGCCTGTTTGTTATGAGGAGCCCCAACACTGGTGCTCAGTTGCCTACTATGAACTCAACAACCGGGTAGGAGAGACTTTCCAGGCCTCTTCTCGAAGTATCCTTATAGATGGATTTACAGATCCTTCAAATAACAAAAACAGGTTCTGTCTGGGTCTGCTCTCCAATGTAAACCGCAATTCTACTATAGAAAACACCAGGAGACACATAGGAAAAGGTAAGAGGAAATCCCCTCTCCTCAGGAATAATATTCAGAGCTCACAAGATCCATGCATTGCATTAACAAACCTAGCTGATTCATCAGATGTGCTTGCCTTAAAATCAAACCTCTGACATTACTTCTGAAATAGAAGAAAAGCAGAGGATTCTTTTCTGACTGGATAACAATCAGCAGAGTAACTCCTTACAAAGGCTATTTACTTGGCCAGCAAAGAGAAAAATGTTGTTTATAGTTGTGTGTTCTAATTTAGCAGTATGTATTTTCATTTTATTTATTAGAGCTTCTGGCAACTGGGAATATTGCCATTTAAATGCCACTAAAAGGATAATTGCTGGTGCCTCAGGGCTGCTTCTCCTCCCACCAAATAACAAAGGGAGATGGATGAAACACTTAGTAGTTGAGTTACTTAGCTGAAAAACTCTGGTAAAATTGTGTTTGTAGCTTTCCCCCTGCCCCTGCTGCCCCATGCCAGTCAGATTCCCTGCTTGGTCAGCTTCTCACTAGTAAAACTAAGATTTGTGTTCTCCCACCAATGGTTGATGGTGCAGCTCTGTGTGCTCCACCTCTGGTGTGCATATACCCTCAGCGTGCAGTGTGACATGCTGCTGGTGCCAAGTACGAGGAGACCACACCTGGACACACATGGCCACACACACTCCGTCCCAGCTCCCCAGGGCTGTGTAGGGTTTGATATTCTCCCAGAACTTACTGTTTTTTTAGTGGTGAGTCAGAAGCCCTGTGCCAGCCACTTTTCCATGCAGATGAAGCTTTGCCTGTTCTGGTATATCCAGTCTGGACTCATTATCTTGCCAACCCAGGCTCTCACCAGTAGCTGCCTGGGAATGCATTTCCCACTGGACTAATTAACTCTAATTGTTCCACTCCTATTATCTTGTCAACCTCACCTCATTTCCCAGGCCTAGAGCAATATTTTAATTGGCTCTTGATAGTCTAGTGTTGAATGACTGAATACGAGGAAGCTCTGAGACAAATGTGATACAGATTTTGCAAACAGCAGTGAACCTGAGGGCTGGAGTAGGCAATGTTGTGCTAAGCTCTTGCACTTTTCCCCAGAAAGGAAAACACTTACGTTGCAGATGCTACGAGTGTGTACCATTGTGCAGAGTGCAAATTTGTTGTGCATCTAGTTCTAACTTACTTAGAAAATAAGGCAAAGCTTTACATCCTATGAGTGTAAGCTGTCAGAGGGATGTAAATCAAAGCTGAGCCTGGCCCTAAAATAAGAATGACAAAAGATCCCAGCTGTCATTTGGCGATGTTACAGCCTGTGACTTTCTGCCCCAAAAGACAAAGAGACAGAACAGAAATAAAGTTAGGTAAATGCTAATGGTCTTCATCCATTTAAATGTGAAGATCTGTTTTAATTGATTAAAAGTCCTTTAAAGTCCTACGCTAGGAATGTGCTCAAGGGAAGGGAGCAGGTTGCCCAGAGAGGAGCTCTTCATGTATCAGAGATCCTTAATTTTACTGCTCTTCCCTGTTTATGCAAATCCTAAAAAGTCATATACAAGTGGAATACAAGTGGCACCAGTCCAGACCTGCAGAAGAGCACAGAGCAGCTCCAGAAGCATATAGTTCAAAGGCATGGTGAACAGATGAAAGCTGCTGAAATGGATACAATTGTCACATGTTAACACGGGAGAAAAAAGAGTGAGTAAACAAGATTAGCTCAGTAGGATAAGGATATGTGATTGAATTGTCATCTAGAGTATCAGCGTGAAACCATTTCCTGGAAATACCACATCAAAGCTAAAAACAATCCAGAACACAATGCAACATCTATGAGCAATTGGACCTGTTTCAGCAATCAGACTTCAAGGACAAAATAGGAACTTTTGATCAGTGTCAAAAAGATGTGGATGCTGAATTTTCAGTTTCTGCAGGGAGCAATGAAATACCCCTAAAACTTATGGACTTTTGATTTGGTCTTCTACAAATCTGTATTTAGCTGCTTGGTTTCCTTTAGGGTACTTTCCTCTGGTGAATGAATACTAGAATAATAGGAATACACACTGATTAGTGTTGGATTTATTGCTTTTAAAAAGTTCACAAGAAAAAAACAATTTATAACCTCTGCTTTCAGAAGTGACATTGATGTTTTCGTTATTGTAGCACGTTTGGGCAATGCCCTTGAAACCATTCTGGTTTTTTTCAGAAAATGGGTTATTTAATATACTTTGAAAACCCACCATTTAAAGTTTTTCACCCTAGGATCCCCTGTGGTGACCCTAAATCAGTAGCTACACCTGAAGGTTTGAAATGTCGTGCATATTTATGTCCTTATTCTTCTCTCCCTACCCTCTGTTCTCACTTCATCTGATTATTTCAGACAGCTATATGGACTCCATCAAGGTCCTTTCTGTCGTTCCCTTTTATCCATTTCCATGGGAAGGAAGGTCAAGTGGTAACAGTGACTGTGTGCAGCACCCCACGGTGCCTGTTGCAGTTGGAGCTGATGGTTTCCCGTCCTGCTGTTCCCAGTGCAGTGTGCTCCGAGCCACACCCCTGCCACTCGCACCTCATTTCAGATCTTGTGGGTGCTCAGAAGTCAAGTGATGGCTTGAAGACAGACTTTAAGGTTCCCATCTGACTCACCCTGGAAGACTATGGGAAAATGTATTTTTCCCAGATTCTTTTCACACTCAACCTGCTTTCCCCCGTGCCATTCCCACTTGTGTTTAGAGGCTGGTTTTGTCCTAAGGATGTGCTGTTGCCCCTTGTTGTTATGACTGCAGAATGATAAACAGACTGGGAATATGTAACCAGTCTTTGTTTGTATGAAAGACACCAGGAATAAAACTAATTACAGCTGCATTATTAAAGCACAGTTACCAGTAGCTTTGCAGGCAGTCTTCTGAGGTTCAGTGAACATTTGTGTGTGCTTAAAGGGCATACCTAGTATTAGAGAGGAGGATTTTATTTTTATTCGTGGTGGTTTTTACAAGAACAAAGGACTGAGTTCTTCCACCTCTCTTGGCCATGGGAAGGGTTCATTTCCCCTAATCTAGCCATGGGAAGGGTGACTGTCTGGGCATTTTCACAGGATGACTTGTCCCCCTTCAGGTTGTGGCTTCATGCTCACTTTTCAAGCAGTCAGGGTCCCTGTTGCCACACTTGTACTGGTGAAGATCTCACAAGATCTCACTGAAAATAAATTTTGGTTTATTTTGTTTTTAAGTTTATTACCTGATTCAGTTCCTCAGCCTGGACAGCAGCCCGATCCTCAGCTGTTGGTGCCAGCATGAAAGCAGGTGTGTCAGCAGGGGCAGGGAATGGGAGAGCCTTTTCAGCACCTGCACAGACTTCCATGGCTTTAAGCTGGCTCTGAGCCTGCACTCTGTAGCAGAGGGAGTGAATCATCTGGTCAAAGTGCCTCTCTCCATCTATCAGCTAGAGAAGGCATCTACACAGTTATCGTCTTACAGATGATCTCCAACTTCAAGGTTGCTGAATTAGGCTAAGCTAAATTCTCCCACCAATTCAGGTATGTTTTCATGCAAGCAGATGATGGGTCAGAGTCTTTGAAGGGATAGAAGTGCTTCCACCTTAATTTCCCCAAGTCACAGTCAAAATTTGAGTTAGTATTGGTAAGTCACTTGGGCACTGAAAAGTTCAGAAGAAAGTCATTTTCTTGCTAAAGGTCACTTGGAACAGGATCTGATGAGTAAGTCACATCATGTAAATGCAAATACATGGTTCTGATGTGGCAGATAAAGCAAAATACAGAAAAGCTATTTAAAGTACACACCATGCTGTGTTTTAAATGTATGACAGTAGGATCCTGTAGTAAAACAACAGCGTGCAGTGAAGTGGGTCTCGGCCAGTGCGCATTTGCTTAACAGCAAAAACACATTTAGCTGTGTAATGCAATAATGATTTTTCAGTTCTTGGATAGTTTTGATTGATGTTTAGGATATGGTTGACAGGTGTTTGATGTTCATGTATGTGTATTTTGTCATAAAGTACTATGCTGTTGGGTAAAAGTAAAGCAACCTACACTGAGAAACAAAGATCCTGGAAGGATCCTGGGCTTGTATGTTCAAGCCAGTAAAATAATTAATAACTGACATAAGGTGTGTTGTGAACAATGGAGAAATAATACATGTTTTTGGTTTTTCTTCCAAGGTGTTCATCTTTACTATGTCGGTGGGGAGGTTTATGCGGAATGTGTCAGTGACAGCAGTATTTTTGTGCAAAGCCGCAACTGTAACTACCAGCATGGTTTCCACCCAGCCACGGTCTGCAAGATCCCCAGTGGCTGCAGCCTCAAGATCTTCAACAACCAGCTCTTCGCCCAGCTGCTTGCCCAGTCAGTCAATCACGGTTTCGAAGTGGTGTATGAGCTGACCAAGATGTGTACTATTCGAATGAGCTTTGTTAAAGTAAGGATTCTTTGCTTTCTCTTGCATCCTTGCTAGCTTTGGTGCAAAACTAGATCCCATCAAATCTGTTCTAAGGGAGGATGTAGATACTCAGCTTTCGAATAGCAATTCATACTGCCTGTTTTCCAGTATTGCCTTAAACTTACAGATGCTCAAAATCAATAGCTTTTGTGGTCAGCCTGAAAATCTCTTAGATTACAAAATTTAGGTATTCCACAGGCTCTCTGTGGAAAAGAGGCAGAGAATGCATGGTGGTGTTCCCTCACTGATTGTCCGAAAAGCTCAACTCAGAAGGGCTTAGCAACATACAAATGTTGTAGCACATATCTTAGGCAGTTGTGATCTCTCCTATTGTTACAGGCTTGCAGTAGAGCTTGATAGAGCCATTGATCTGAAAAGAATGTCCTTATGTATTTAGGCTAATTTACAGTCTCACCAGTACCATAGACTGTCTCCGTACCATATTGTCTCAATCAAGAAACACTGGGTCATTTTTCATCTCTCACTGAGCTTGCAGAGAATTGTTGTTGTTTGCCATCTGCCTGATCCCTGATAAAACATTGTCTTACTTTCTGATGACATTCACTATGGCCAGCTTCTTGCAAGCAGAACAGAAAATCCAAAAGAACATTTGACCTTCCCCCTGTTATTTGGAAGACACAGGAGGCCACCAAAGCTGTTACTGTTCTGATGTCCTTCATATCTGAATTTCACAGTCTGACTGCTCTATGGGAAATCTATCAGTCTTTGTGGGACTTTCTCAAATCTTCTGAATGGCCTTCTCACCAGAACGAGATCTCTCAACTCCTTTTAGCCCTTAGGATTTATTTACATGCCTGTTGTACTGTCTAACCCCCAAAGAATGGCAAGTGTTTCGAGATAGTTTCCAGATCGTGCTAGACCAACTTGCTATAGTGCTGCTGGGGAGATCTGGCAGCAATGTTCAGCCTGAAAACTAGAGTAGTTGCACCATTAGAAGCCCGTGGTCCTGCTAGGTACCATAAAAATGGCTTGAGTATGTTCATTTGTCTTGCAGATGTGTTTTTATACAAATGATTGAACTGAAATGGTTGAATTCTCATCTAAGATACCAAAAAGTGCTTGAGGCTTGAGTCCAGTTTCCTTAAGTTCTACAGAGCTGAGTCCTACATATCTTTCTGGTCTAACTTTTTCTAGCCATCCTTGGGGACCCTTTTTCTTAAGTCTTCAAGAGCATTAAGAGTGCCCTGTAACCCCTCCCAAGAGTTCAAGCCAAAATCTCCATGCCCATGACCGTGCTGTTGCTTTGTTCTTGGGAGGGAACTGATATCTTGTTCACATACAAGCATTAGGGCAAAAAAAAAAAAACCAAAAAACAAAGCAAGAAACCCAACACACAGCATTGTCTTTAATGGAAGACATGAATGGGCATGTTGTTTGTAAAGGCAGTGTAGCCAGTTACGCAGTATTTTCATTATCTCAGCAATTCAGGGGCAGGCTCTTTGATGTGTTATCTGCCTCCATGCCCAGCATGGCAGCAGAAATGGTGGTGTTGATGCACTATATAATGCTGCTGCCATATTATCACCTTGCTTTGTTGAAATAATAGCAGCTATTATTGTGCCTCAGGCACCAGAAGACCAGTGCAAGGAGTTATTTTGAACTCTTTCCCATGACGTCGGGAAAATTGCTATGCAAATCTCATCTAGGCTCTTTCTTCCTGGCCTGCAAATACGCTTTCCTGTATTCAGTCTTCCCAAAATACTTCCCTCCCAAGGAGTGAGCCCTCCTGTGTTCAGTCTGGGGTCAAGAGTGACCCTGGATGTTGGGGACGCAGTGCCCAGAGGGGCCTGTTGCCTGTCAGAGCCACAGTCCAAGAGAGCCCTCGTGTGCAAGGCAGTGCTGTGGCTTCTCTGCTGACTCGTGTCCAGATACTGCTGGTCACCTACAGCCCAAAGGGCTGGAGACCCTGCCTCTGACCCCACCAATGCTTGAGCTACCAGCTGGGAGGCAGGGATGGGTAGAGACCAAGACATGAGAAACTTGCCAGGACTGTGCCATCTTCTGGATGCAGGGCATGGGACAGAGGGAGGTGAAGGTCTTGTCCCCTCTGATGCCCTTTTTGTGCCCACAGAGCAGCTGAAAGGAGCTCAAATGTGGGTGTACCATCAGTGATACCAGCTTCCATCCACTGAGCACTGCTGATAACCAAAGCAGGATAGCTCTTGCCACCTCTCCACAGCTGAGGCAGCTGAAGCACACAGGGAAGAGATGGAGAGTTTCTCCAAGCCAAGGTCTGAACCCAGCACAATCCCTCCCACATTTCCCTGGGTCTTGGGGCTAAGGGGAGCACCCAACTGAAAGTTCAGCACTCTGGGACGTGGAGCCTAGGCTGGAGAGAGCTGTTGCCCACAGGAGGTGGGAAGTGCTGGCAGGAGCAGCAGGACCCATGGGTGTACCAGTATCCTCTTCCCACCATCTGTGGAAAACACCACTGCAGCTTTGAAAGTTGTACTCACTTCATTCACTCGTTAAGAGAACTCCAGCTCTGGGCTCCTCTCAGTCCTGGGCTGCAGGAGGCTACCTGCAACCCAAGAGTGATGTACAGGGAGCACCGGGGTCCTTGCCCTCCTGGCATTTCCCCTGGGGGTGCTCCAGCCAGAGACAGCATTGCTGGGAGTGTTTGGGAGCTGCCAGCAGAGGGAGATGGCCAGCTGCCTGCCAGGCTCCCCCAAATCTGGCACATTGGGTTTGAATCCTGTAATTGTTGTTCCTCTGGATTTTCTGTCCTGCCTGTCAGCAAGGTGTGCCAGCTCCTCTGACACTTGCTCTCCTGGCTGTGTATCTTCACTGCAGTTGAGTACTTGTGACATCAGCATCTCAGAAGTCTGACTATGCTGGCATTTTATGCAAACATTTAGAGAACATCAATCTGAGGTTCTTTGAATACAGGCTCTTTCTAGTCTGATAAATGCTCTGCAGTTCAGAAAAAGGCTGCCTGTTTGGAAGTGTGCTCTGGTAGGTCCATATCTTACTCTTCTGCTTTCTTTCCCCTTTTCATTAATTAGCATGGATTTTATCCAGACCACTTATGGTGACATCTCATTTTAGTGTTAGTCCTAGTTTTCCAGCTATCATCTAAAGAAGCGGCTGTTCGTCAGCCACAGTTGTCTGAGCTGCTCAGCACTCTTCAAATTTTGGTGACTTTGGCAGCCATCCGTCTTAATGTACCTCTATGTCCTTTTTTCTTGACAAGAATACCAACCTGCCTGCCTGTCATAATGACAGGTATGACTCAGTGTCTGATCAGCATCCCACAAATGAAGATCCTCATGCTGTAGTGGGAGCATGTTTTTCACATTGCCCTATGGAAATCTGAGTTCAGTTCTGCCAGTGAGACATCTGGTGATCTGCAAGACTCTGGGCTGTGACTCGCATGCCTTGTGTTGCTGTGACGTCAGGCTGCCTGCTTAGCACTGCTTAGACACTGTGCCTGCTTGAATCACTTCTGGATTGGAAGGGATTCATTGGGATCATCAAGTGCAGCTCCTGGCCCTGCACAGCACTCTCCCCAAGAGTCACACCCACAAGCACTTCTTGAATTCTGTCAGGCTTGGTGCTGTGACCACTTCCCTGGGATGCCTGTTCCAGTGCCCAACCACCCTCTGGGAAAAAAGCCTTTTCCTAACTTAAACCTGCTCCTTGAAGCATGGGTACTTCAGGTTTTCTTTTCTCCTTGCCAGCACCCCATCCCCACCTTCTCTCAGATGCTTCATATCCCTTATCTTCCCCAAGAGAGCTGGAGAAATTACTGCAGGACTTTCCACAGCAGACAGCCGGGAACTCTTGCTGGGAAAGAGGACATGTTCAAGGATAGAAAACCTGTGGAAAATATTTATACATAGGCTAAGTATAGTACATAGGAACTGCTGGAAATTTCCAGAGGCTTAGATAAATACTTAGAAATTCTAAGGTCTTAGACTCACAGGATGGATCTTTACCAATACTGAAGCAGTGCCCAGGACCACTCCTAGTTCCTGTTAATGAAAGAGGCTGGCCTGCTTTTTGTCAGTGCCAGACAGCAGTCTGCCAGACTTTCCTGGGCATGTCCCTGGGGTGCAGACAACAGGGACCATTCCCCATGGGCTATTTGCAGGCAGCCAAACTTGGAAACAGGCCTTTCCACACCAGTTGTTCTCAGCACCTGGAAGTGTGACTGAGATTTTTAATTTAATAGCATCGAGTCCCTGGTAATTACGATAACAATGACCATAAAAAGGACTAAAGGTTCTAGAGAAAATTATCCCTAGGATAAAGCATTAAGTCTTGGGAACTTGGGTGGTGGACTATCTGTAGTTGTGTTATACTATCAGCACTGGAGTTGTGATTTAATGTTTTGGGTGTTTTTTTAAAAAAAACCACCTCACTTTTTGGTCCTTTTATAGGGCTGGGGAGCAGAGTATCATCGCCAAGATGTTACAAGCACGCCCTGCTGGATTGAGATCCACCTGCATGGACCATTGCAATGGCTGGATAAGGTGCTGACGCAGATGGGCTCACCTCACAACCCCATCTCCTCAGTCTCTTAAGAATCATCTCTAGAATTCCCTTAGGATGGATGCTATTGCAGGCAGTGGCTTACAGAATTCCCATGAACAGAAGCTTCTATATGTAGATGTATGTAGATGTAAATATATCTATACATAGTCTACTCTCTTTTTAATTTTTTTTTTCATTTTGTGGTTTCTAGTTACTCTGATGCCAGTAAAATAAGTTTAGAAATTCAGGTATAGCATATCTGTTCTCTAGTACAAAACAAGCCAAATTCCTGCAAAAGTGTCAAACATTTCCTGTGAGCATCTTCATTCCCCAGCCAAGCCAGTAAACGGTGCAAATTCCCAGCACTTTCACATGGCTTCAGAAACCTGACTGTAGCTGTTCCTAGCAGGTGAAATTCACCCCTCTGCAGGCAACCGAAGTTGTGCCATTTATATTCATTTTACATCCTGATTTCAAGTCCAGAAGAGGACCTGAGGTGGTGCACAGGACTTATGCATAGAGATGACTTTTATGTAGTGAACTGAAGGACTAAACTGCCATTGCAGTCTGTCTCCCTACTGCAAAACATGATGGGACAACAAATCCTCTGAAGAGCTGATGCACACTGTCTCTCCTGGGATTTGGCAGGAGGAGGGAGCATGTTCAGCACAGGAATCTTATCTCAGAGCATTCTGGACAATCCGAGTAGTCTGATACTGTTAACATAGTAGGGTACGGTACTGCTGCACTGAAAAGCAATAGGCTCCTAAGAAAAAAATAATAATTTAAATATATGCCAATGAGTTAAAAAACTAATTAACTTCCAGTGCTTTTTTGCAAAGTACATACATAATTGCATATGTGTCCGGCATGTAAACGGAATCCTATCCATTCTGCAGTATTGATGTAGTTTGTTTTAAAGTTAGGACTGTTGGTATTTAGACTGCTGTGCTGATATCAAGGGTACACCTAAAAGGGACTTGAACTGTGATTCAGAAAAGGGAAATTAAGTGTGCCTTGAAGAAGCAAATAATTACTTTATCATTCATCTTGGCAACAGAAAGCCCCACACTCAAAGGATGCAATGAGAAGGAGACGGGAGCCAGCCATGTCCATCCCCTGTACTGGGCCAGTCCTGGGGATCCGATGGCATTGCTCGGCCTGACTCAGAGGGCTTTCCTGGCAGTCACTCAATACATCCCCGTGGATGGTTCCTCATCTTAGGTCCAGGCTTCTTCATTTGCTGAGCTTTTGCCTTGCCTGCAGAGGATGCTGAGGCAGTGTAAGCCACAAACACGTGAAGAGTGAATCTATGTGCAGAATCTTGTCTGTGTTCCTTCTGTAAGAAAGGAAACGTATTGCCCATACCCTAATCCCATCCTTGCAAAATGCTGTTCACTTGGAAACCTTTCCTGAGAAGACAGGTGAAACTCTTACTACATTTTGATGGTCTTTCTTTTCCTGAAAGAGTCTAGTATTATTTCTTTCCAGGCATAACCATCCACTGAAAATTGTTTTTATTTAAGGATCAGAAAGAGTGATAACATCTCCAACATCATTCCTCCATAGAAAAATAGAAATATTAATGGAAAAAAATGTTTTTCAGAATATTTCTTTTCTTCTCACACAATATCTGGTGCTATACCTTTCGCTGCATAATTAGAAGAGGACACCTGAAATCTTCAGCTGTATCACACCTGCAAAAGGAAATAACATTCACTGGAAAGACAGTGAGTAAACTAACAGTGTTACTTCATTTGAATGCATCTTCAGCTGCCTGCAGCATTAGCAGAGCATAGAAGGATAAATTGTTGTTAAGTTTGAGCAGTAATAGCAAGTCATACAGGAAATTTGTAAGTGTGAAGAACCCCATTCTGTCACTGTTTGACATCAGCAGTGTCACTGTGAGATAGGAAAAACTTTACAGTCTCTTGCAGCAATGAAATCCAATAACAATAATAATAATATACAGAAATTCCGGGTGTGCCATTTACTATTTAGGAGACTTTAGAGACATCAGTTTGGAAAAATGCATTTTCCTCAGCTCCCTGTGTCATAAGTGAGCAGATACTGGTAAAGTTTTTTAGCATGTTTATTGCCCCTCTTCTCCAGTTGCACCTTTGCTCCAGGATGAGCACCTTTTGATTTTGCTAATTCCTTTTTTTTTTAGCAGCTAAGGACAGAGGAAATCACCTCTACTATCCAGGATCTAGCTCTGTCCCTTATCCTAGATTCTTCCTTGCCTTTTAGGCTGAAACCTCCTTCCCTTTTAATATAGAGAAGCCTAGGAGTTCCTTTTAGACATTCCCACCATTGTCATCTTCCTCACAAAGAGCAAAAAGAAATGTTCTGAGGTGCATCTGCTCTTGGGCAGCTCCAGAACTATGTCTTCTGTCGATGCTGCAGAGAAAAATTGGATGGCCAGTGAAGAGAAGCAGCTTCTTCTGGTGCATTATTGGTTTCATCACAAGGTATTTCAAGTAGGTGAAACACACTGCACTCTGAGTATGCTTGTGTCTTCCCATTGAGTATAAGGGGAACTCAGGGTCATTAGCTCAAATGCAGACTGCTACACTGGATGTATCCAAATATAGATGAGGGGAACCCTAATGAAGGTGTGGTGACTTTCCCAGCCTAGTAATGATGCTTGCTCAGCAAGTGTTTGTTTGGTTTAAATGGAAGTTGGTAAATTCAGGGCAGTTTTTCCTTTCCTTTATGTCTACATTTATAGTAATAATTTTACAAATAGGATTTGGCTTCCATGTAGTCCATACATGCATCTCATTTAAGGTAGTCATCTTAATACTGCCTTACTAGTAAGAAAAGAGGTATTTCTGGAGCATGATTCTTCTGACCCATTTAAAATACCTGTATTAAGATGAATTTCAGCAAATTTTACTATTTGCTGAAAACTGGATCAAAACACTTGATTCTGGGCAATTCTGGCAACAGCCATCTCAGTTTTTAGCCTTTGGGAAGGCTCATACCACTGTGTCAGTTGTTCCCTATTTTTGGTGGTTTCTGGGGGCTTAGCCCACTGTGCTGTGCCAACATACAGAAGCTGACAGCTCCTCCCCAAAGCGCACAGTACATGGGAGGAATGGTAACAGTGGATGAGACAAAAAGTAAATAAGATGACCCCTGCCCGGATGCAGAGATAAAGAAAAAAGTAAGGCTAATAAACCATTTATTTCCCTTTCTTTTTGAACAGTTTCTTTTACAGGCTTCTCTAATACATGTGAATTGTAATTGGTTAAAATTCAGGTTTCTTACAACTTACAGCAATATAACTTTGTATCTCTAATGTCTTCCCCACTTTGGAAGGAGATAATTTCTGCTGAAAGGTCTTCATGAACCTTTAAACCTGTAGTCAATTTAAGGTCTTTATAAATGTACTACTCATTAATGCTCAGGCTTTGGAGACAGCCTTCCTGAGAGATTTAAAACCACTTACAGCAAGACTGCTTAGTTGAAGGCAGATTTTTAAAATGTTTTTTTTGAGTCATCAGCAGTTCATAGCCTCTTAAAAGTTTCTGTAGAGGAGTACCATGCATCAGCAGGCAGTGGTGGGAGCCTAATGAGGCAGAGGCATAAAGCACATTCAGCATGCCACATGGACCATTTGTTTTCCTATTAAATAGTTGAGAGAAGATGACTTTAGTTGCTGCCAGTTCTTCAGTAGCACCAGTATTAATGTGATGTTTGCATACAGAGGTGACAGCAAATCTCGTATCCTGACTGCCTGGAGCCATTCCATGGCACTGCTGCTTGGGTGGCTCAGTCCCATCCCCTTGCCTTGGAAAAGCTGCCCAGGTATGGCACAGCAGTGGCTGCAGCATTGCAAGGTGCAGCACATGCTTGCCCTCCCCATCAGGGCCTATTCCACCAATGTCTTTACTCCTCACCAGAATGCTTTGCCGAGCTCAGACTGAAGAGTAATGCATCAGAAACACAAAGGGGAGCTGTGGCCCAAAGTAGCATCAGCTGGAATTGAGGAAATCCCTTCCATGCCTCCAGCAGGTACCGTGTCAAGACTTTCACTGCCCTGAGCAGCCTTCTCCAAGCAGTCTCTGTCTGGAGCAGGGTGTCAGACTTGATGCCATGGTGAGATCCTTTCCAATATACATCATCTTCTGGGTCTCTGTGGAGATTCAGTGATAACTGGTTGCCTCCACAGGAAGGAGCTCTGTGTTAGCAGCAGTTTCAGGATGAAACGTGTCTCCGTAGCTATTTCGTACTAGTGTTCCCTCAGCATAAAATCAGCACCCCAAACATCTCTTGCTGTAAACATCATCTTCACCACACCCCTCTTAAAATGCAGAAAACAAGGCATTTGTGACTGTAACCTTATCTAATTGGCCCTTGTTCTTCCTGTCTTACAACACCCACCTGTGTCTTATCAGCTCTACAAATGAATCTCACCAGTGACTAAGGAGTTGCACAAACAGCTGGATTTACAGAGGCAGCTCAGGCAGAGACTTTCCTTCTTGACTGAATGGAAACAATTAATAAAAAACCCTGATTAATTTAGGAACTTTAAAGGGGTATCAGGTATAAGACTAATTTCCTTGGATCAAGACTGCTCTGGTACAACTGTAACTTTTAGGAATACTTTAGCACTACATGGTGCTCAGCAAAGGAAAGCAACATTGCATCCTCTGTACTATCCACCTATTCCCCATGCTCCCCGTAACCTAACTTAGTACAACCAAAATCAAACACAGCAAAAAAAGATCAATGAGTCATAAGGTAGAGTTATTAAATACCATTTTTCAAAGTTGAGAAGTGCTGCCCAAAATGTAGATTTATATCATGAGAAGGCAATGTAGTTATAGGACAAGTGGGTAATGGCTTTACCTGAAAGAGGGTAGTTTTAGTTAAGATATTAGGCAGTAATTCTTTATTGTGAGGGTGGGGAGACACTGGCACAGGAAAAGCTGTCCCAGAGAAGTTGTGGATGCCCCATCCCCAGAAGTGTTCAAGGGCAGGCTGGACACAGCTTTGAGTAACCTGGTCTACAGGAGGGTGTCTCTGCCCATGGCAGGAGGTTGGGACTTGATGATCATTAAAGGTCACTTCCAGCCCAAACTATTTGATGATGATGATGTCCCAGATGCCCGCCAAGCCACAAAGAAGACTTCCTCCTTTGGAGAAACCTGGAGACCAGGCTGTTACTTGAACATTTGAACCCAAGCCCTTCTGAGTGAGTGGAGACCCCCACTGAAGGGGCTGAGAAAATTTTTATAGAGGATTTACAGTTCATGGGTGTTCCAGTAGCCAGAAATGCACTGAGATGATGAAGAGACTGAGGAGGAGGAGGAGGGAGCATACAACCAGATAAGCCCAGTGGTCATTGCTGGAGGTATCAAGGCAGTACATGCTCAGGCAGCCACTCAAGGCCTGTTCTAGGAGCAGCTTGAAGTACCACAGTCCTTGCTCAGGTTTTTCCTATACACCGGGCCTGGGAGAGTGTGCCAGCTTCCTGATTAAGATATAGTGGGGCAAATGGGTCCCATGTGCTCCAGAGAGTAAGCTCTGGTTGCATTTGGGAACCACACTTGGAAGATACCCTCTGCCTCACCGCAAGACTAATGAGGAGCTCAGCTTCGGGGCACTGTTCAAGGACACTAGTATGTGCTCCTCAAAGAAAGATGCAGTCTGAACAGAAACTGCACAACTGAAAGATGTGGACTATATATAGAGAGAGCATCTAACCTGGGAATTGCAACAAACCAGCTCATTTCAAGATAAGGTGGGAAATTGCAGTGCCCAAAGGAAAACAGCAGGAACCTTCATGAGGACTCCTGACTATGAAATCAAATTTTTAACAGTGGATGGACAAGCGTGCTTCCCTAAGAGCAACTAAGAGGTCAAGTTACCATGAAAAAAGAGGTTGACAGAGTTGGTCCCATCTTGCAGCAGCGAGATTCTGTGAGACTTTAGATCTGTGAATTAAAAAGTTCTCAACCTGCAGGCTTCATTGAGCCACTAAAACAGGGCTTGTTCCTCATGGCAGCCCCAGGAGTGCCTTTCTGCAAGATACAGGAAGCCTGAGTGGGCATTTAGTCTTTATTCAGTTGAGAGAAATTGCTTTGTGTCTCTAGGACAGACACTTCTGCATGTTGGGCACCTGCACAGAACACAGCCTTTGGTTTGTACCCATAGGAAGCTCCAGAACAGCCAGGAACAGCCAGAATCCTATTATGTGTTCACCCCAGGGCTTTTGAGACACCCTGCCCAGGTGTGCCTTACATTACATTGCCATACTGATGCCACATTTCTCTGCCAGGGAGGTGAGGCACATGAGAATCCTAGCAAGAGGACACCTCCACTTGCACCTGGGCCATGCTTGCAAACTTGGTGCGTGTACAGATAACAAATCTAATTTGCAGGCCATGTCTCTCACGCAAGGTAGACGTAACCACTATGTCCTCCAGAGTCAGCTACTCTTCCATTACAGTCAATGTGAACATTTGCAGCTAATTGTGAACACATTTTAGATCTTCAGTCATAGTGTTTTTATTATCCATGGATGCTGCTATTTTATATTCTGTGTTAGTATTCAAATAATATTGCATATGAATAGCATAGGGTGAAATAGACCAACCAGTTAATAATTTTAAATACAGACCTCATCAGCAAAGAAAAGCTAGAGAAAACTTGGTAAAATCTGACCCCTTGCACTTTCACAGTAGTGAGCGAGCACATAATATTTCAAAGTCGTTTATCTTATGCTAAAGTGTGTGTTGTCTTATTAATTCAGTTATGTCCATGAGAAACTTTGCAAACGAGAGCAAGGTAACAAACATAATGATAAGCAGAGATAATGTGCATTCAGATAAATTTTCTTCACTTACTCAAGCAATTGGAGTTTTTATTTATAATACTTTTAAAGTATTATAAATACAGTACCACAGCCTGCTCTCTGCAGGTAAATCAGTGTTAGCAATTTAAACCTTCATTTCATATCACCTCTGTGATATAAATGGGGTTGAGAAGTGTGACAAGAAAGTGAAGAAACAGGCCTTTTTGTGTGTATCAATGAAGCCATGAAATCTCTGTCCAAGGGGCTAAAATGGTGGATTTGAGCAAGGAGTGTTAACTATGACCTATCAGCCTGGTGAGAAAAGCACTGTGAGTCATCCATAGATTAACAAGAGTCACTTATCTCTATGAATAATTTTGCCCCCTGTTTTCTATCAGAAGCAAAGCAAAACATCTGCACTATGCCCAAGTATTACTCATGGTTTGTGACATTCTGTAAACCAGTGTAGGTCACTGTATAAAGAACAATACTTGGGCTCTTGCCTCTGGAGAATGAAAAATCGCAGACATAGCTTCAGGAGTGCGAGAGATCCAAGCAGCTCACAGTCCTCCAACCAGCCCCAGAGTACTCTATTCCACGCTGTGTCATTCCAAGAAGGATGGAATGACTGCTAACCAAGGGGACACTTTCACAAGCATTCCTCCTGCTGCATTTGATTTGAGGCATTCTGAAGACAACACATTTAGTCTGAACAATACACTTTTTAATGCACTCCACTTTCTTTGGCCAGAATTATTCTATTGTAAAAGGGATTATTCACGTCTTGTGTTTTACTGTTAATAAAGATATTTCTGTTTTAAGAGCTCCTTCCCTTGTTGTCTCCCATTCTTCTCTTTAAAGAGATTGGCTGTAGGTCCCAGTATGACCACAAGTGACTTTGGGAACTGGAGCATTTAGAAAGCCTTTTTTCATACTAATCAGTCTCAGGCAAGAGGAATCAGTAATTGCACTAAGTGAGCAATGGGGTGCTTAACACAAGAAAATACATTGAAAATTAATTCAGCATAAAATCTCCATGTACAGTATATGAATCCCTCACTGTCCTGTGATAGATCTGATGATTCAAGAGGGACAGCTCTAATCTGACAGGCAGTCATTGAACAGTGATGCTGCCCTGTGACAGAAGCCTTCCCTCTGGACCAGACTGCCATTAGTGGAAAGACAGACTTGCAGCTGCGCAGTTCTCACTCAAGGACAAAGAGAGATATAGTAAGAATGTACTCTTACAGAAGTGTCATGTTTTCATCTTCCTAAAATTCAGATTTTGTTCTGCAATAACAGAAGGGGTAGACAACGTAATGGGCCTCAGAGCTACACAGACAGTGCTGGCTTGGGAATCCCATCAAGTCTTCTGCCCCAACAGGAGAGCACTGCTACCAGCACATCTCTCAGTGTCTGCACCAGCCTGATGGTGCTGCAGTCACAGACTACCAAAAATACAGGACAGCTGAGCTGCACTCTACTGAACATCTCTATGCACAGCTTCAGCAGCTTCCATTTGTTTTGAAATAAACAACTTGTTCACCACTGTCTTAACAAACACTCTCTGTGCCGATTTTCTGCCCTGAGGGTTTGGGTTTTTTAAAAGCTTAATCAGATCTGTCCACCCAAGTGAGCTGTTCACCTTTCATAAGCTCACCATTTAAAACAAAATCAAATACATTATTCTACAATTTTTGCCAATTATGTTTTCATGTATATTCTTATACACTGAAAGGTAACCTGATTTTGCTTAAATCTAAAATAACTTTCTATAACAAGATCTTGAAAAACTAAATGCCATCTAGTCAGAACTGGCTGTTTTAGCTCAGGAAGAAAAACCCATACAAATTTAACAAAACAAAAAAGAATAGATTTTTTTTAAAGAAAACCAAAGATTTTACTCACTTATTGGTCCAGAACTGTTTATACAAAGTTTTTCAAGCTGTTTTTTAAAAAACAACTTGCACAATGCTAAATACAATAAACCCTATGGAACAAGTTGTGTACGTACAAAAAGCAGAGCTTGTAAAAATCCATAAGACTAACAAATACTGCTGAAGAGATTTTATTTGGTGGATCAAACTGCTGCACTATAAAAGTAGTACTTGATAATAAGCACCTAAACCATTTGGATAACCCTTATTTAGAAATGTGCCTTAATACAAAACTACTTTTATAAATAAAACATGGGATTTAACACTTACATAATACACTGTTTGGATTCTTAACCCAATCAATTGCAAGTTCATTTTAATTGGCTGAAAACCTGTGAAGTCTAGCACTGCAGCTGATTAGAGATCTGTTGTCTTAATAAAAGAATTTTAACTATATCTTTTTGAGAAGAAAAAGACTAGATTTTGAATTAATTACTATTATGAGTTTAAAAGCTTTAAAATTTAATTCAATTTAGTCACTTAAAAAATTAGTGGTATTCCAATCAGTAATTAAGTTATACTTCACATATAAGAAGTTAGTAATTTCAAGTAACTCCATGTACCAAGGTCCAACTCCCAGATTCATACTTTTCACCTAATACTTTTTAAAGCTTTTTGCCATTTACCACTTCAGGAACTTTCAAATGTAAATTCTTTTACATTCTATGCACAATGAAGCATTTCAAACCTACTCAACTTGCAGGTAATAAACAAAACACCTATTTGTACTTTTCTGAACTGCTGGATTGACTTCTTGATGGCATGTTGTCTTTGCCTTTAGTGCAAGATTCTACAGGACATAAATTTCTCATATCCCTCAGCAATTGCTGTTAGGTAATGCCACTGGACTGGCTCAACTTCAGAAATTTGTTTCGCAATGCCCACAGAAAGTAATTGATTTCCATCAATGATTGTCATCAAAGACTGACTTGTTTAACTGTAAATGTTTATATAAAAAATGTTAATTTATTATAACTTTGGTAGGAAAAGGGTGTACAGCTAAACACTGCTACCATAAACAAAATTTTATGAACAAATTAAATATTAAAATGAAGGTTTAAAAATAATTGGAAGAGACTTCTCCAGATTTCAAGGTAAACAGCCCCTTAACAGATCATACAGCCAGTGCTACATGGAGTAAGAGGGTAGCATTGATTATATGAGATCAATTGGGAATTCTGGAAGAAATCATGGACTGGCCAGAAAGATTTTGGAGCATTGCCAGAGAATGAGACTTGTGCACAAGAAGCACCCCTACATAACGAGTTACCAGAAGATGAAAGAGGCTATGCCCTACTTAGTGATGGATCCTGCTGTGTGGCAGGAAACCATCAGAGCTGGAGAGGTCATTGAGGCTCCTGAAGGAGAAGGCGAGTCAAGTCAGTTTGTAGAGGTGAAACCCATCCAAACTAGCCCTAGAGATTGCTGAATGAGAAAAGTGACCTCTCTCTATCTCTGTCCTGACTCCTGGATGGTGGCTAATGCCCTATGGAGGTGGCTGCAAAAATGGAAGAAGACCAATTGGCAACACAGGGATAAAGCCATCTGGGCTGGACTGCACCTGCACTGGGGCAGGACATCAGTGCACAGGTCAAAAACATGACTGGAAAGCTACATCAGGTAAATGTTCACGTGCCCAAAAGCCACGCCACTGAAGAACATCAAAACAATGAACAGGTAGGTAAGGCTGCCAAAACTGAATTAACTTAGGTACGTTTAGACTGGGAGTGGAAGGGTGAGCTATTTATAACCTGATGGGGGCCATGAAACATCACCTGCAAAACAGACAGATGGGCTCATCATCAAGGGGTGGACCTGACCATGGAGGCCATTGCACAGATCATTCATGAATGAGAAGCATGTGCTGCAATCAACCAAGCCACTGAAGTAAACTTTTCCCTAGAATAGAGGGCAGTGGCTGCGTTTCCCTTATGGTCAGGCCTGGCAAACTGGACCACTGCCATGAACACACCAAGGCAAGTCTTACATACTCACCACAGTAGAGGCAACAACTGCCTGGCTGGCAACATGCCCTGTAAACCACTGCCACTGCTCAAGACACTGTCTCAGGTCTTGAGAGACATATTTTGTGGCAACTATGGTACCCCAGAGAGAATCAAATCACACAACAGGACCCACTTTCAAAATAACCTCATAAACTCTTGGGCAAAAAACCAAGGCATTGAGTAGACATCACATCCCTTATCATCCATAAGCCTCTGGAAAGATTATGTGGTATTGACTATTGAAGACTGTATTGGGAGTGTTAGGTAATGGGGCATGGGAGGATTGGGATGCAAGTTTAACAGAAGCCACTTGGCCCGTTAACACCAGGGGATCTGCAAACCTCCCTGGTCCTGCCCACACAAAACCCCTACACACTGGGAGAGGAGATAATGTCTCTGTACTATATGTGGGGAGTGGCTGGGAAAATTGGGGTGGATTTCTCTCCCTATAGGAAAAGGCAAACCCATATTTGGGATTGTCTTTGTTTAAATACCTGGGTGTACTTGGTGTGTAATGCAGAAGGATGGGGAGACCAGGAGTGTGCTCCAAGGAGGGGAAAATAATTTGTGGGGTAAGTTGTATGTTGCAAAAGTAAAGCAGCAAAAATGACATGAACTGATGAAGCATGGATTTTGTGAGAAACAAGGAGAGTAGGAGGCACAGTGCCAATGTTGGTGCCCAATAATTAAATGGGCTGCTTGTCCTGTCCTGAGCACCCATCTTGATGGAATCTAGCCCAAGTCATGGCTTGATTCTGGACATCTGGAGGGGTGCAGTATGCTCTTGAGATGGGAAAATAATACCTATCTGTGAAAGGACAGGGGATAGCAGTTAATGAAAATTTATATATCTGTATGTACAGCCAAAGCCAACCCATCACAGCCCCTCTGCTCTGGTGAAAACCCCATCTGGTGGACTGCATCCAACTCCGGAACCCATGACATAGGAAGGACACCCACCTGTTACAGCAAATCCAGAGATGGGTCACAAGTTGATTAGAGGGATGGAAGACCTCTCCTAAGAGGAAAGGCTGAAAGAATTGGGATTGTTCAGCCTGGAAAAGAGATGGCTTCATGGTGACATAATTGTGGCCTTCCATTTCCTGAAGGAAGCCTACAGGAAACATGGGAGAGGGACTTTTACAAGGGCATGTAGGGACAGGATAAAGAGGAATGGGTTCACACTGAAAGAGAGTAGATTTAGAGTAGATATTAGGAAGAAATTCTTTACTGTGAGGGTAGTCAGGCACTGGAACAGGTTGCTCAGAAAAGCTGGGTATGTATACCCCCTCCCTGAGAAGCATTCAAGGCCAGGGTGGACTGAGCTCTGAGCAACCTGGTCTTAGGAAAGGTGTCCCTGTTACAGCAGGGGAGTCAGAACCTGATGATCTTTCAAGGTCCCTTCCAGCTGCTGAGGAATACATCTGGTGCAGGTAGCTGATTTGTAAGCTGCAGTTAGAGATGCAGATTGAGGTGCAAATTGAGCTCTGGGTGGGAGTGAAGACAGGAGGCAGTGAACTGCCAACTCTTTGCATAACAAAAGGCATGAAGGTGAGTGGCTAGCCAGGTGAATGGACACAGGGACATGGCAGGAATGGAAGACTCAGAAAGGAAGACTCAGGAGGAAGGGCAAGGCTTGCCTTAGACTGTGATGGTATAAAAGCCCAGGAGTTCCTTTGTCTAAGATCCCTCCTCGGAGGCACCAGCCCAGGCTGTTACTGCCTTATTACACTGTTAATAAATTGCTTTATGGAACAAGGTGTCTGAGACCTGGGGTCAAACCCGTAAGGAAACCTGGTCTGACTGCGAGCCAGGTGCACAGGGAGTCAAGTGGGGCCCCTGTCAGATCACTGGAGCTACCTGCAGTGAAGGAGCTTTGGTTCCAGAAGTTAAATTCTCTGGCACTGGGAGAAAGACTGTCAGAGTCCCATGAATGGTCAGACTGGGAAGTTTCCATAACACAACCCAGGCCATTCTATGATTTGCTCACAAGTTTGCAGAAACCCAAGCAGTTCAAAACCTCAAAAGTGCAAACAAGAAACAAATACGTAACAACAGCAACTTCTATTTTTGTTTAAACAGTGAGATTCCTTGTATTTATACAAAATACAGATACTGTCCCTCCTTCAGCACCAGACTCATCTGCAGATCATTGATCGTTCCTCATTACCCAGGTGCTCCTTGAAACTGTTGCTGCCTTTGTTCCAAAGCTTGTTGACTTAACAGTTGCTGTTGTTTCTGTAGAAACTGCACTACTTCTGGGCTTCTGAGTAAGGACTGAAAGAGAGAGAAGGTGAACTTTACTTTACAAAACTCATATATATTAAATAGCTACCATAGTAATATTTTTCCATTACACGAGTTTGCACATTACCCACTGCTGTTGCTTAATATCACCAAAACCCTGTAAGTATAGCAAACAGGAGTAATCTATTGACAAACTGAACCAAAACATCTTTCAAATTGTGCTTCAGTTCTACAGCTGTGCTTCAATTGAGCTAATTTCTACATTTCCCATTGCAGATAGCTCAAAAACAGTTTAATAAATGAATAGAATATTGTAATCCTGCAGCAAACCTCATGTGCCTGTCAAGAGTTCAAGTATCAGGACCATGCCCATAGCACATATTTTAGTTTTAGTCAGTCCTGTGAGGAGCAGGGCGTTGGACACAATGATCCTTGTGGGTCCCTTTCAACTCAAGATACTCTGATTTTCACTGACTGTCCAGAATTTTCCAACATTTCAAAACAGCAGTCCATCCACAGGGAGCGAGTTAAAACACTCCTCTGCATTCAATCAAAAGACAAAAGTATCTAAAAGTATTTGCATCTGGCTCCTGGCCTGAACAGTTGCGGTCTGTAATCCAACTCTGGTTGCTCACTCTCACTCCTGCACAGTGGCAGCACAAGTGACTGTAAGGTAAAATGGCAAATCAGGTTGGGAATTGATTCTTCCAAAAATTACTACAGGAAAAGGGTTATTTTTCAGCTGAATGAATTCCCTAGATGCTTGCTCATTATCCATGGTCATTTCAGTGATATAACCAAAGAGGTACCGCAAAGAGAAAAACAAGAATCAGATCAAGGAGAATCTGAATTTCAGGAATACTGAAAGGAATCCTGAGTTCTTAAAGAACCTTGACATAATTAGTGCAAAAGCTCTGCACATCTATTAAAAGAGTTTCTGATTGCTGTACTTCTATTAAAAATAATGTTTCATTGGTAAGATACCTTTCAAATTTAATTAAAAGCCACATCAATAGAAACAGCCAGGAAAAGAGACAGCAAGCCAGTAAGTGGGGCATGAAGAACATGAGATAATATGAAAACTACTCCACAGTTCATGACTTGTTTTCCTCATAAAAACTGAAAAGCTATTAATGCTTCTCTGAGTTTTAGACACAATCATTAAAAAAGTGGTATCATTGAGAAAGAATTATCAAGAAATACACCCAGGCAGTTGTATACCTAAGACTGGCATGATGTTTCTTTTAAGGCTTTCCAAATTTCTGAACAAGCACTACAGCACTATGAGGATTGTTAAATGGGATTGCACAGGTAACAGAGAGAAGACAAACAGTCCCAATATCTTTTGAAGAACAGGGACTGCAAAAACATGCAACAAATAAAGTTGTAATGAAGAAGCCGAACAAACTGTAAGTACTGAATGGTTTCCCTGCAGTGAAACTGCTTAACTTGTTAAAGGAGAAATCAGTGTTTAAAAAACTTACGAGATATGCCATCCATGCAGTCTGCAAATATTATAAATCACACTGTTTGCTTAGAGTTTGCTTTATCAACACACATATACACAACTTTAAGTTTGGTGTGATACCTCTACAACTTCTAAAACACACCATAGTCATACATCAGACCTGAAGTCCATTCATTGTTCTACCTAAGGCTTTGATTTAACAAGCTAAAACCATCTCAGTTATACTGCAGGCACTATTTACCCTAAAACTACCACATCTGTTACTACCCCAACTTCAGATCATTAAATTCAGTCATCTTAGTATTCTTCACAGAGAGGCTGAAGGACCCATTTCTGAAACATGTTTCAAATTTGAAAATATGCACTTGCAGCGTATGCTTATTAAACGGATCTTCTTTTTTCACAATGGTGACAGGTAAACATTGTTACATTGCCTTTACTTGAGTCCAAAACCTCTCGAAAACAAGACTTACCAGCCTCTTTTTATTCAATACTTGTTCTAAAAGAGTAGGTCTTGCTGGGCGATCTCCAATGGATCCTGCTCTCTGCTTTGTAACAGACACTGAACCTTCAACACTATCCTGCACATGACAGAAAACAAAAAAAAAGGGAGGTCAGACTATAAACTCTGATACAGTGATACACAGAAAAACCCAAGAGTAAAGAACATTTGCCTCCTATATCAGCAGAGGAAAGTAACACCACAGGAATGGAAATCTATCTATTCAAGACCTGGCCTCGTCTTTCCACCTCCTTTCACTATTTCACCACCAAGAGTGAAGCAATGCAGCTGAGTTAGTCTTCTATACTGCAAAACTAAACAGGTTACTAGGGCTAATTAATGGCTTCAATTTATTTGATTGCTTTTCTTAAAAATGAAGTAATTCACAACAGGTCAGCAGGTCAGCCTCCAGCTTGCAGAAATCAATGATATTTACTATTTGTAATTGGGCAGGAATGACAACAATCCTTGTAGTACCAAAAAACATACTTCAGAACACCATGATGAACTTACCAAAGCCACAGACATTTTTTTCCCCCCAAGTTTATTCTGTTCCATGTTTAATCACCAGTCATCTAAATTAGACATACTAATACAACTTGGCTTTATAATCTGCTCTAAGGAAAATATGAAAGGTTTGACAAATTTCAACCAATGTTGAAATACATTCCTTTGTGTATTACATTCAAAGCTTACTGGGACTTCCATCTACCTGAAAGGGTTCAAAAGCAGGAACAATAAAAACTATCCCAGTATCTTTCACCTCTATCCTGTCCACAGAAGTGAAAAATTAAACTTCTACTAGGAACTTCTACTGAAAAGGCCTTAATAAACACTACTGCAAAAAAAGTTTATCACTAAATACCCTGCATTCTTCTGCAAGTTCAAGCCCTAACTTCCTTACATTCAAAGCAATGTGCACTCGCCCAAACTGGGAAAAGAAAACCCACCCACTTCCAACATGCAATAATCACTATTTCATGCTATGGATCAAAAAGTTTTAACCCATCACTACATGAAATGCAGCATTTTTACCCTTCTCCCATACTGTCCTCTTTTCTGAACTAGCACAAGTATTTGTGTAGACACATCATGAATTGAGCAGGATGAACTATCAGGGAAGGAAGAGAGAAAAGGCAAAGTCATGCTGGTATATAAATCTAGAATTCATTCTCCTCTTGAATAATGTGTGCAGCTTGTTGAAAAAAGAAGTAGCTACCAGAACTAGAAAAGGCTGACAAAACAGCAAGGATGATAAAAGTGCCTAACTTTTTCTTTGGAAACAACCATGCTGTGCCTTTTCAATGCAAGAAGGAAAAATCTTACAAGGCAAGCCTTCCAAGTAAGTATCACAAACAGAAGAGGAACTGTTCTAATGTAAACACTACCTGACAAATTAGGTTGACACCAACAACATTCAAAAACAAGGTGAGTATTCACACCAGGTACGAGACCTGAAGAAACTACCAGAATGTAACAGAGGCTCAGAGCTTACAAGGGTTCAACAAAAATCCAAAATACTATATGGAACATGTATCACTTATAGTTACAAAATACATCAGGAAAACCTCAGCAAGTCCTTTGAACAGAAAGAGAACATGAGAGAATATTCCCTAGCAGCATCACATACACTTCCCTTTTTTAAAGCACCTGTCTCATGGCTTTTACAGACATACAAAAGAAGATTCTTTCGTGTGACACCCAGTATGGTTACTATTATATTTACATGAAGAAAAACAGAAACAGGAAAAGATTTTGTTGGTCAGTTTGCAGTTAGTTCAGTTCCCAGTCACATGACTCCAGACAGCTGTGATGACATGAAAGAGTTGCTTTTAGCAGGGGTGCCAGGTAAGATTTTTTTTTTCTTCTGGCAATCACTATTTTACACCTGCCCCTTTGAGCACAAACCACTCAGCACCTTCAAGTGTAAAACTACTTCCCTTTTTCTGTCTCATCTAAATACAAGACCTGAAACATTAACTCTGTACAAGCGACCATCAGAGAACTGTGCGGCCCTAGCTGAGTCACAAACTGTAGAAAAAAGAATATTTAAAAAATTGAACGTCACCATCAGTTTTTCCCACTGATAGTATTTCCCCATCTAAACAATACACATAAGTTTATGCAAATTAAGTATGAACTAGCAGTGGTCGAAATATTTACCTGCCATTTAATATAGAAGTAATAATCAAAAAGCATCCTGAAGAACCTACACAACTGATTTTTATACACCTGATACCCAAGGGCCTTTGTGACTTTAAAACCCCACACTTCAGCACCAGCTGAGAAACAAGTCTGACATCTCTCTTAGATCTATACTTTCCTACCGCGGGAAAAAAAGCCACGCTGCAAGCGAAACACCTTCTAGCGATACTTCTTATCTTGGAATCTTCTGGTACAGCTGTACCAGTAGAGCTGGCAAGCTACAGCTGTGAGCTACTACAATTTACGTCAGAGATGAAAACAAACGGAGTTTGCTCTGGCAAACAGGAGCAAGAGCGAGCTGCAGGACGGGCCTGAACTTCTTCCCTTTCCTCTGGCCGTCTGACAGACCCCGGCTTTCCAGGGAAGCCCCTACTCCAGGGACCAAGCGGCACCCGAGGGTGGCCCGGCCGAGGCCCCGCCGCCCCCGCCT
>VXAX01004360.1:1096297-1270554 GCA_013399835.1 Leptocoma aspasia
CGCGTTAGAGCCGCCAGTGTGGTTTGGCCCCCGGTGGTAGATGCCCGCGGTCGAAAGGAGCGGTGGAAGTCAGAGGGTCTGCGAGCAATCGGAAAGTTTTATTAGTGTATTGCACGCCTGGCGTGGGAATTGGTTTGTTAGTCCCTGACCTACTGTGTAAGCACACGGCAGTGGGTTTTGCAAAAAGGGGCAGGGTGAAAGGAGAGAGAGAAAAGATGAATTAGAGGGGATGAGGCGTCAGAGAGAGGAAAAGAAAAAAAAAAGAAAATTAAGAAAGGAGAGAAAAGAGAAGAGGAAAAAAAGAGGTACTGCCCAGGCTTGGATGGGGGGTACCTTTCCATGGACAGGTTTCTCGCTTTCTATGCAATTTAATTATCGTGCGCAGTCTGTTCTTTCAGATCTTTTGGGAAATAGCTCAAAGGGCTTCAAGGAACTTCGATGGTCTTGATCTCCTCCCACAGTCCGTGCCCACGTCTTGCCCTCATGCTGCGCTTGTGTGATAGATACTGTGTTGTGCTCATCTCCAGGAACTACAACAAGGCTGTTTGTCCTGGAAAAGTGCCGCCCTCCCTCCGCATGGCCTCCAGCCACATCTTGTTCTTTCTCACAGAGTGTTAACACCAGCAATCCTTGTCTGTTAGTGCAAACAGTCCTTGGTTGGCTCCATGGCTATCTAGCTGCCGTTTTCTGAGACATACTCATTATCCCGTTATTTCTTGGGATTCTACACCCTGTCAGCCTGCTCAGCCTCCTGTCCTGCTGGGGTCATGTGATGGCTGTCCAGACCCAAGCTTTCCTGCCGCTGATCTTCACAAGTGCTGTACTTCTCTAGGCTGTACTTGTATCCTTGTTCTTCATCCACTGTCACTTCAGAGTGCAGACACAGGGATGCAATTTGGCTTCTCCCACTTTGCCTTTTTGTTGTCTCTAGTGACAGCCCATGCGGCTGTCAGCATGCTGCTCCTTGCCCTTTCCTCCTTTGGGTATCAGTTCCCTCCTTGGGTTACTTCTGCATGGCTGCAGGGAAATCCCACTGACTTCCATCTCCTTGATCACCTGCTGTTGGCCCCCCTTTGTCTTACCTCCTTACTTTCCCTGGGTTCTTGCCTTTCTCATTGCACACAGCGGTTCTTCCCATATTAAAGAACACTGCTGACTCCATTTATTCTCTGGCAATTACTGCACCTCCCTTTTCCTGTCACTAAGATAAATGATTATGCTGCTCACAGTTGTAGCCATTCTGTTTCACCCTCGATCTTGTCATAATACACTTCTCTCTCATTTGTCAAAATAGTTAATGATGGGTATAGTCCTAGAAAAATCGCAGTGGACTGCGTAACTCTGTCCTCATTGCCTTTGACCAAACAGTCATGGGTGAGATGACCTCCAGCTCCAAGGTTTTTGTCAGACTATTTTTGTCAGTGAAGACTTGCTTTCCCCACATCTGGTTCAGTGTCTTTCATATCTGTTACAACCATGCTGGGACAACTTGCCAGAAGCCTTCTTTAGAACTCAACCTTGATCTATGTCAGTAGTGAAACATACAAAAATTACACATAGCCTTGTTTTCCTCCTGCTTCTTATTCTGATGTCATCACAAAATGTTTGGGGTTTTTTTCACGTTATACACCAATTGAAATAATTTTATTGTTTATTTTTTTTTCTTAGAATGCATCTTGAAAGAAAGTCTTCCTAAAATTCTAAGTTCTCCTGACATTAATTAAAATAAAAATCCAAAGTAATAATGAATCAAAATAAATCACATTTTTCTCCAGCCACACTCCCTGCATGTATACACATGATAACTAATCAAAAGAAACAGAAAGTTGATAACCTTTAAATTACAGGAAGAAGAGTTGTTTGGGTCCTTCATCCACTTCTGTGAAGCCCACTGAGACAGCAGGGTTTGGCATGGGCCAGTCTGACCAGCAGACCGAAGCAGTTAAAGGCTACATGAGAAAACTATTCATGGAGTTAAGGTTTCCAACCAAACACTCTGCTGAAAACTCTCTCTCTTGTAGAATAAGTTGAATTCTGCCTTAGACACTGGTAGCACATGGGGATTTCATTGGAGATTATGCCTGGAAGCATACTTCAACTCCATGGTTCTCATTTTCCTCTTCTGAAGAACAAAGAGCAACAAAAACCCACAGAAAACTAACAGTATCTTACAAAGATATTGAAGAGGTTAATTAATTAGCAAATTGATTTGATATTTACTGAGTCTATTACTGTACTGGAATGTGAAGTATTATGCATTTTTTTTTACCCCAGAACCTTGTAATCTGCCTCCTTGAGGGCATAGAAACATACACAGGTAGTAAATTAGTGACAGCTAACGAAGCAAGTCCTTCTTAAAAAGCTGCCACTGGTGTTCTCTTCTTCTTTTCTGCGTGGTTTGCTCAGAAAAGAGAAATACTCTGATGGAAAAGAATCAAAAAAAGTAGTTGTTTCCTTGGGCTGCACTTCTGTAAATCTGGCTGTTGGAGAAGGAAGGTCATGTTTGGAAAATTTTATCACCATTCTGTCGATCATTGCTATCCAGCCAGGTGCAGTCACATCCTGTTTTGTATTCCCAGGTGCAATTAAAAGGAGAGGACAAACACAATTATTGGGATGTAATAAATTCATTTACTGAACTGTAATAAGTTCATTTTTCCTTAGGCTGACATCTCTAAATAAATATTTAAATAGATTCTCTGATTTTCTGCTGTCTCTTCTTTTGTGTTTGTGAAATAGTTAATTTTAATATTCTAGATTTCTGTGCTAGTTCTTAACATCAAGTTCTTAATTGTCTTGGAAACAACATATTTTAAAAAACAGATACAGGTTAGGATTCAGAAAGGTAATAATTCTTGAAGCTGATTTGTCCTTCTTACAAACCAAGATAGTACTAATGATTGTAGCTGAAGTAATATTTTCAAATTGTTATAGTTACTTTAGCACTCTTCTATAAGGGATGATATTAATTTTGTTCAGTTAATATCTATCTACATATCTATCTATCTATCTATCTATCTATCTATCTATCTATCTATCTTTTACACAGAAGTGCATTTGCCTTTATCATGTGCTGTAAGAGCACAGGCCATACTAAGAAATTCTGTGAGACATGGGACTCTGAAATTCATACATCCAGTGTTGTGATATCCCTACAAATATAACCTAAATGCAAAGTATCTTGTAACCTTATTGCTATTGGTTATTTGTCATAAAATTAAAAGCTCGAGTCAAGGAGAGCATTTGGGTTTTTAAAACAGAAATCAGTGGTACTTGAAAGATGAACAAGAATGAATGAAGACTGCTGGAGGAAACTGAGAAGGAAGCTGAGAACTAATAGTTTTTAAAATACATCTCTTTAGAAACACATTATTTGATGGGGGAATCCAAATGGAAATATATAGTCAAAAGAGATTTTTCTGCTTTGTTGTACCTTGTACTGCTTAGCCTACCCCCCATTTATTCTTCCTACTCGCTCTTGATGTTCAAGCCAAATTGCACAGTGATACAGTCATGGAAAGATTCAAAAGCTCAGCAGTCTGAAAACAAATCCGCCCTCAAAGGAAGGTGAGGTGCAGAATGATCAATGTGCCCACTGATACAAATGCCCAGGTGCCAATGACTGCTGAAGTCTTCCCACAAATAGCAAGGCAAAGGAGTTTAAGCTACTGTAATCAGTCTGTTAAAGCTTGATTTTCAGATAAGTGTACAAAAATTTGATGCCAATTTCATCAAATCTTATAAACATCTCTCTTTGCACTGTTCAAGTATACAAAATGAGTGTAATCAGAAACTCATTAAGCTTTATGAATTACAGACAAATTTATTTTTGCAATCATAAAAATAAAAAACCTGACTAAACAGAAGTTTGGTTTGCATTATGATATGTATTCTGGTTTTAGTATATGTGTGGCAAAAGTGACCATTTGAAATAGGTTTTTTTCCCCAAGCCCCTCTCATTTTACATGGTTACCTTTGTCCCATGACAACAGATAAATTAAATAAGTATGCTGAAAGAAAATCTCCCTTTCTATATATTTACATTTACACATAATTAGACATAAATAAATCAGCTTTTAATAAAATTAACATTTACACTATAGTAAAACCAATCAAAAATGGACATGAATAAAAGTGCACAGGGCAAGTGTTAGACTGTACCTTGAACCTCACACTGGACAGTTATTAGCCCCTGTACTCTCCACAGCTTTAGTTACTGGAACACCACTAAATTTCAAAACAGTGTTTCTTTGTTCTTTTAAATTTCTGAAGCTAAACTTAACAGTAAAAATTTCTGAAGTAAATATGTTTTGCATGTAATTTCAAGCCATTTTGTTAGTCTAGGTGATTTCCACTCACAGTGAATGGATCGTGTTTACTGCTTTTAGCCTCTGGGTAGGATCAGTGTCATTCTGGATGTTGTCCCCCCATGCAGAGCCAATGTCCTTGGATGTGTCCTGAGCTGTCTCCTAGTCTATGTGAGTTGTTATAAATGCCTTCGTGGTATGGAACAGTGAGCACCTTGGCAGAGGTCAGCATTTCTAATTCTAATTATTATTGTTTCACAGGTTGATTCCCTCTCAAGCTAAATCATTGAATTCGGGCCTACTTTAAAATAATATTTCTCTCCTTATAGCCAAGAAACCATGAATAACAGAAAATTGCTTACTGTAGAAAAAGCAGGTGTTTATTAAGCCACTATGCTTAATAAAGCAGTAAATATAAAAAATGGCATAAATTGCAAAAATGAAAAAAGAAAAGCAGTGAGCTCAGTTTTAGACTATGGAACACTGTCTTTCAGTAGAAGTAGGGAGAGCCTTGCTTATTAAGAAAGTTAAAACTAGATGGAAGCAAAGCTCTAGATAAGGGAAGCAATCCTCTCCTGCCAGGGAAATCTGTCAGATTTGCTGCTCTGTCCATTGCAAACAGCTGTGGCTGCCAAATACAAGCAACTCATACCTGTGCCTGAATGTCAGCATTGTTTCTTTCCGGTCCTATAACAACTGATAACACTGATCATGTGTTCTGGCCTTCGTGCTGATGTTCTTAGAATCACAGAACAGTTTGTGTTGGAAGGGACCTTACAGATCATCTAGATCTAACTTCCCTGCCGTGGACAGAGACACCTTCCTCTAGACCAGATTGCTCAAAACCCTATCCATTCTTGGCCTTGAACACTTCCAGGGATGGAGCATCCACAAGTTCTCTGGGCAACCTGTGCCAGTATCACACCACCTTTATGTTGGGAACCCCAGAGCTGGATGCAGCACTTTAGGTGGGGTCCCACAAGAGTGGAGTAGAGGGGCAGAATTCCCTCCCTTTACCTGATGGCCAACCCCCTTTTGGTTCAACCCAGGACATGATTGACTTTCTTGGCTGCAAGCAAACACTGCCAGGTCCTGTTGAGCTTCTCACCAGGAACTCTGTTTCATGATGTAAGGGACTCATACCTTGGTGTCACTCACCAACTTATTCACAGGTTGTGTTCTGTGAATAATTTATCACTTTAATCAAACTATCTTCTGTATAGTTCTCATAAGTATGTTTTGCATGTCATTTCAAGCAAAAGTTGGAAGATTTACTTCTGGCATAGTTACCAGGACAGCAGAATTTATATTTTCTATTTTTGGCTTAATGCCACACATTTCTCACATATAACTGTTATGAAAGGAGTCTAGTTTTTCTGAAAGATGTATTTCACATTTGAGAATCTCCTTAGTGAAAAGGGTGCCTCTAACCTATTAACAGGAATTTCTTTCTTGAACTAGAGCTATTTTTGCCTACTTCTCTAGCATTTTGTTGAAGCTGTGAAGCAGCAACTTTGTCCCTTCTTTACCCAGTAATGGAGGCTTTTCTGTTTTGTTTTTCAATATCAAGTGTGCGTGTGTGGGAGTGTTATTTGATTTGCTCTGTTTAAGCCACCATTCTTTAAAGAGCAAGAGAATCACAATCACTTTGTCTTCTTTGTACTGCAGTGATGTAGAGGGTACTCATAAAGGGAAGGGCAGAGGCATAGAGTGTTCCTGACACAGGAAAGTCAAGATGCCCTTGTTTATGAAATTACATAGCAACAACTGTCAGTAAATAAGATTTGTTGGCTCCTCATTTATATGCTTTCCTAGCCCATTCTTCTTTTCCTTTACAGAAAGGGAGAAAGGAGTCCAATTCATGGAATGTCAAATCTTTTGTTATATTCCGCTCAATAACTTATTCCTATTCTCTTTGAAATGCTTGGCAAATATACCGGTACAAAGGAAGTTCATATGTAGGGACTCCATTATGATCAGATTCAGACTATCAGAAACTGAAGGGATAGAGGGGAAGGAGTTATCACTGTAAAGGACTGAAGCATGGCTTAATCCTCAGTAAATCATGTATCTGTGCCTAAGAAGCTATTTATTCTCTCCTTTCTCAGACTGACATTACAAGACTTTATTTAGGTACAGGAATAACATTTGCTAGACGAGCATGCTGTCTTTGTACTGTGTGCATACAGCTATTCTGCCTTTCATCTTGGCAAACAAGAACATGTCTAATTTGGACCTGAATGCTGGCCCTGAAACATCCACAATCAACAGCCTGTTGGAATGCCCTTGGGGACCCAGCTGTTTTCAAAGCCATTCTATTAAAGCTGGATGTTTAAACAGTTTAATTTTGGAGGAGTCAGGACCCAGACTTCCAACTTCATCAAGCTGGTTCCAAGTACAGGAGCCTGAAACCAGCTTTCAGGGAGCTCAAAAGGGATTTATTAATGGGCCATTAGCACATGGCTTAGTCATTAGCTTGTATCTTCTAATTACAATTGCCTTTATTATTTTTCTCTTTCAGAGATCTAGGGACAGCTCCTTGGTTAGTTACCACATGCCCTGGGACTGCTGCTTCACATGAAACGTTTTTCTCCAACATTGAATTTCTTGGTCCTGTCATGCAACATCACCTCAAGCATTTGTATTGATCTACAGTAATTTTAGCATTCTAGCATTGCAACTACATATATATACCCGATGCACTTATTTCTGGAGGTGTGGCACACACTTGTACTTAAGCATCAAAATTTCTAGGCAAAAGAGCTCTTCCATGTATTTTTACAGAAGGTTTTTGTGAACCCAGAAGTCCCTGGTGTCACCATTTGGCTGAGGCACATCTGTTTCTGCATAATTTTTTATGCATTCCTGCCAGAAGGATAAATGTTGTAATCCACAGGCTGAACTTCTCCCAGTTGGGGTCAATGGCTAGTATTTTTCAGGAGACATTCAGAGCTGGTTATTATTTTAGAAGTAGCTGTTGGCATACAGAAAAATAGAAGTTAGTTTGGTCACTGCAGACTTAATACTTATGCTGAGAAATGCTACTGGTTGCATATTCTGGTACAGGAATGTTAGTGAAGATTATGTCCCTTTGTATATTGGAGATAGTCAACTTCAGATACAGAATTTTTCCAAGAAGAAGCAGATGTTCATGGAGCTTTGTAAAGGAGTTACTGTGTTATAGCATTCAGAGGAGACAATCTCCTTAAAGAAGCAGGGCACAATTTTCCCCTTTGAGCTATGCCACCCTAACTGCAGATTTTCTGCACCCTACAGATTTTCTGTAACTCTGTTCAGTACAGGAAAATAAAAGTGTTGGGGCTGCAGTGATGGAGCCTCTGTGATGTTTTTTTATGAGTTGACAATAGGTAATAAAGATTATTAATGGTACAGAGTAACTTGCAGAAAAGTAGGATTCCTTACTTCCCAAGGGCCACAAGTAATGTCCTAGAGGAGAAAATGCTGAGTCTGCAAGTCTGCTTTAGAAAGCAGAGAGATTCATGGGTAGCTGTATGGGAAACATGGGAAAAGTGCTGAGGTTCTTGGCATATTAAATATTGAGAGAAGTAAGGACAAGTCCTCCATGAGGACTTTGTATGTGTAATTGTGAAGTTGGTTTTGTGTCCTAAATATATGGCAACTTGTAGGCTTATTGAATTGTTAGCATTCAACATAATTTTTTTTGTGTTTTGTGAACAGTCTCATAGTGGTCTGTGCCACACAATCTGTTGAATAGTGTTTGGAAGGGAAAAGTGTGCAACCTAGACATTTCTGTCCTTCGCTCTCAATTTCCTAGACTTCTGCATCCTATATAGATATGGGCATTTAAATTATTGAAAGCAGAGTAGGAAGCATAAAATGCAATTTGAATATTCTCCAACCATTAAAACATTTTGTTTAGTTCCCAAAATGTTAAAACATTTTGTTTAGTATATTGACATAAGGATAATTATGGCTTATCATCTTTTCAACACAATATTTTACATAAAAAATTCTCACCACTTCTAAATGTTCCTCTTTATATTGCAACTGTTGTACAACCCTTATATTGCAACTGTTGAATGATTGTTTATAAAAAAGAAAATGGTTCCCATGGTATTATTTTCTTATTATAAATTATTCGTCACACAACAGCTTTAGTGAAGACAGTCTTATTCCAAGTAATTTTTAAAAGTTGACTAAGAACCAGGTAATTCTTGCTCAACTGCTTTTTCTCAATAAAGAATTATAATTCATGTTTAGAAACGTGTCAAAATCTGAAAACTGTAAATTCATTCCTCTTTGCTTCTCTTTGGCACCGTCACTTAAGAGTTTTCTCTTTTTTTTATACTGAAATGAGAAGGACCAGTAGTTTTGGACCAGTGCTCTAAGGATAAAACTAATTGACATTCTGCAGTGTAAGGAGTACACAGATGCAGATTTTGGACTTGATTAGTGGTGATGAAAAATGCCAATGCTGTGTTTTATATAACAAACACAAGTTGGAAGTTTAAATCATTGTGCTCCCTTGAAACTGCCTGTATTTCAAAAGATCTTTAGATGCAGAGAATCTAGATATTACAGTCTGCCCTTTTTTCTCTTTTAAATAGGCACTATGGATTTGATTGTTTTCAAAACAGTATGAATGAAGTGAGTACATGTCACTTCATATGTACATGTCTACATATACTTTTTTACTGTCTAGTGTGAGGAATAGCTAATTGCAAAATCCAGCTCTGATTTAAAGCCTTAACAGCCACACTGAAACCAGTAAGAACGAAGCCAACCCTGCCAATTTCCACGCAATAGCACAAATACCACTCAAAGATGAATTTGGACCTACAAGTCCTTTAATTGTTGACAGTCTCTTCTACAACTCAAGCCTTACTCTCAAGAAAATCACAATGCCTTTATTTACTCAGGCAATGTCTGAAAGATCCATCTTTCTTGTGGGAAAAAAAGAAAAAGAAACAGTAAAACAAAAATAAGTCACCATTCCTGACTGCAGTGGGATCCCTGAAGCCTAATAACTTACTTCACTGTGTTTAGTCCTCCTAGTTTCCCCATGACCTGGATCTCCTGTTACGAGGCTAAGTGTGTCAGATGTTTGCAATTACATGACCAATTGCAACTGAGTTTGGCCTATTTCCACCATCAATTCAAGCATCAGGCTTGAGCTTGTATATAGTATCCTTAATTTCTTGGTAGCTTGCTGACAGGCAAGACAGCCAGCACGACTTTGTCTATTAATGTAATCCATGACAATTGCTCTTTTTAACCCATGTCTAGCCTTGTTGGTCTTATCTGCTTCTTTACTCCCACATAATAAAGTGATTGTACTTAAAGTAATGGTCTTTCAGACATGTCCTAGTCAGGCAAATCAACACAACAGTTTATAACAAATACATCATCCTATTAAAAGCATAGAATACCAAGGGAGGGTTTAGACTGCCAGTGCTAACACGTTATTACACCTTCTAACAATTAGAGATAATAATTTACTTACATGAGGGATACTAAGTGCCAGATTATGATAAATAGAGTAGAAAATCAGGGAGCCAGTACTCAAGACTAATTGCAGTCACTGTGGAAAAAAATTACCCTAAACACTAATTATAAAACATATGCTACACGTAAGGATGCACATCACGTGTATAGGAGTTAACTTTATAACAGGATGAAAATGTGAGCAAAGTAATTTAGGGAAAAAAATAGAAAATAGTGGATTTAAAAGAAGATTTTATTAGATGTTTAAAAAAGACAGTTCCAATCTATCAGAAGGGACAGCTTTGGCTTAGAGTCAATCTTGGCCCAATAATGAAGCCAGGGCAGGCCTTGTGAATATTAAATTATATGTAATGAAAAATAGGTAAAGAGGCATATATGATCATGAAATGTAGAAAAATGTTAGCATCACATAGAAAAAATGAGAATCTGAAGATTTTTAGAAAATGTATTCTTCCTAGGCCTGATATTAGATGGAGATGATAAAGTTATTATGAAGGAAAACAAACAGAGGCTTAATAAATATTTCTGTTAATTCATTGAAAATATACCATGCTTTTTTCCATCATAAAAGGAAATTAAAAGTGTTTTCCAGTTCTCTAGCAACACTGGGGGGTATTCAACATCTGCAAAAGAAAAATTTTGTTCAGTCTACAGTCCTGTATAATTTATACCCAGAGATCTGAGGAACTGGTTGAAATTCCCTTCTAATAAATCTTGGATTACCATAGCTGTTCCAAGAGGCAGGAAGAATATCAATGCTGCAGCAGTATTCCAAAGACAGTGGCTCAAAGCAATATATACTGGTTATCCTGATGTAAGTCACACACATATAAGTCTTCAGTAGTGCAGACTAGACATGAATTATAACTATTAAAGAGTTGGATATCAAATACAGACTAAGTGCCAATGAAGTTTCTTTTTCATTGGAAATACAACTTTCAGAGTTGTTTCTGGTTTTGGTTTTGTTTTTTAATTGTATTTTTAAGATAGTGTATGTTTGTTTGAGAAAAGTACAAAATGTAAGCTATTAAGGCTTTGTCAAGGAATTTGGCATTATATCAGCGCGTTCTGATTAATATCAGTATTGTATACAAACAGAAATGGAGCAACAAGAAAATAGTGTGGAAAGTGATTTTTAAACAGATTCCAGTCATGAATTTTCCACACAGAGTTATAACTGAGTATGAACATCTGTAGGAGGATTTTACATAGGGTAGTAGTAGTCTTGATATTTTTCAACATTTTAATTAATTATGTGAAAGTAAATACAAGGAGCTGATGAAATTTTAAGACTGTATGAAGATACATGGTATGGTAAATTACAATGAGGCTGTGGCTATGTCCCTGCCAACCTCAAAACATGTAATTTGCCACAGTAAAAACTAAGAACATGAAATTCAGACCAAGCTTTCAGGATGGTGAACTTTTACTGCAAGAACAATGTTCTGAAAATTATTTAAAGGTCACAATATGCAAACATTTCACCAAACACTCTTACTGTGATGTTCAGGTAAAAATGTGACTTTCAATACTCACGTTTAGGGAGACAAGTTCATTTTCCTTTAGAATACTGGTGAATACTTATTTCGTTATGAAATAAGACTAACAAGTCACATGAGCTTTTCTGTTTTAACACTAATTTGTAGACATTTAATATATGAAAAAAAATCAGACAAATAAAACTCAACCCTCATACACACCCTTTAAGGGCAGGAATTACTTTAGTGTGAGATAGAAGTTCACTCAAAAAAAAAAAAAAAGACCTGACATGTGATACAACATCAATATAAGTAGGTTTTTGAAGATAAAATAATAGTAAGTGAATTAAATTAAGTTGAATTTAATAGGGAAAACTTCAGGAGAAAAAAAAGAAACCAAAACCAAAAACCAACCAACCAAAAAACCCCAACCATTTATTGGAAACTAAATTTATACAGATTCAAATGGGATATTAGGCACAAATTTTTAACAGTGAAGGTGATTAATAGCTGGATTAAGCTAATAAAACAGTTGTGGATTCTCTAGCTTTCTGTGTTTTGGATTCAAGCCTAGCTAAATTGCTGGAAAATGTGTTTAAGCAAACACAAGATGGCACAATAAAAGGGGAGCTGTGTGATACATCTGTGAAATGGCTGGTGATATACTGGAGATTCAAATCAGATAATCTAATACCCACTTCTCATGGTAAACTCTATAAACCTCCTTCAGTCAACTTTAACTACCATAAATTTTACTTTTGATAGTACTCAGATTATTAATATCAAAAGACCATAGATCTCAGTCATACTAGCTAGAACAGGTTGCAAAACTGCTATTTAAATATACTGGTCAAACCAAATCTAGTGGGAAGACGTTCTGCAGAGATTTCTTTTCCTTTCGCTCCATTCTTGGAAAGAAACATTCCTCTCTTATGCAAAGTCCTGTTTTCAGCAAAGGAGAAACTTGTCTTCTTTTCCACCTCTTCCCTTACATTACCTCTGTAGTTGTTCTCTATACTCACTCACAGGAATTCCCTGTAGCAGGACAATGGTCAGCACCGCCACCTGTGCTGTGCTTGTCTCTAGAGCATTGAGAGAAGCAGAGATGGGATGCTGACAGCTGGGTATTTCCTCAGCTGTGGAGACAGGCTCCATGGTTTTGTGGCGGTAATTCTCTTCTGTGCTACTGGGGCTTTCCACAAGGTTTTAAAATTTCTTCACACTGGACAGCAGTTTGGGAATTTTTACCTGCTCTTGTATGAATTAGATGGAGCAAAGCATAACTGATGCGAAACTGCAATTCAGACAACGGTGCTACTTCACATTTCAAAAGAGGCCCAGCAAAGAAAGACCTGGTAGCTTTGTATACAACCAGTTATATCTCTGAAATGGTCCAGCCTGAATCATCTTACAAAGAGGAACATTTTCTTACAGAGAAGTTGCTGCTGTCGTGACTGTCCAGCAGGCTGAGACCACAGCAATACGGTCAGGGTGAGGGACAGGTTTTGCAGATAATGGTGGGAACAATAGAAGAAACAGGCAAAATTTTCTGTCTCTCTTCTTTCTGTCTTTCTTCTGTCTTTCCTAAGATCCAGGCATCCCCATGATGCTGCTAGTTCTGGCAGCCCTCAGCATGAAAGGACAAAGCAATCTCACAGCGAAAGTCACTTTCTGAAGCTTTTTGTACTTTGAGTTCCATTCTCTCCTAAAATAGCATTTCATCTTGCTCTTTCCATGTATGCCAATAGACAGGCTTCCCAGCAGAAAGGCTTGGCTGAGGGGTTTATAGCTGGCAGAAATCAGGAAGTGTAATTTTCATTGACACAATTCTCTGTACCATGCAGAGTGTCATTTCTACTTTTTCAGAGCTATTCTAGACTTCTGGCCCAGGGGAAAGAAATTGGACAAAATTCTAATTCTGAATATTCTTGGCCTGGGTTTTCCCAATAGAGGTTTTGTATGAAAGCTAATTATTTTCTAATCCCACTATCTGTAACAATCCATACTGATATCCATCTAAATAAATTAGTATGTTCTAAAATTAAAGATTAAAAGCTTCTAGCTTAAGGAAAACTGTTTTTTCAGATCAAGCTGTGAATGTTTGAGGTTATTTGCAGAAAAGACACCTGTACTTCACAGAGGAGAGAGAAGGAGGAGAGGAGAGAGATGAGGTATGATCCATCAAGAAAAATTTCTTGAAAAGAAAATGTGTTAGGTTCCTATTCTCATGTGGGTGAGGTATGTTTTTACCTACTGCATCCTGTTCTGTCTGGTACTTACCCAGAAATTCCTGTGACACAGAGACTGTCTCTGCCATTTGCTGTGCTGCGCCTACCAAAAGTCCCAGAATCCTCGACTGACATTGCCAAGAATCATCACAAGAAAATGGCATAAGCTAAAATTATCTAAATAAGCTAAAGGCCCGTTAAACAGGCTAAGTAAGTTGAAGCCAAAGGACATACAGGTGAAAACCTCTTTGTTAAATTCCTGAATGAAAAAAAGGTCTAAGAAATCAACCTTTCTCACCACTCTCAAAACACAGTAATAAAAGAATCAATTAGATAAATTAAAATGTGATAATAAGAAGGGACCATTGCTCTCTTGCTGAGTAGAGTTTGCTTCTCTCAGAGATTGTGGTGTCCGGAAGTAAACTACAGTGCAGTAAGGAAGGAGGGCCATTCACAATCCCTATATGACCAGAAACTCCACCAAGGATAATTTCATCCAGTAGGATTAGTTTCTTTTCTTTCCCCCCTCATTCTTGCAAAGTCTAGAGAGCTGTTACTGAAACAGCAGACTCTACTCTTGATTTGAAATTAATTTATCTTCTTGATTCAAAGAAAAGGGATTTAGATTTGTCTTCAGACAACTTCATGGGATTCTCCAGTGAATAAAATGTTCCAGATTTCCTGAGAAAGGGATGCCTGACATTGAGAGTGGTTTTGTTTTTCAAACGTATTTTTATTCAATCTCTGAATGGCTTCAGTAAATCAAGCTGAACCTGGTACTGAAAATGCTATGTATCACCCATACCTAGTTTTTAAATTAATCCTCTCTCCTTTAGCATATTTTTCCTTTTTTGGTCATTCTCAAAAGACACTTTTTTTTTTTTCAAATGTGTCTTTTCCCAGTTTTTTTATGTGTGCCATAAAAGTATCTCTAAATCTCTGATAGCACAACCATGGCATTTCTGGTTTTGCTATCATTCACTTGATGCTAACCAGTCCCTGTTCTTTACATATTCATTTTCTTGTTTTTCTGATTAAAATTCTGCCTGTCATGACTCAAATTTCAAACCCTAATTACTTGTCAAAACTGTGAAAATTCTGAGAAGCCTTCTCACAGTGCAGTTCTCCAAATAGTGTCTTGTGTTTGTGCTGACTCCAACCAAATCTGTATGGAAAACACTGAACTAAAAGAATTACTTTAGTATTCAAAACCTTTTGTTGAATCAAAATTAAATCCATCTTGATCATTGTAATTATAAAATGTGGGAGCATTTCCTCACAAATAAAAAGCTTTTTATTTGTGAGGAATTGCTCACAAAAGGAATTGCTGGAGGCACCTCCTTCTGGGGTGGTAGCTAACAGTGCCAGGGAGCAGTAGCCTCAGAAGCCAGGTGATTAAAGCTCCTTAGGAGACTGTCCTCTCTGAGAACTGTGGAGTCTTGATCTAAATCTCCTTCTGGTCCAGTAAGTCTTGAAGTACTTCTCAAATGCTGGCCCCCTGGAAATGTCATAGCCCTTCCAGAGAGCAGTAAATGCTGTCAAGGAAATAATGAGGTTAATCAAAACCTTATTTCTAATAAAATCTCTCATTTAAGACAGTTCCTCAGGGGTCAGTAAGAGGTATGAGTTATGAACATATGTATGACTTCGTTGCACCTCTAGCATCTTTGCTGCTCTTGCATTTGTTATCCCAGCATCAGTTCATTGGTGCTAAGGAATAATCTAGGCTATTTTCTTAATATTTTTCTAATATTTTTCTATTAATTTTTCTGTTTGCAAGCAAAAAGCAGCTAGTGTATTAAAAATTCTTACCAAAGCAATGGCAAACAAACCAGAAAATTTTATGCACAGTGTGCCTCTTGGAGATGTTCAGTACAGTTCTGGTTCTGTCTCAAGGGTGATGACAAAACTGGAAGAGGTACAGAGATAAGGGATAAGGACAATCAAAGGTATGGAACTGCTATATAATAAATAGACAGGTTGAATAGACTGGCTGAGAGATAACTGAGAGGGTAGAAAGGTCTGTGAAAACAAGTGGCTAGAAAAGACAATTACAAATTTTTATTATAAACTGTTTCATCCAATACAAAGAGACCTTCAAATGAAACAAGCAGGTGACTAGATAAAAGGAAACAATGAATTTTCATACAATATTCAATCAAGCTGTGAAAAGTTTCCCTGCAGAAAGTTGTGGTTGCTACAAGTTTACATAATTCAAAGAGTGACTGGACAATTTCATGAAAGAGAACTTCAGCCAAAGTAAAATGTGAAGCCATTGTGCAATGTGCAGTGGTACTATACATAATGGCACACAACATATGTTTAAGATATCCATTGTGTACACCACAATTGTATAAACAATTGCATAATACAGTTCTAATATACATAGTGACAATATCTCTGGCTCAGGAAGTCCTCAACTGATTATTTGCTGGATGATTGCCATGAGAACATTTGGAGGAAGCACTACTGTGAGTGTACTGTTCTTATTGCCTTCGTCAAGTATGCTAACTGCTGTTCTCCTGGGGATTGTTGTTGTTTTCTTCCTTTTCTTCCTCTTTTTTTCCTCTCAAGAGAAAACTAGCCTTACTGAATTCAGTGCCACTATCTGCTCTATGAAATGTTCCACCAAACATCTCTTAACTAGGGGATATTACCATCTGTTCCTGGCACCTTTGAAGTTTGGCTGCTGTCACGGGCACAGGATTGACTAAAATGTTGCTTCACTCCACTGGATGGTGCTTTTGTCAGTGAATGGGAGAAAAGGGAATAATGAAGGGAGGTGCTGGGGTCTCCTAGGGCCTTGTCTATCACTGCCCTTGTATTGAGAGTCTGTGACTTCCAGAAGCACCAGTCCTATTACCAGTTGTTGGATATTGGCAATTACTTATGATCCATGCTTCTGGGAAGAGGACAGTTATTGCCAAGAGGAACATAGCCACACTCAGGCTGAACGTGCCACGTATCAAGTGCTACCTGTGACAAACAGTACAGTAACACCTTTGTAAGGCTGAATCCTGGGCTAGTTGGATCCTTCTGACTCTTCTGGCCAATTTCATATTCTTAAATAAGAACATGAGAAAAAAATTTTTTTGATCATACTGCAGTTTCTTCTTAAGCCGACTCTTTCATAGTAACATTTGTAGGAGATTTTATTCAGACTAATAGCTAAATGTCCTAGTGAATATGAGGTTTATGAGACAAGTGACTTGAAAAGGCTGCTGTGTTGGTTTGGAAAGGGCACTGTGGTTATTGGAGACAGCAGCTTGCAGCCTGTCTGGCTATGATTCCATATCCATTTACAGCTGGATCAGCAAGGAATAGGCTCCAGACTTGTGTCTGTAAACCAGGCTTGAGTTCACAGCTCCAGATCCACAGCAGGAGACTTGATTGACTCCCAGGGGTCCTGCATTAGCAACAATCAGAGTAATCAGTGGAGTTCACTGTAGTTAAAAAAATATAACAGAATGTCAGTACCTATACCTCCTTTTCTTTTTTTTTTTTCAGAAACTGAAGAGGACTAGCAGCAACAAAACAACTAATGCACAAGCTGTTATGAAGGTGGTACTGGGAAATTGTGCTAAAATGGCACTTTTGGCTTCCTAATACTTCTATCTGATATATAAAATCTTATGAGGGAAAAACTTCCTTGCAATATTTTGCAGTTTTTTGAAGCATACAACTAGAACAAAATTGTCACTATAATTTCTTCCATCTGCTCCCTTTGGCTACAGGTACAAGACTGTCAATTCATCATACACAAAAAGAAACCTGGGGCCAAATTCTCTGTTGGCATAACTCCACATAAGTCTTGGACTTGATCTTCCCGTGAAGAACTGATTCGGAAAAATTTAGTGGAAAAACAAGAGAAAAATGGAAATAGCAGTACATGACCATCTTTTCTCATAGTTCATAGAATCAGATAAAAGACCCAAGGGCGCTGTTTGTAACAGATTTCTGAGGCAAATACCTTCAAGAACCAAACACTGACAAAGTACTGAAGCAGTATGCCATGCCTATTTTTATATGCAATAAGGAATGCATGGCATCATGTCTGTAGCAGATGCTGGATGCATTGTCATAGAATTTTAATACTTGGCCATCCCTTTTTGCAGATTGCTGCTCTTGCCATCAGAAACACATTCGATCTCTATCTATTAATTAGTCTGTGAAATGTTTTGGAATAAAAGGTGGACAAGTGGACCTGATGGGATTCGTAGTTTTTGATGCCATATCTAATATAGAAAGATTTTAGAAGAGGAAAATGGGCCCTCTGTTGTCTTTTGGCTTTGTGTTTGTCAAGTGTAGTATGAGAAGATTTTTTTCCACTGAAACAATTTGAAGAAGAGGTTTTCATTGTTACAGGAAAGTCTACAGAGAGCTTCAAAGCAAAGACATAAGCGGAATTTGAGGTGGGACACCCCCCTCCCCAAATGTCACAATTCACATGGGGTACCTTAAGACCTGAGGGTCTTGAGTGAAGTCAGGTCCAACTGTGTCCACAGTAGGCAAAAGGTTTGCATTTATGGTCGGTGTTTCTCACCTGAAAAACGTAAAACAGTAGGCTGAGGGAGCTGTGCCTGTTTAGCCTGAAAAAGGCTGAGGAGACCTTATCACAGCCTTCCAGTACCTAATGGGAGCCTATAAAGAAGAGAAATGTGACTTTTTACACAGGCATAGATTGATAGGACAAGGGGGAACATTTTTAAAGTAAAAGAGGAGACATTTGCGTTAGATGTTAGGAAGAAGTATTTTACTGAGAGGATAGTGAGGCACTGGAACAGGCCGCTCAGAGAGGTTGTGGATGGCCCAACCCTGGAAGTGTTCAAGATCAGGCTGGATCGGGCCTTGAGCAACCTGGTCTAGTGAATGGCTTCCCTGCCCATGGGAAGAGGGGTGGAACTAGGTGATGTTTAAAGTTCCTTTCAACACAAGTCATTCTATGTTTCTCTAGAACTACATGGCAGATAATACTGGCATCCAAAAGAGCATTTCTATATAAACACTGTCCTGTATCATTGACCTGTTATTGTCAGTTACAGTAAATATTAGCAGTGTCTAAAGCATAGGTGAGCCTCGAGTCTCTAAGAGACATTTGTAAGAAAGAGCAGGACATACGACAATTCTAGAACAACAATTCTGAGTTCAACTGCTGGTATTGGAATTACAAGTGTGTACTATAAACTGCATATTCCTGTTTGGCTTGTAGCACCTGATTTTCCTGCATGAGAATGTAGATATGTACATGTTTTTGAATGGCCTATGCTGGTAAGGCTGCCATCAAGTGAAAGGATGAGAGAAAATGGTCTTAAGTTGTACCAGAGGAGGTTCATATTAGATATTAGAATTTTTTTTTCCACTGAAAGAGTGGTTAGGCATTGGAATAAATTGACCAGGGAGGTGGTGGGTCATTGTCTCTGGAAGTATTGCAAATGTGTCTGGATCTGGTTTAGGGGTTATTATGATGGTGCTAAGTTGACTGTTGGACTCAGACGATCTTGAAGGTCTCTTCCAATCTTGATGATTCTGTTATCTTGTGAACTGACTGTGTCAATTCAGAAGACATGACATATATCCCAGGAATTGTAATTACTCATAAGTCACTGCAACCCTAACAGGATCAGCATCTCTAAAACTGTTAAGTTGGCAATTAATTGTGCACAGCATTTGGTTTGTCATGACTCATGATTGACTCATAATTCTCTTGCAGGTGCAGCTGGCACCAACCCTAGGAGAGGTGACTGAGGGTGAGAAAGAATCTGATCATGGGATCATAGTATTGGTAATGTATCCAAAAGCTGGGGAACAGGGACTTTGGAGGACCCTGTGATACAGGTCCTGGTAGCAGTTATGTATCTGTCTTATATTTAAATTTCTGTAAATTAGGAATCTAACTACTACAGGGAGTTTGGACTGAAGTTGATTAGTGCTGTGACTGAAGCTGATGAGACTTCTGGGTTTAAGTTAATTTGAGGAAGATCCACAAGACCTGCTGATATGCCTGATATGAATCCCAAATAGGTATTACAATAAGAAGTAGGCCTCTAGCCTTAGCAAAAGAGTCAGAACATGTAAATTAGGAGCCGAGGCAAGACATGAGAAGAGTTAAGACATGGAGTACATGAAGCAATGCAGGAATCTGCTGACACCATTTTTAGAGCCACGTGGTGGAACGCAAGTGCAGGAGAGCATCCAGCACTTCATTCTGTTTTCTGCATAAAGCATAGGCATGTTCTGAGTTGTTTCCAAAGAGCAATCTACAAAACACAGGAGTTAGTGTATGGGGAAAGATTGGTTGAACACCAGTCCTTTTCCACCGTTAGGGATAGGAACCTATATTAAGTACCTCCATCAGCTTGAGTGCTCCATACAAGTACTTTACAGAGCAGAGCTCACCTCTTCTATGAGTCTAAATCATCCAGAAAGTGTGTAAATTGGATTGAACACCCTCCTCGATCTCAGAGGAGGCAAGTCATCTACCCTTGCTTCCAAGAGTGTGTTGGCCTTAGTGCTGTACATGTGAGAGGGTCAGGGTATCCACCTTCCTCCAGGTGAAGCCTCTAAGCAGCCAGGAAGGCAAGCACAGTGGGTTCAAGAGATGAGTCCTCAAAGACACCCAAAGTCTCACAGCTGAGAAGTTTATAAGGTGAAGGCCTGAGTTCCTTCCTCTGAAGTGATCACGACCTTACAGAGTCCTTGGGTAAAACCAGAAGTTACCCCATGAACAGGAACCCTGACCTTCAGTTCCCCACACCCCACAGCATACTTTGTCTATCATGTAAAGTGATCTTTGTAAGTCAGTGCCGAATTCTGGTATGGCAGCTTTCGCTGTCTGGGGATTCACATAAAAAACTAGGCCTCTGTGTCCACAGAGGAGGGCACACAGCAGAAAACCAAACATGCTCGAGTGCAAGGCACTGTGGAATTGGTGGGATAACAGGTGTAGGGAACTGTAGATGAGGTTGCTGCTGGAGTTAGGCCTTTGGGACCACCCTTGTGATAGGACAAGAGGGAATGACTTTAAAATAAAAGATTTAGATTAGACATTAGGAAGAAAATCTCTCCTATGAGGGGGGTGAGGCACTGGAAAAAGTTGCCCAGAGAAGTTGTGGACTTAGAGAAACCTGATCTACTGGAAGGTGTCCCTTCCAAAGGCAGGGGGGTTGGAACTGGATAATCTTAAAGGCCACTTCCAATCCAAACCATTCTGTGATTCTATGATAAGTTGCAAAGTCATTCACATTTAGATTCAAAAACAAGCAAGCACATGGTCCAAGATATTTTTAGAAGTGGTGCCATGGAGAATTTCAAGGGTTTTTAGTGGTTTGTGTAGAGATGGAATTGCCTCAGCCCTAGACCTCTTTGCTTGCTGTGTGTACTAGCTATTTGAACAAAGAAAATAATGGATTTATTAGGAGTCTTTCATTCCCCCTTGCAAACATAGCTAGTTCTTCCAAATTAGGAAGGAAGCAGCTTAGAAAAGAAGTCTGTGTAAACTTGCAGTCATTTTGTTCTGTCATTAATGCCTGATAACCTAGCTACTTACATAAGACCACACTTTCTTATTAAGAGGCAGAATGATGGCCCAGGGAGATGGCCAAGATCATGGTAAGGATTAAACAGCAGCAAGGTAACAACAGCAGTCCGTTTCAGAGGCAAATGAAGATAAGGAGAAAGCAACAGTTATTGGACTCGCTGTTCTACAACAAATACATGGATGCAGACAGTTTGCGCTCAGCTTTCTGCTTGTCTGCCACTGCCACACCACCAGTGCTGTCAAAGGATCACCCAGTGCTACTCAATGAATGGCGCCATCAGGGTTGCTCCTGTAACAGAGCTGCTGGCATGTTCCCTGGCAAGTCACACACTCAGGGAGCAGCACAAAGCTGGCCCGCATCCAGACCCGAATCATGACAATCATGTCAGGCAACAGTGAGGAGAGAGAAAACGTTTCATAAAGTTCCTCATCATCAAGTTCCTGAATGCAACTGTCAAAGCTTTGATTCATGCCAAGGGTTCTGCTTGTACAGCAGTTTTCTGTGCTGCCTGATAATGCATGTCGGAGGTATTTTATTAGAACCCTCTTTTAGGACATGCCAGCTGTGTAATCAAGTACTCCGAAAAGTTCAGTGATTACACTGCTTCAGGCTTTCAAGAAACCAAGCCATCAGGAACAATTTATGGCCTAGCTCTCTCTTTGCTGCCATGTTTTGCTCCTGATTAGATGCAGGATCCCTGAGGGCTTGGTCTTATATCATGTGAATGAGTCAAGCTTTGAAAAATTGATATTTTATAAAATCTATTTAACCAATAACAGTACCCAGTCACCTTCCAAGCTTCCTTGACTGTCCTGCATCTCTCATTCGGATTTAAAATGGATTTTGTTCTTCAGAAGTACATAGTAATTCCCAGTGGTGATACTGATAGCTTATACTAGAGCTCAGCTGTGCTGCTCCTGAATTTCTAATCAGCTGAGCAATGACAGAACTCCTGTCAGAGAATTACACTACACCTATTTTATATTCAAAATAGACAAGCAAAAAAAAAAAACCAAAAAAACCCCATAAAAACATTTTTCTATACTTTATCACAAAAAATGGGATAAAATAAAAAGAGGTGTACAGTTTTCACCCATGGGGCATCTTCTGCTAATCACTGGAAGTTAGCAGAAGGAATGACTGGCTGCATGAACAAGTTACTGCAGGGCAAGTTTATACCACAGCTGCTATTCTGCTGTGAGAGCCTGTCAGAATGTTTTCAACCCACAGCAAACGTGAGGTAGCTTAGCCTGTACTCACCAAGATACAAAACCACTTGACACTTAATCACAATTTAAAGAACAGTCACTGCAGTTGCAAAATCACAGCTTGTGTTGCCTGTCAGTTGTTTATGTTGCTGCATTTAAAGTATCAGAGAGGTTATCATCGAAGTGCTCTCCTCAGGATGCCTAAATGCTGTAAACAGAAATCAGAGCCAGTGTTTAGTTGTATTTTTGGATGCATATTTATCATATTCCAAGTTTCTTTTCTGCACAGACTGGTCAAAGACTTCCTGATGACCTTTAGCAAACTGCTTTGGCTCCAATCCTTGGAGATAATTGGTCCCACGCTTCCACTGAATTAATGATTAATCAACTTTGGTGGTCTAGGGTTAATCCTTCATTTCCTCAATTGAGGAATAATAGCAGGAGGCAATAACATCCTTGTTATCCTTTTTGTCTATACAGCCTGTAGTGTTTTTGGGAATAAACCGCAATTACTGCAGTGACCACAATGTAGTGTAGATCTGCCTAGATTTGAAGTAGGTGTTTTTGTGTTTTGAGGTTTTTTTTTCTCGGAGTGATAGCTCCATGGTGGGAGATCATGTTATGAGGTTTGATAGAGACAAAAAGTATTTGTCTCCTCTGAGGCTGTCACTTTGAAACCAAACCATCTCATTTAAAATTAGTAAAAATTGCCAGCTACTGATCATCATATTCAAATGTTTATTCATCTGTTTGCCCAAGAAGGGATATATGCCACATTTGCTTAGCAGTCAGTGAGGAATGAAGCTCTCCATGACACTTATTTTGGATTTTGATGACTAAACAAACTTACATCTTGTGAACTGGATGCAAACCTACTCTGAAAGAATCTAACCTTATTTTCATTCTAGGCACATTCACACCACGGATACCTCAGACCATTTAACATTTTTAAATCAGTGAGAAGATTAACTTAAAACCTGAAATGGATGCACTTTTTTGTCTGCAATCTCTGTAATGAGCAAAACCTGTATTTCAACAGGACAATTCTCAGGTTTAATTCTCTATAATCATGTGTATAAGGACTGAGACATCCTTCAACTTGGTTTTATCTTTCTCTGAAAAGCATCAACCTATTGTGAAAGAGCAGTGAAAGCTTAGGAAAGTAGACTGACAGAGTATGAACCTACCATCTGCCAAGCTGCTGAGCCATCCCCCTTAGTGTTTCAACTGTCCAGCACTCTGGATAGGTGTCAGTTTTGGTTCTCAGTGAGACAATACAGGATTTACCTTCCTGTAGTTTCAGAAATAATTGTCCCTTAAGAAAACCCCCAGGGACTTAAAAGGCAAAATTTAGGTGCTCCTGCATTTAGAAAGAAATTTATTGAATCAGGAAGATGAAACGAACCTTTTGTCTTGAATTGAAGGCATCCAACAAAAAGGAATATGCAATTTGGTTTATCCCCACACTTAAAATTATTAATGTGATAAAAACATGCTTTCTCAGCAGACAGCTCATTCTTGGGTTAAAAATCAGCTAGAATAAATGTTCTTAAGGCTCTGTGAAAGAGCTAGAATGACTGTGCATCCTTTGTGACTACCATCACCCAGAACACAACAGCTGGCATTTAAAGAAGCTGCTCACAGTAAACAAATCAGTTTAGCAGGTGTACACATATTGATTCTTTAAACAGAATAATTTGTCTTTCTATAAAAGCTCTGCCATTTTGTATTACAAAGGAACTCTTGTAGTTAGTTTTATTCTATTTTTTAAATTTTTGATTCATTAGGTCCCGAATAATTATTTCCCAAAGCCTTTAAGAGTTTATCTGTACTAGCAGGAGGAATTAAGGAAAAATTCCTTAATTCTATAATTCTGTAGTTCTTAATTCTATAATTAACTAATCACTGAGGATTTAACAGCAAATGCTGTTGCTCTACCTGTCATTGTTATGGCTTCATTAATTTTACAGAATATATCAGAGTCCATTATTCTGATGTATTGTCAAAAATAATTATTGTGTAGTCATACTCTGGAAAGCAGATATGTAAAAATGCCATCTTCTTACACACAGATCATTCCTGTGAGCATACTGTCAGATCTGCCTATTTTGTGACAGAAATACTCTTTTATGTGTTTCAGTTCTGCAAGCACCTTTTTTTACATAATATCAATAACACTGAATGTGTTGAAAATCTCAAGGGCATTCTCATCACAGTGATCACCAAACCAGGGGTCATGGAGCTGTGCACAAATTTTAGAAAAGCACAGCTGGAGGATCTTAGTACTGATGAATCTTGAGTGAATTCACAGCTTGATTTTCTATAGGCATCAAAGCAGATATAATGAGAAGATAATCTAGTCTGAGTTTTAGAAGGCAGGCAGAATGTCCAGGGCTAACAGAGTACATCTCTTACTGATAGAGGCAATGTGTTTGATCTGAAAGTAATTAAGCTATAACAAATATGGAACCCCAGAATGACATTTAAAATATCTTGCATTTTCAAATAACACTGTAAAATTAATCTCTAATTGTCCAGTGTAACATTTTATTGTGCAAGAGCCTTGTTTCAGTGAGGCTACTCTCTTAATCATGTTGCTTCATTTCTTTATTAACTTACATAACATAATATTGTAGGATGTCCGTCTTTGTTCGTTGTTGACTATCCTTACAACCCTAAGTAACTTAGCTTCATCAGAAATATCACACCAGCCTATTACCCACCTACTCTTCCAGCTCTTTCCCTTTTTATGTCAGATACCAAAATGATCCCCCATAGCTCCCTCCAGTCTGGAAAGCAAACAATTGCCCCTGTTTCATTTTCCATCTCTTTGCCATTTACTCATCCATAAAAGTACTGTCCTCCTTGCTCCATGGTTGCTTAGTTCCCTAAATGATCTTTGGCAATGGGCTTAGTCAAAAGTCTTTTGGAAATCCAAGTAGTTAGAATGACCTTGGTCATCTCCATCCATACTCTTGTTCAATCACTCAAAGACCTTGTTCATAAGGCAGTATTTCTCATAATAAAAACCTTGATTATTCTGCTTAATTAGATAATTTTTATTCAAGTGTCCACTAATTCTAATCTTCATTATACTTTAATTTAATCTGCCTAGTAGAAGCATCAGGATTACAGACCTAGAGTTCCTCAAATCTCAACCAGAGTCTTTTTCAAAATTGGCATCACACCAATTTGCCACCCTCCAGGTTTTTGGTATGAAGACAATCCAGTACAAACGCTACTGTGATTTATTTATTCATAGAAATGTAACAAGCAGAGAACAAGATTGAAACAAGCAGAGCATTTATCCTTCTCCTTCCTTCCCAACTCAGTTATTTTATTTTATAATTTCGGTTCCTCAAGACTTACCCAAGCAAGTCATCATATAACTTATTTTGTCAGTGTCTCTGCCCATCTTCCTGCAATCAGCTGCTGACAAGTCACCTCTTGATTTCTTCAGGAAACTTTATAACTCTTTAATTCTTTCAGCCTTCATTACACCATTATTTAACTTGGTTTGGAGCTTTGATATTCCCATTTTGCAGACATTAGCTAATTGCTTTATCTCAGTTTGGTTTTTTTCCTCCCTCTTGGGCTGTTTCTCATTCAGACTGCTGCCCTTCCTACCTGCAACAGCCTGGTTACCAAAGCAAGCCAGTATTTGCTCCACTGTGCAGCAGTTATACTTTGTAAATACCTAGGAAAATATCCTTAATATTGCCTGCGCAGTCTCCTTGGGTTCAGACCTGTCCCACAATGGAGCTCTGCAAATGAATTTCAGGTGCCTTGAGTAGCCTGTGCTGGTTTCCCAGCATGAGCCATGAAGCCAACAGGACAGGACCAGGAGACAAAATCTGCACAGCTGGCATAGTTCAGAAGCCAGCCAGCAAAAAGGAAAACATCCTTCTCTTAGTTCATGTAGTGGTAAAAAGGAGCTCAAAGCCCAGTTTAGGAGGGCAGAGGATCACGAGGTAGCAGAGTACAACAATCCCATGACTTGGGCCAGTTCTGGAGTCACAGGTTTCTGATAGGAAGTGTGAAGACAGGTTTACAAAGACCAAGTGCAGCTGATGTTTCCCTGAAGTTGGAACACAGCTCTCCACTGCTGTAAATGACTGTTCAAGCTGCTGAAGAGACTTCAGTAGAGTTTGACAGCCTGCCCTGGCTCTGTGCTTGATGTGCCATGGTACATTGGAAACAAGAGCAAGTGTGGAAGCAAAGGATTCCTCAGCTTCCCACTCTTTGTGCAGTCCACTAGGATGCAGCCAAGCTGATGAATGGTGATAGGCATCTGTGCCTTATGTTTTACCAACAGTTTAGCAACTCGATGTGCTGGGCTTGGCCACAGGTGTTTATCTTTGTATAATTAGCAGAAGTGACAATAGCAACCTTTAATTCAGTGGCTGCCATTAATTTTACTTAAATGAGAAATGAATGTACAGGCGAGTGCAGAGTTTCAAGCATTCCCCAAGATACCAAACTAAACTGTAAACTACATTAAACAATAAAAAATTACCAGGGAAGAGATTAATATTCACAGCACTTTTCAAACTAACTGTGTAGGTGCTTGCACAGCCCATGCTTGGCAAATGGCCTGAATAACACCACCTGGTAGCACAATAGTGTGAGGTAAAATGTGTGTGTGTTGAATACACAAAATTGTCTGGAGGACATTTGTCCATGTTAACTGATCATGTTAAAGATGAAGACAACCATAAGCCCCAATCTGGTGGTGTTAAAGAGGAAGAGAAACCATCAATGTATTAAACAACAACCAGGGAACTTCGAAGAGAGCTTTGAAAGAAAGGAGGAATCAGCCTGAAAATAAGTATAAAAGAAGCTGAAAATTGGTTTGGGGTTGGGGGAGGTACCTTGAAGGGTAACCAGCAGTAGTCAAACCTGATTTGACACTGCCAGAATCAGTCCTGTCAGCAATGCTACTGCCACTTACCTCGAACAGATCATCATCCTTATGGAATTCTTCATGGAGCTGGTGCTCAACAGGTGGCATGACTGGATGAGGCACAAGAAGTGGAGACCCACACTTAAGGGGGCTTGTCTCCTTAGCCCAAAGGAGACATGGTTTATCTCTGGTTTATTTATACCAATAATAGTATTGTTGCTATTCATCCCAAATGTACTGCAGGTGAGTTATATGTCATTAATAAATAAATACATTGATTTAATCCTTAATTGGCTTAAATTATGAGAGCGGAACAGTTTTCCCTGCTTCATTATTTGGACAGTGGATGATAACACTAGAAAAATCTTTCCATTTCTTCTTTGCTAAAGAAGCTTTTCAACTATCTAGTGGTTACCTTTGTATAAAGTGAGTGGAACTTGCTTCATCACACACTGATAAAGAAGCTGCACTGTGAGTTAAAAAAAGTGTTTAAACAGAGTAGAGTGTTTTAAAAAAAAAACACCTCAATTTTTTTTTCTGCACTACTGTTTGCAGCACAAAAAACAAAGTCTTTGATCCCTGTTTGGTAGGGCTTGATTTGTGCAAAGAAGGGAGATACAAAGCTAATGCATTACATCTGCTCTGTGATAGTTGTGCAGGTGAGGCCTTCAGAGAGCAGAGCTTTGTGGAAGTCACCTGTCCCGGGGTAAACTTCTGCAGTGGCAACCTGAGCTAGTCAGTCTGGACTCCCTTGACTGCCAGTATGTCTCATCTCCAGTAGCAGATGCTTATTCTCCCTTAACTAGCAGTTAGTAACAAAAAACCCACAAGCCCAAACCCCAAAGCCAACCAAAGAAAAAGAACTCCACTCTGAGATAATGAAAAATGAAAATATTTGAAAGTCGTTTAGATGCACAGCTTGATAAGATAAAGTTTTTTCACATTTATCAGGTGATGTGTAAAAGAGATGGCTACTTAGCACTGCGTGTATGTGGCTTTTGTTTGCTGTGGGGACAGCAGTTAGAGGCTGTCTAGAGGCTTAGAGACACAAAGAACATCTATGCTAAAAGAATATTCAAAAAAGAACCTTCTCCATTCAATCCTGGATTCAAGATAACAAGGGCCAATCCAAGGTTTGCTATATACCTCTAATATGACCTTGGAAAAGACATTTAACATCCCACTTGAACGACCCAATGTTATCTGTAAAGAAGAAAGAGAGCTGTGGGAGTTTTTTTTCTCCTCTCATTTTCACAGAATCTCAAGGTTGGAAGAGACCTATAAGATCATTGAGTCCAACTCGATGTTGTTTAGATTGGTCGTACTTTGGGATTGCCACTGTTGCAATTTCATTTGGGGCTGCAAGTATAACAAACAAGCCCAAAAGTCTGTTTCAGGAGTAGTTCTGGTGAACAAAAACTGAGGTGAGGATGTCTTCACTGAAACACATTGCAAAGGTACCCTGTCTAGTACGTCTCATGGTGAGGTCTAGCTGTGACACCCAAAAGTCAGTGATTTCCAATGCCTAACACAAGGACTCAGCAGGCAGTGGGTGCTGGCTGCACAGCCTGATTGCAGTAGGAAGGACCTTCAACACTGTGAAAAACTCTTGCTTTCTGAAATGGATGAGCAGGGAAACAGAGTGCAAAAGTAATGCTTTGGCAAAGGCTTTCAGTCCATGCAGTAAGCCCAGCACTTATGTAAGTTCAGTGACCTTCCCACATTTCTTTTCCATTTATGCAAATATATTCCTGCCTCAGATCCACATTGAGACCCAGGCTGGATTGCAAAATGTTCCAAAGATCCTTTCAGGAAGATTTTCCTTTTATTAATCCCTCACAGAATTTGCTTCAGTTAAAAATTATCTATTACTTTAAGAGGTAGCTTTGCAAGTCATTGCAGAAGATACTGTACTTGATAACTGAGACAAGCCACAGATATGAAAACAACACTCTGAGTGGTTTACATAAAATTAAAGCATTTTTTCCACCTTGAATAATGCAGTCAGGCTTGAAATGTGGTATCTGTTCTATTAACTTTTCCTTTAGAAAGACAATCACATTTTTAGGTAGTCTTCTGTCAAAATCTTTGTGTTTAAAACAAAGGAAAGTAGAACACAATAGTGCTGTACTCTGGTCCCCTCATAGGGCATGACACCTTGTGGTAAGACAAATGCCTCTGATATGACAAAATAGCTTGAAGTATTTATTGTCACTGCTGACTTAGTTAAGACAAGAATTCAGTGTAGCAAATAATTCTAACACCTTGGAAGGACTGAGATAAGTTGAATTCTTGATTCTGCAGAAAACAAACTTCACAAAAGAACTGTGTTTTTCACATTTTTTCCAGCTGCTTAATAGCAATTTCAGCAAGTAGTCTCTCTGAATAAAGGTGGAGGTGTGTGCTCAGAGGTTGCATGCCACTAGCTGGGAAGCCAAGTGCCTTCAGTGGCCAGGACTGATGTTTTCTCTTAGCATGGTTACGCAACTCATAGGAGAAGGTGCTCGTGCTTTTTTCAAGTGTTTAATTTTGTGATTTAAGCTGAGATCTCAGGAATGTTATCTGTTTTGCTTTGTCCCCATTACCCCCATCTTCAGGTTGAGACTAATGAGCTAAACAAAAGAACTGAGATTAAGGAAAACCTACACCAATAGAACAAAATAAAAAGAAAGAATTGGCTAAGGCTTTTAAGGAAAAAGGTGTAAGTAGACAAAACCAGTAGAAATGTAGTCAAAAATAGTTTAAGGACAACTGAAAAATACACCACATTTTAATAAAGGCCACTTCCTGCCCGAAAAAAAGGCTGCCACAAAGGAAAACATCTGAAAATTGGTGAGGGGACTAAATTTTGCACAAAAAGAATTTTATCTGACTATAAAAAGGTTATGTCATAATGAGAAATGAAAATAGGAGCATTTAGGAAGTAAAGGAGATCTAATAAAAGACCCATTAATTGCCAAACCAGACACGGACTCCCGGAAAATATAAACATGAAAAAGACAGTCGGTTCAGGTCATATGGGGACTGTGGTATTTATGCAGCAAATGTAAGGTTTAATTGGGAGCAGCCACATAGCTAGTTCCTGCAGAGCCTGAGCCAGCTGAGATGGTGTCTGGGAGAAGCCATCAATCCTAAGTAGCTTCAATGACACTCCCAGACTTAGATGTGCTTTCCAGACAAAGACTGTCTGCTGAGACACAGCAGAAAAGGAACACTTTGCAAGAGACTTCCAACAGCATTTTAAGGGTTGGACCAGGAAGAAGTGGATGAAGAACAGTGAAGAGACTGCCTGTTAGTTGGTAGTGTCGACCTCAGGGTGCAGGAAACTTCTCAGTAAGGCAACTGAAGCTCTAAGTTGTGTGTGAACAAGAAGAGAAAATCAGATGTAGTTTGGTTTCTCTGGAAGGAAGGAACAGCCCTGGCAGTTACTTTTGGATGAGGATAAGCTCCCATCTCACTTTATGCAATGGAGGGAATTCTGAGGAAAGAAAACCCCAGATATCTGTGAAATGAAAGCAGGAGCCACTGAGGACAGTGCTATAGACATTTTCTGTCCAGTGCAGCAGTCTGTAACTCTCCCAGCTGTGTCTGCTCCACAGTATCTCATGGCTCCATACATGTGCTCCTCAGGCACCCTTCTTGCTCCCAGGCCCTGGCTCTGCCTCAAACAAACAAAATTAGGGAGAAGAAAAGCAGGGGATGTAACAGCAGCAGGTCTTTGAATGCAACATGCCTAATTCTGTTGATAGCTCTGACAGTTTACACCAATATAATTACATTTCAGTAATGCAGTAGATAGAGTCATTTATGAAATATTACTCAGATAATTGTCTTGATGGTTACTTTGACTGGGATAAAAACTCCCTGCATTATAAACAAAGGGCAATGATAAATGTTAACGTGTGGGGTTGGAGCTCGGTGGCTTACTGCTGAGATTGGTATTACATACAGGCTTGTTTAATGAGCTGAATGAAGGTATTGCAAAATGTTCCAAAGATCCTTTGGAAACAAAGTATTTGGAAACAAAGTATTTGGAAACAAAGGAAACAAAGTATTTGGAAACAAAGTAAACAAAGTATTAAAAGAAATCCTGAGGGTGAGCTGAACTGGAACAAGATGAGAACAGTGGAGGCAAAGCACTGATGAAAGAATCTTCAAAGAAAAGATGGTTTGGGATTATTGGAGTAGACCAGGGTCCAATTTTCTGACTATACCATGCACAACATTCCTCTTCCCAGGTTTTCAATGGTGCTGATTGATTCCAGACTCACACAGGTGATTTGGAGCTCAAAAATTATGAAATGTGAAGTTATTATGAGATATGGCCAATGTGGGTCTCTTTATGCAGAAACATCCCCTTGCAAAGCAGGAATCCTGCAAATACTCTCCATGCCTCTGGGGCGACAGGAGCTGCAACACTGAGTGGGAGGCTGAGCGTCTTCCTAGAAGAGATGGGAGAATTCAGAGAATGACAGAAGTGACTGGGAGGATTGAGGAGTTTGGTGGCATACACACAAGCACACAAAAATGGATGTGTATGTGAGAGTGAGAGAAAGTAAAATGATTTGTAAAATTTTGCATTGTCAACAAACATTTGCAGAGTGTCAGACAAATTTGTGCTTCATCTGTATGTACTGAAAACCATCACGGGGAAACTTGTTTTGGTCCATAGCTTTGTGAAATCATAGCCTTGGCAAATCCAAAAACCTGCACTGAAAGCGTTTCTTTGATGTTTTTAATCCAAACTTTACTACTGGATTTTGCAGGGCAGCAAAATAATCCCTAAATTATAACGATGACTTGTTAATTGTAATTAAACCCTATAAATCCAAACATCTTTGGGCATTTCTAGGAAACCAGGACGCAGTGGTGAAGAGGTCTAACTATTCAGATGGGGAGAGGGGGAGAAGGGGGGTATGAAAAGAAAATAAAATATATTTGAAATAACTTAGAAAATAATGTTTTCAGAATGCATATTTTAGGGTCACACAAGCAAGAAAGAGAAAGAAAGAATTCTTTCAGAGGTGATCCCATCCCATAAAGCCTAGGTTTCTAGAAGTTCACTTAACAATGCTTTCACTGTGCATACTCAGCAATGAGTAGTTTTATTTGCAGCACCCACCCTGGGATGTCTATCTATAGTTCTATCTATCTGTCTATCCATCCATCCATCTATCTATCTGTCTATCTACCTACTTATCTTTAACACAAATTAATATCAAACTGAGGAAATTAAATAGTCCCAGTGAATGGTAATAGAGTATGTAATAGTGTTAAGGGCATTTCCTAAAAGGGCTCAGAACTGTGGCAGCACCACCTTTAAAGGTTGTAACTAATTGATCTTTATCTAACCTATCAAACATACTGCGTTTCCCGATTTAACTGTAGAGACTTTTCCCACTGCATGCTCATCAGGTAGGCTCACTGAATTTACCAGGACTCAGGAGATGCTTGGAGAATAATTACTGATAGAAATTCAAAACCCAAATGAGCTTCTGTATATTGATATCCAGAGGAGAGGTATGTTGCTAAAAATACCTCTTGTCAACCGTGGTTTTTGTTATGTGCCAGGTCCACTTGAAATTTGCTACAGACAACCAAGATGAGCAGAGTCTGCTTGCAAGGAATGTTTTTCCCTACCCCTTTGATCTAAAGCAGATGTTACTGATTATCAGCAGAAGGCCTGTGTTGCACGCTAAGCAAGTCAGTACTGGTCAGTAAAGGGTATTGGTAAAGGTAGCCTGAGAGGGGATAGGCCATGTATTACTGCTGTCAAATTACCCAACTGTTCCACTGCAGTTTTTATTGCAGAGGTTTTCTAGGCTAAGTAAATCAGTGGGAGGTCAAGTCACACCTTATTACTGCACCAGAGAGTTTCAGATTGCTTAGCCCCAAGTGTCATGTACATAGGACAGGCAGTAGTTTTAGGAAGAACAAAGAAACTAGGAAAACCCAAAGAAAATAGGAAAATGAGGGATTCCTGAAGTACCTCCATACAAGGGGAGGCAGCTGAAGTGACTGTCATGTTTCATCTGAATAAAACCCGACATACTTTGTGTCATTGCTGATGATTTTGAGTCTCTTCTTTCCCCCCATGTAGGCTGAATTAATGGATAATGTGATTAGATCCATCCTGTGGACAACTCACAAATCCCTATCCATAGTGGAAATTATCTACTCTTCCTCTGTGCTGCTCTGAAGGTCTCTGTATGGCAGTGCACACAGTTCAGCTACTGACACTCAATTTCTCAAAGCAGATGTTTTACACATTTTCAGGGATGTGGTTTTCTGAATACAAATTAGTAGAAGTGGCAACGGAAGTGGCAATCGGTGGTATTTGTAACTCAAATGAAAACATTCACATTTACCAATTGCTCTGTTTCTGGAGCTCTAATATAATGTTAGCTATTTTTCTTATCTGATTACATTCTCACTCCAGCATATATTTCTTTTTCCCTTTAAAAGTCAGTAACTTGGTCTCTAAACAGCAGAAAAATTAAACACCAATTAGAGCAATTAGAAAATCACTAATTTTGTCCGCTGAGTCTGGTTCTGCATTCCCTTTAGATGCGTAACTTCCAAGGAGGTCAACAGGAGGTCTGTGTGCAGACACGCATTAGGATCTAGTCATACAGGCAAATTAGATTAAGGTTTTATAAATAAATGTCTTTTTCTTCTTGATTGATTAAATAATTGAAAAAATCATCACAAGTCTACTTGAATTTTCTTCACAAAAAATATTCTGGTTTTGAAAAAAAATTAAATCATGTAAAGAACTTTTAAAACAGGATTGTTTAAAAAGGCTAAACAAGATTGTTTCATTTAATGTTTATAGACATGCTTTGAATAGTTAATTTTAAAATAGATATGTCTGAGTCACCTTTCAATATAGTGCAAAACAATCTGAGAATAGTGCTTGTTTCCAAAATGTTGTAATAAAACACTTCAACTAATAATGGTGTTTATTTAATTCAAATAATTTTGATAGAAATGCATCAAGCTCATGATAGTAAACAGTAAACTGTTTCCAGTGAACAGAGAAGACAGGAAATATCTGCATAGGACTCTGCTGCAGATTTGGCTGCTTGGAGGCTAATTCCAGTAGGGGCACTGCCCAGCGCCTGCTCATTATTTGCTTCAGAAACAGGACAGGTATCTAATATTTTTTTTTTCTGCTGAAAACCATGCCTTCTACCCTGCTTTCCAAGCTGCTGCATTGTTTTAAGCATACAAATTTTAAGTTATTTTTAGATTTAATGGAGTAGTAGAAGGATTGGGAGGAATAACTGGGTTGCTTCACTGTAAATCCTGTGATCCTTGAGGATGATGTACAGCAAAGTCAGTCCTTTGCTTCTGTACTCTGCCTTGCTCTCATTCTCTTTCTGTTTCTTTACTCTCTTTGCCACAGTCCTCATAGCATCAGACATTTCCAATCTAACACAAGTCAATATCTTCAGATACAAGTGAGTGATATAAACCTCTTTTTGTTTTTTTTTCCTTCTGGACAAGAGAAAGGTTGGATAACTACTCCAGGTGACCACAAAGCTGTCCTGAGGCATTTATAGCTGGTCACTGTGCAGATGTTCACAGGAATCACTCTGTCTCTCAGCAGCTCCTACAGCATCCTGGCTGCTGGGGAGAGGGAAGGCAGTGGATGATACCCAGCAGCTCTGGGCATGTAAGGATGCCAGGACAGTCCCTGAGGCTGTCTGGAGGGGGTGTATGTGGAAACAGATGAGGAGCAGATCCTGCTTGCTCAAATCCCCCTGAGAGCTCATGGATCCCAGTGTTACTGAAGGCAGAGCCCACCTGCCCATTACTCCTTGTCTGCAGAGCTGGCTCTGTTTCTCCGTCCTCTCTGGCACATTTCCTGCAGCAGCTGAACACACACAGGCAGAGAAGATACCATGCTCCCCAAACATTTAATCATATCCATTTTCCTAATTACCCTTCCATTTATCTATTTTGCATGGTGGGTTTCTAGTTGTAAATAGGAAGCAACTGGTGTGTGGTTTGCCTCAAAGCATAACTATTTTTTTTCCTCTTGTTTTTCTGCAAGCTTTTTCTTTTTCAAGATCGAGACACAGAAGAGGTGCAAATTCAGTTCAGTTCTATCTACACAGCTTTCAACTCCTTTTGCTTATTCTGTTTATTTATTTGTGTACCTATTTATTTATATATCCAATTCTATTCTCATTAAAGCTTCCTTGGGTTTTGCTCTTCACTTTTCCCTCTGCTGGGATCCATCTTTGGGGAAGGAAATCAGAGACCATCCCAGAAGACCATCCCAGCAGGATTATTTTAAGAGGACAGCTACTCAGATGACTGGGGTGCAGGAGAGAGCAACAGCAGAGTTCTGCCTTTATGATAACCACTGAACAAATCCAGATGACAAAGGATAGGAGCACCCAAGCTGAGCAAAGGTCAGTCTGTCTGTCTTTCTGATTTTTCCACTTTCTTTTTCCCTCTGCAACAACTCTTTTATTACAGCATTATAATCCAGCATTAAAATTGCAATTTTCTGTAATGCAAAATCATGCAAAGTTTTTTTTTTGCTGCCTTCTCTTCCATTTCAGCTGAAAGCACTCTACTACCCAACTAATTGCTTTGATCTTGCCAAAGTTCAAGTTACAGTATCTGATATGTTTTTCATCACAGCAAGCTCTGTTTCCACTGAATGAATACTGATGAGTTAGACACTAGAAAGTGCCTTTGGTTGAACAACATGCCTTGTTTTGAATTCTCAGTAGATCTAAGCAATTATAAATCTGTCAGTACAATCCTCTTTACTTTCAAAATGAACTACAATGTTTTGTAATAAATTTCTAAAACTTTTATCAAGAGTTTTTTTCCTGGAAGATTTTTTGTGTAGCATAGGGCTGCAGGGTCCCTTTTCAATGCACACATTTATCTGGGCATGGTCCTTCCAGATCCTCCCTGGGCCACCAGCCCGTGCAAGAGCAGATGATGAGGAACAGCATGGCAGTGTGGGAGGGAATCTGTATACCCAATACCCTTTCTGGGGCAGGATGGGACCAGAGGATCTCACTTCCCCCACTGTGAAGCTCAGACTTGCCCCTCACTTGACATCAGCAGGACTGACAGTGTCTTACAACAAATGCCATGAAATCCAGACCACCTGGGTCTAACAGAATTGTCTGGCAACAACTCGGCATTCAGCTCACTGTTAGGGGCAGATATTAGGGCTACTCTTTTACCCCACAAGAACTCGTTGTCATAGTGATGGGTAAAAGGGCAAATTTAGACATTTCTTCAGGAATATAACATAGGACCATCTGAAATAGTGTATTTGTGAGGTTCTCAAATATAGAAAAGTTAGTGAAGGAAAATTATTCCTGCAGAGATACAGTGACATGTTCACTCAGAAGTCAATTTCTGAATAAAACCAACCTCAAAGCATGAATGGAAACTGAAAACCATGAAGCAGCTTCTATTTTAAAGAAACTACTGAAAATGTGCATTACTTGTCCTTCAGACTTCTTACTGTGGAAATTAGGCACACTCCTATAGGTTTTCCAGGAATGTTACAATACCATGCAAAATTACTGTGAGGATAGAAGAATTTCTCATTGAAAAGCCCTCTCTGGACATGTAAAGAACAGTTTTTGAAGAGCAGTTAGTTCCACATACGCTATGTAGCAGGAGAGCTGGGGCACTGAGAGGTGGTAGGACAGGAAACACCAACTCAGTGTCTCCAGCTGAGGAGTGCCTGTTCAGCTCCTGCCCAGCAGCCCAGGCTGTGCAGAGAGGCACCATGACAGCCTGGAAGAGCCTTGTGTGATATCCCAGATGAAGTGCAATTTATTTGGCAATCCTTTGGAGCCTTCGGATGCAAAAAGATCAAAAAAAGCACTACAGTATGGGAAAAAATAGGACTCTCATATGCCCTGGGCAGAAAATGGTTTTCCAGAGGCAAGGGATTCAGGAGCAGAGCAGCAACAGCCAGAGCTGCAGCAGGAGAGGGATGTGTGACTGGGGCTAGGGGGAAACTTCCCATGTGTGGGCCAGTGAAGTTACTTGCCCAGACATGAACCTTGTTTTCCCACTTCCCAGTAGCTGTCCCTGCGTGGGCTCTGAGAGTGGCACTGAGGACAGGAGAAAAAGGGACCATGTGTCTTGTGAGGGATGGTAGCCTTATTTACCTTTTTGCTGCAATATTGCCTATTTGTGCCTAATTCATCACACCTCTCATGAGAAGATTCTCTTCTGTCACTGCTGCTCCTTCCTTCTCCAGCCAGCGTAGTGCTTTCTGAGTTTACTCCTGCCCCAGACACATCCATTTGTATGTTTTTCAGGCTGCATCTCCTTTTAGTCCCTGCCATGCCTTTGTATCATCATTCCTTTTTCCTGGCAGGTGTTTTAGCTTGTCCTAGTTTAATAAGTTTCACCTTCTGCATCCTGATGAAGCTGTTTGGAAAAAGGGAGGGTACCTTGGCAGGAACGCCCCACAATAGAGTTCCCAGCTCTGTAGCAGCATCCAGGGAGCTGGAGCAGGATTTGCCCTGAACAAACTACACAGGGAATCTCCATCAGAAATATATCCTTTACATTAATTTCTTACCTGTCAGCAACTGCTGAGCCCAAGCTCAAGAAAAAGCCATGCAAATGACTTATGGGTTGTGGCTAATATGCTAAAACAAGCAACAAACTCATCCCTGTGCTGAAGGAGCAGTGAGGGCACAATTCATTAACTAGAAGCTTAGTCTCCATCTCATATTTAACCAATAATACTCTGTAACAAACAAACAAAAAAGAGAGATGTAACTGTACTCTGGAACTAGGTCTATATGACCAGATCAGCATTCAGTGTTAGAAGTGCAGCTTCATAATTAAATATGTGTGGCAAAAATGCCCTGACAGACACCTACACTTGTTTATTAAGGAGAGAAATATTTGGATAGAGTAATTTTTTGTCCCCTTAAACAGTAGAATGTCTTACCTAGAAAAATCTGTGGGCAAAAATAATTATGTCAGCACAGCTAGCATAAGATGCTCCATTTTTAGCAATTCAATCATATAGTTTTTCTCTTTAGAAATAGAAATATTTTGGCAAAAAATATACATTTACAAAGGAAAAATTCTAACTTTGTAAAAAGCTATACATTAGATTATATTTTTAAAAAGTTTACATTTCTGCTTGTTATTTTTAACCTGAAGCTGTTTAAAGACATTTATTTTATTAAAACTGCATCTTTTGGTGCTGAAACAATGCAGCCACTGTGCTGCTGTCTATAAGGGACAGAAGGTGAACTACGCAAAGGAGCCAGTCCAATTTTCAGAAGGCACCTGGAGATTCTGTATGTTGATAACCTGCGAGCCACCAGATGTTTTCAGACTTTCAGTGGGTGATCAGCTCTCACTGATCTAAAACAAAGAAAACAGAAGTGAAAAATAGCTCATCTCACCTGGTCCTCGCTGTCACCTGCATGGGGATTATCATGATTACACTGATCCTTACCTGCCCTTGGAAGGGGGTACACAGGAGCTTGATGCTGCTTTTATCTCCAGAGCACAGTGCTGGGAGGAGCCGGGAAAACACCTGCCTCTGGTATTAGGGAAGTGACCTCGGCCAGGGCCATCCTGGACAGTTTGGGCGGTGTGAGCGAGCCGGGGGCTTTGTGGGGCTGTGGTGTGAGCACAGCGCTGCGGCCGCAGCCGGGTCCCGCTGGCACATCGAACTGCCTGGCACCGCTGCGGTGTAAAGCAGCTTGGGGGCTGCTCCTGGCAGAGCGAGCCCACTTTTGTCGGAGAGATAAAAAAAAGGTCTCCTTCAGGCTAGTTTTGTGCCTTGCATTCGGGGCATGTAATCCGGCGGAGGGCGGCGGACGCGAGAAGGGCGCTCAGCCGGGAGCAGCTGCGCTGGAGCTCACGGAGTCTCCTTGGACTGCCGTGGCACATGCAGCGAAAACAGGCCTGTCAGGAAGAATGGGAGGTACATGGACCTCGTAAATAATCTTCCCACACAGGTGTCTTTGCTAGGGCTCTCACCGAAAAAAAGGTAAAAAACGCTGAAGGAAAAAAGCTCATGCACAGTGGGACATGATGTTCCTTGGGGATTCAGCCTTGCCGGAGTACCATGGGGTTAGACAGTGAGGGGAAGGCAAACAAGCTGCACAGAAGAGGAGTAACGCTTGCTCCCAGGTTAGAAGACTTTTGCTGGAAATCCAGACAAGAATTTCAGCTTACGGAGACAAAATTTTCAGGCGAGCTGGCAGAGAAAGGCTGAACACAGAAAATAATTTCAGTGGAATAAACTCTCCACAGAGTTGAAGAGTTGCTAAGTGAAAAGCATGACACTGTTTCAGGATGGGAATAATGTGGTAATCTTCAGGCCAGATAAATATAATGGGTTAACTTGACAGTAGGGCTAGACTGACCAACAGTGCAAGAGAGTCTTAGATGTAGAGGCTGCTACAGCTTTCAGCAGGTACTCTGATTAAATATGTTTGAATGGACTAATATGCTTTAGTGAACTAAAGCAAAATAATTTTTCTGTATTTTCCAGAAACTCCTTCAGTTCTTTCCTCATCCATGTTTTATTCATATTTTTTCCTATAGATTTCCAGGTATACTTTGCAACTACCTGATGCCTTGCAGTCTTGGAGTCATATCTTAAAAAAGCTAATGGCAGTGTTAGAGTTAAAGGGCTCAGGAGCAACTGAAAACAGCTCAGGGAAAAAGCTGACTGTGAAATGTGAACCCACACCACAAAAAGGTAGTGGAGAAGCTGGGAAAGTATGTGGCTGCAGGGAGGAGGGGGAGCTGAGCAGCTCTTTAGCAACAAATTATTGAACTAGTTACCTCCCAGTAAAGATATTGCTTACTCAGCTCCAGGGATGAGAAAACACATCAGGAGGAGGCAGCGAGCCAGAAGCCTCTGAGATTTTGCACTGACATGAAGGGGGGCTGCCTGAGGACTGTCTGATCCAGTCCTCTTGCCCAAAGCAGGGTCAGCTCAGGCAGGTCAACACACAGAAGTGCCACGGCTTCTCTGGACAACCTGTGTTTGACTACAGCCAGTGTTTGACTATCCTCTCAATAATCTGTTTTCTTGTGGAATTTCATGTGTTTCAGTTTGGCCTCTTGTCTTATTGTGGGCACCACTGGAAAAGCCCTGGCTCCCTCTTCTTCCTCCTTACCATAAGGTATTTATATACATTGATGAGATCCTTCAGAGCCTTCTATAGGTTAAACAGCCCCAGCTCTCTCAGCCTCTCCTCATATGAGAGATGCTCCAATCCCTTAATCATCTCAGCAGCCCTGAGCTGGGCTCAGTGCAGTATCTCCACATCTCTCTCTCTTCTACTGGGGAACCCAGAACTGGACACAGCAAAAAATATCCCTGCAACTCTAGTTGGAATAGAATAGTAGAATATTTGCAGCTGGAAGGTACCTACAGTGATCATCTAGTCCAACTGTCTGACCACTCTGGGGCCGACCAAAAGCTAAAGCACATTCATAAGGACATTGTCCAAGTGCCTTTTAAACACTGACAGACTTGGCATATCCACCACCTCTCTAGGAAGCCTGTTCCAGTGTTCTCAGGTTAACTTGGGCTCAGGTTCTCAGGTGGATTTCTTTTCTTCCTCCTCTTTTCTTTTTTTCTTGAAGAACTGGTCCTTAGCAATCCTCAAAAATGCCATTGTGCTTTTTGCCTGTGGCTTCTCCTGATGTTATTTTGCTGGAACCTACTTGTTTCTATTCAAATCTGTCCTGAAGAGAACAGATGCAACTCAGCTGAAACCGTGATGACTATACAATCCTGTATGTCACTGCAGAATGGAAAAAAAAAAAATAGCATCTAGTAAACTACAAAGCAAAATCAAATGTGTGGTTTCAGTTATCTTTGCTATTTTCTGCAGTTGGAAAAATACTTTCTGTTCTGGTGAAGCTTGACAACAGCTCACTGAACACAGCTGATGGGGTTTCAATGGTTTGTACTTTAATAGTAAATGTCTCTATATCTGCAAGTATAAACACATGGCTAGGAACAAACACCCATCTCAACCTGTGGCCTCATCTCTGGTTTTGGTTAATTTCTTCCATTTGCAGCAAAGGAAGCAACAGATTTACAACTTTGTCAGTAAGTGAAGACAGTCAAACAGTTGCTCTGTCTTGATTTACAGCTTATTTGTTTCTATCTACCAGTCAACATACAAATACATTCTGTTATAGGTTTGGGATTTCAAAGAACTTTCAGAAGGGAAATAATGTTTCCTGATGCCTTTTAAAGAGCTACCTCTTTTTTCAAGGCCAATTGTCAAATACAGTGAAAAGTGACATACAAGAAACTTTTGTCTAGATGAATAAAATATTCCAAGCTGTAAATACATTCATCAAACCAGTTTGGCTTAGGGAATCTGTAGGCTTACATTCTTTATTAGTCAGCAGGTTCTTTGGCCTCTGTAAGGAACTAATCATCACCCTAAGTCATTACAGCTTACCATAATACATGTCCACTTTTACAATTTGAAAACACCGGCATCATCTGTATTGTTTGGCAACAGCAGCTACATTTCTAATGATTATATTTACACCAGGCTTTCCAAATTTGTATTTTAAAGCCTGTGTAGATAATGGCAGAGTCTGTCTTGTTTATGAACAACTCAGCAAGAGGTATAAATGTGTTTGGGAAGCGTTCCCTAACCCCTCGGCCTGCTGGACGGTGGTGCCATGTGAGGGGAGGGCAGCTGCTCCTGCTGAGATCATCCCATCTCCCAGAGTTACACCAGTGTTATGGCAGTAACAGAAGTGGCAGTGACAATGCCATACCTTTCTTAGGTCTCTCCGGTGACTTGGATCCAGTCATGAGAGCAAAATTTGCATGGGCTTGGGTGGCAGGATGGAGCTGTGCTCACACAGTGCAGTAAGGACAACAAGGCATTGCACCAGTCTGGGGTTGCAGTTCTAGTAGGTCACACTTGGCACTTCAAATCACTAATTTGAGTGTTTGGCTTGATTTAAAGCCCAGCTGACCACAGGATCCAGTTCACAAAGCTGCTCATTTTTTTATTGCAGAAATGGAGTGAGACGTTACATTTTGAGCAGGGGAAGTGATAACCCAGAAAATGACATGGCAAAGAGGAGAGAGATTGTAACTCCATTTCTCTTCCCCTCTCGCTGGCCTTCCCTTATGCTGATGGGGAAAAGTGGCAGAGCCACTGCCATTTTTCCTGCCCGTCCCTTCCTACCCTCTGCAGGTACACCTTGCACTTCCTGCAGGTCAGAGCTCAGATCTTCCTGGCCATTGTGGAGATGCCTGTGTGGCCCCCTCCACCCACTGTGTGTTTCTGAAATCACAGGACAAAGGCTGGCCCTGCTGGCCCTGCTGACGTGAGTACAAACATCATGTGCCTAAAGGACAGTTTAGGAGCTCTTCACTTGCTGTATTTGTTAAATGCAGGTATTTTACAAGAAACACTGGTTTGTCCTGGTATCCAGTAAGAACAAGCTGCAGTATCAGTGCAGAATGAAAAGGAGTTGTGTGGTATTTGTGATTCAGCAGCAAAAGCTGCCCCCTGGAGGAACATGTCATTAGGCAAATGGGATAATGAGATGCAATGGGGTCCAAAAATACCTCCACACATTCAACTGTGAGCATGGTTGTTGTAGTCGCTTTACTAAGTTAACCAATGAGACTCAAAAACTGAAATACAGACATTATACAGAATAAGTTGGGAGTACGAATAAACAAAAGCAACATTCTTCAAGAATTAGTTGTTTTTTAGAAACATCAATAGATACTGAAAAAGAAGTGAAAACTAAAAAGGAAAAAAAACAGAAACAATATCAACAACTTTAAATTGTCCCAATATTTATAATTTAAGCAGATTTTTTTGTACTTCAGCAATAGGGATTTCATCCAGAAGTCCTTATATAATTTAAAAAGGAAAAGAAAAACAGTCAGCATATTGCTGACACAAGACCAGGGAAGGGGTCACAATTAGAGCAGAAAAATGACACATCCAGTTAGAACTGTATTACAATTTGGCAGGAATACTCTTAATGAACACCTTCTATGCGTGAGAAAGAGACAGCATCACTATTACAGGCAAGAAATGATGATCAGGTATCATTATCCATTGCTCAAAATGAAAATTAGTTAAAAGGGAAATGAAGACTAGAAAAGGAAAGGAGAAAAAAAAAGGAAACTTTTAAAAACACCTCCTGATAATACTCTTCTAAGGCAAATGTTACATACACTACTTTCCCAAGAAACTAGACAAAGCTCTTCCATTCCCCATGTGTTTCCTTTCATTTATTTTCATGAAGAAAGATTTGAGAGAGCAGAGCGCTGGGAAGAAATACTGCAAACCTCTAAATTAGTGAACGAACTTCCAGCATCACTATTGTATTCAGGGTAGGAGGAACTGGAAGAAATTATGTTTTTCAGCCTCTGAAGTGCAATGATCAGTAGCAAAAGGAGAAAAGCTAAGAGACTAAGGAATATAGAAACATAGACATAGACGTTGGATAAACGGCCAGGTGACGAATCCACTGAAGTTGAGAGGGATGTGGGATACAGCTCCAGAAAAGTCCCATTTTCCATGTTTCCCACAAATCCAGATGAAGGGTCGGGTTCTGACATTACTGGGTTTGTGTTTTAAAAATCACAACAGATCTTGTATTCAAAAGCAGTTTTAGTGGCATAAAAAGGGTTTATTTTAAGGGAACATTTTTCCATCACAACGGTGAGATGACAAGTCAGCCAGTGAATGAATTTATCCTTTACTGCTCAAGCCCAGGACAATTTAAAATTTTATCCTTCAGAACTGCAAGGGGGGGGAAAAAAAAAAGCAAGATTAATTTACTAGCAGATAATGTGCACCTAATATAATTTAGGTCTTAAGAGTTACATTTGTTAGCTTGAAGATGCAATTCTTAAAGAATTAGGTAGCAATTATCTTTATATCTCAATTTTCCAAAATGCAGGGATTAGGAGAAATCCTACTGAATCCTAATGGATTGACTCTTTCCAACCATGAGTTGTTTAATTGCAGAACAGCACAATCAAAAATGTACTTTATATGGGACAGAGGTACTGGAATCCAAATTTATCTTGTGATAAAAAAATCTAGTCAAGTAATGAAACCCCCTCTCAAGACTTCAGCTCCTCAACCAAGATGAGCAAAGCACATCACAGTCGATGTTGAATCCATTAGCTACTTACTCCATGGTGTCTTGCCAGAGGTACCCAGAATTAGAAAATCTGCCAGACTTTCTTACTGTGTATTTATGTTTTGAATGGTTTCAAACATCAAAATGTACCTCACTGTAATTCTGCCATGGGGATCTCAATGGCAGGCATGTTTCAGTGGAGTGATGCAGCTTCTGACCCCTACAAGCAAAATCCCAAGGAATGGGCAGCCCTGCCAGCCCAGCTAGCATGAGAGGACTATCTAAGAGCTATGGACAAAAGGTTAGTTCCAGACGTTGTTTTATTGTTTATTTATTGTGTTTGCTGTTTTATAGTGGAGCTTTTGGTGGTCTTAATCAAGCGTCCCAACAGCCTGCAAGATATGCAGGAGTACAAAACTGCATCTGCAAATATCAGACAAAAATGTTCTTACCGTTGTGGTATATAACTCATAGAGATGCGTAAAATATACTAAACTAAAACCATTTTATAACCCTAATAGTATTTAGCCCCATAGGAAACCGTATTTGCTGTACCTCCTGAAATAAGTCACAACAGACTGAACAAAGAGAGATCCTTATGAGATTATACTCCTTTTGAACTGTCTTTAATTTAGTGATATAAAATTAACTAATGGAACAATGTGTTCATTTCATGTTCTGGAAATAGTTAAGTGTGTTATAGCTAATTTATCCTTTTTAAAAGATAGGCTTTGATATAGAAGATGTTTATTCTTAATTACTTGTCATAATGAAAATTAGATCCATTATTAATTGAATTGCTCTATAATAACTTAAGGAATTAATTCACATGAATTCTTTAACACAGCGGAAGTTGAAAGCCTTTAAATTTTTCACAAATTTGAAATCTACTACATTCTGCCTTTACTACTAGCACTTGACCCTGGTACAAGGAATAACTTTGGCTTTTTTTGGGACTTTTTTGAAGTTAGTGGAAAATTTATAGTATTAAATAGGACTAATCAGATCCTCAGTTAAGCAGAGATGTGACTGTTTTGCTAAATCAGAGCTTTTATAGGTCTTACAACATCACCCAGGCTATTTTTAAATTAGTATTTTGTACTGAGATCAGAGACACTGTAAACTCTGATTCCAAATGAAGCCATGAGTAGTTTTATTCAGTGCACCACAGCTACCACTCCAGCTCAGGTTCCTGCTTCTGCTGGGAGAAGAAGGTAAGTGCCATGAAATGTTTGTCCCTCCTGAAGAAATAACACCCAGAGAGTCAGATGGCAGCTTCACCTTCTTGTAAATTAATTGGGTTTTAGCCCAAACCTAGTCCCAAAAATGATTGGGAATTTTGCCACTGACTTCAAAGTATAATGGAAAAGCTGGTAAACTGCAATAAACCTGTTGTCTTTCTGAGAGTTGTAAACTGACCTAGGAAATGAACCATGGAAGCAAAGTTTTCACATTCTTTAGTGGTCCTAGCCTTTCCCTCATCTATTTTTGGAAAGCTGAGTTGGTTTAAAGCAAACAATGAATTGCAAATATTGTTCCTGAATGACTGCAGATGGAGAACTCTGTCTGAAGGAGTCGGCTTTCCAATTAACCACTCTTGAAGACTCCTGGGACAGCAGAACTGGCACCTGTCTGCTGGGGAACTCACATTTTGTGGTGTAGCTGGATCTGGACTACTTTGTCAGAGGCACCTCTGCAATGCCAGGACAGGGCTGTGTGACTTGAAGAGGCTCCCTGAGTCCTCCAGTCTAGGCTCACTGCTGAAAGCCCCACATCATACTCTGCCTTTCTGACTATGGCTGAGTTTTCCTGCTGCTATTGCTCATTGTTACACAGCCTGGCTGCTCTGATGGACAATCTGCCAGAAGAAGATTCACACATTTCAGTAAAACAAATCACTGGTCCAAGAAGGCACAGACTCTACCTCTACACTCTTGCTGGTTTTAGATGTACAAGAGGGCAAAACCTTATTCTGCCAGTCTCGTCCTCAAATATGAGCATTGGCACAAAAGGAAAGGTTCTCCTAGATACATGGTGTCATTTGTACATCCTGGCTTTTCAACCAGAGCCACTATTTAGCTATATTCTCCCAGCTGTGCATTGTTTCTTCGTTCATGTCCTCAGTATAAATACCTTTCACAGGTGAGGGCAACCACTCTTATTCCAGGGGTAAGTCAGCTTGGCAGATACTGTAGGCAGGCTTAGTTGGAGTTTTTCATATTTCCTTTTATCCTGTGGTAAAAAGGAGATGGGCAAGGTTTCATTCACCAGAGAAAGGGCGAACTGAGCAGGTGAGGGATCAGGAAAGGCATCACTGTGTAAGAGGCCAGCTGCAGGTACCAGCAGCACCACGCCTGGGCAGCCATGCCAAAGCTAGCCACTATTGCATATCTGATGGAACCTGCCAGAAATTCCATTTTGTAAGGAAATGCAAATGTAGTCAGGAGCAGAGGCCTCACAATTAGCATATGCCCTGAGTGCCAAATTATATGTAATACATGTAATTTAATCTTTAGCATTGTTAAGACAGTAGCCATCTCCCAGTTCAGACTGAAGTGAATATTAAATGAGACTGCAACACTCTCCAGGATGGCATGAACAGAGCTTTTTCATAGTCCCAATGTTGTAAATGTTTTACTGTCTCTATGGTATTTCTTCATGTACCTTGATGCAACAACTCTACTTCTCCAGGCTCAGTCAGATATAATTTAATGGCGTGCACTCACACCACTGAAACCCTAAAAATTGAAGAACAGGCAGCAAAGATAAGTCTGGTAGACTCAATTTCTTGTGAGTTTATCAGCCACAGAAAAGCACTTCATTTTCTTGGTTCTTCCTGTATTTTTGTGACTACAACCTGAGAAATACCTTGGCTGTTTCAGTGTCTTCAAAATGTTTAAGCAGAGAGACAAATTGACATCAAAGAAAATCACCATTTCTATATTACATAAATTAACACTTTTGTCACAATCTCCTATGAACTGTTTCTTTACGGGTAGAAGATCCTAGAAAGCCCTTATTGTAAACATCTAACAGATGAGATGTTAATTTGCCTTTAGCATAGTTACAACAGAGAGGTCCCTTGTCTGGCCAAACTTCAATATGCTGTAACAGGGCAGGAAAAGCAGGAAGAAGATTGTGCAGGTTCCCAGGTGATATGGTGATGCCAGTTCTAAGATAAGACTTACTCATCCTTAAAGATGTGTTGCCCCTCCCCAAGTTCTGCTATCACAGTGATTGGTTCCAAAAGCTGGCAGCAAGTTTTCACTAGATTGATATATGTATGAAGGCCAGCGAGCTCCTGGTTTAATTCTTTCATCTTCCCCCTCACTGCCTTTGTTTTCTGTATTTATTCTCTTCCTATATTACCAATATGTCCCTTCCAGCAAACATGTAACACAAAATATTTAATGGCAATAAAAATATGTTTGCATGCTCATACTAAAGGACTGAATAGATTTTATGTATCAGGAACACTCCAGCCTTGAAAGGGAATACGCCTTTCCTAGACTGGAAAAATGTAGCAGTTTAACATCATGCAACTAAATAAGACAGTAGCTCTAGACAGAAAAAAAATATGTGAGCAACATTTATTCCATTGAGAATGTAGGTAGGAAAGGCAAAGAATGACTTCTAGCTTGGAGTTTAACAAGAATATGATCCTTAATACTTCTTGGATACATGCCTTTGGCAATTAAAAGACCACCAGTAAATCGGATGCTTCTTTTTTCCATTACAGATGGACCTTCCAGGAGCAAAGAATCCCTTTTCCACTCTGCCTGGGAAACAGGATCAATTGCCAACTGACTCAATAAAATAGAGCACAGAAGGAAAAGAAAAACTATTTCCTGCAACAAGCAAAGTTTTTCTTTTAATTTATGACCTAATTTCATTTTTTATTATGATTTAATATTATTTAAATTTATGTATTTGAAAATATAAGAAGACAAGTGCCCAGATGGCTCGGTTGCAGGTTAAAATCAAGTTATATTTTGTTAGGGGGTTTGTGTGGGGCTGGAAAAAGGAAACCCTCTGAGCCATAAGGATACTTAGATTAATGCAGATAGGCTCCAATGATTTTCTAATTTACATTTCCCATGGATCTGCGGATTATAGAGTCATTTATATCAATGTAAATCAAAGACGTCGTGACCTGGGATCAGACCCAGGACTTGTGAGTTAAATCTGGTCTTTAAAAGTAAAAGAAAAATGAGCAAGGAGAAAGAATAAAATACTTACAAGAAGGAAGAAGATATGGAAATAGAAGCCAAATGTCTGATGTAGAGGATGTGGTTGGTGATCACGCCCAAATCTAAAGGGACTGCATGCTGAGAAAAGCCCCTATAAAAAAGCAAATAAAAGTGGAAGAGTTTAGTAATAACTACAATAATAATAAAATAAAGGAAGGACAAGTGCTGAAGTTTGACTGCTCTTACTGGCAGAAATTTCAGAAAAAAAAACAAACCAAAACCAACTGGAATCCTGGCTTGTGTTTTATTCCTGCCAACAACATCCTTCTGCTGCCCAGTTACAGCACGGCATTTACAGTGTCAAAACCATGATCCTGAACTCTGTTTACAAAGACAGACTTTGATAACACCTTTCTTCTCTTCTGCAGTGTGCTCCAAGACCAAGACAGACATCTGTCCTCTGGCACCTTTTTAAGCACTAGAGCACTGTATCTGCTCTCCAATTCATTTCACATTATACCCTAAAGTCTCCTGCCAGGAATCAGGTCTTTTGGATTACACAGTATAATTTATTAATTCTCTTTATTTCCTACTATCTGCAGTTTAAATTTTCACATACCTGAAATATCCAAACTGAATCTGTTATATGCACAAGAATAGCTAGAAGAATTTTGTGTGCTACATGCCTTCAATACCTAAAATTAAAACATAGCCCCTGAATTGTTTTTAATAAAGTAAATTAAATTTACTATATATGAAGAAACAATCCCAAATGATACAGATTAAAACAAAAGAGGGGCCACTCTCAAACAGATTTTCCCCTCTGAGAGACAAAAGACACTTTCACAATCATTGTTCATCTTAGAGCTCTGCCCCTTCAGCACATTTGGTTTGACTGCATTAGAGAAGCAGATCTCTGGGGATGGATGTTGGTGCATTGTTGTGCTGCTTTCATCCCTTCAGTCACTGAATCACTTCTGGTTTAAGCCTCTCCAAGTTCAATAAAGAAAATTATCTAGTGCAGCTGTTAAAAGACAGTATTGTTTGTATCAAATCCAAATGTTTTGATAACATTGACTAGACTAAAGTTCCACCCAAAGGAAGTCAGACAGCTTCTTGACCATCTCTTTGTGAAGGAGAGGTAGGAGCCTGTAGGTGAACCCCAAAGTCAGCTGCCCCAGAGATGGACCCAGCATATGCTCTGGATGTGAGGGTGTGCACCCTTGTCACCTCGCCCAGAACTGCTTCTGAGGCCAAGGCAGGTGTGGTACAGGATGGAGAGGGGGTACATCAGCCCCTGTATGTATTTTCTCTGGCAAAAATGCCTTGCATGGCCAAGAGCTCCACTCTACACCCCTCAGTTTTGTCTGCTCATAGCAGAGACCCTTTTCCTCCCCTTTATTTCTTTCCTGGGGGAAAGAGGCATAGATCTCTGCAACACAGCTGTATCTTCAACCAAGGCAAATACAAATTATTTTGCTCTTTTTTCTTGGTAGAATCTTTGTTAGTCCATCCCATCCATAAATGGGCTGAAGCAGTGCTGTATGTTAAACATTTAGCCCTTCATTCAATACAACAGTGCCACAATCTCCAGCAAGGCAAGGGGACCAGAGCCAACCAAACCTTGGGCTGATTAAACACCAAGTGAAAAACACAAGACATCCTCCAGGCTTCCTAAGTGCAGGCATTCATATTCAAATAGAAAGTGTACACAGTGAGGTGGGAGGGCAGAGCTTTTAATTACCTTTGAAGAACAGAGAAATCCTTGGACCAGAACATCAACAAGCTTATCTTCAGAAGACCCCTTCCCATACACAGTTGTTTTCCACAGTCCTTCATCCTCTTGCACCACTCTAATGCCCCTCACAGCTATTTTTACCATTTCAGCTGCAGCAGTAGCCTACAGAAGGATTTGGCCCAAACAGTGTATTCATTCACTGTGCCAGTAAGGTATGCAAGTAGTAGGGATCTGTCTGTTCCTTGTGTCTCTCAGGATGTGGAGATGGGTAAGGAATCTCACTGCTGTGCCTCTGAGACCTTAGATAGAGAAATGTGGCCCTCCTGGTCTAGCCTCCTATGAGACCATCAATCTGAATCTCACCAAAAGGATACAGTCACCAGGGGAATCAATCTCCTTCCTGTGCTGGTTTGTTAAAAATATTTATTTCTCTTTTGAAAATTCCCTGTGAAAAAATACAGGTTGCTGAAAAAAACCCACCCAAAATTCAACACCCTACTCTTTGCTGGCCATAGTGATGGGTTGTATTTGATTTCTTGGTGTACAGTCCCAAATTTATTCCCCTTATTGCCACTCTGAATAACTTTTGTTGCTACTCTCAGCCAAATTCAACCCAGGCAGAAGCCTCAAATAAATCTGAGCTCCTAAAGTTTAATGACAGTGGGTGATCAGGCAGAGAAGACATGAAGGTTCATGCAGCCATTTTGTTGGCCATAACAGCTTTAAATCTTGGTAATTGACTTCTACAGTCAAAAACAGCCACTAAGGTGTCACTGTCAAAGTGACAGATCCCAGGTGCCCAGCTGGAAAGGAGGTCCAGGCCAAGGTTAGCCAGGGAAGAGGAGGAACCAGCAGGTGTCAGGAATCCTTGACTTCTGCATTTTCTGTAATGACTTCTTGTTTGATTTCTTGCAACATCTGATTTGGGAGTTTTGTTTGAACAGAAAATTTAGTGTAGTGTGGAATGGCAGCTCAATGTGAAATGAAAATTCCATTAAAACCCATTTTCCTCAGTGGCACAAGTATATGAAAGTATTTCAACCGCTTCTGCCTTGTTGCCTTCTTTCACGGTTGAGTCATCCCATTCCTGCTACCCCTTCTTTCTGAAGGCTGTGAGGAACATCCCACCAACTGGTAAGCCTCTCAGGAGATTCCATCCAGCACACGTGTGTGTGGCACAGTGGTGATGTAATTAATCTCAGAACCAACAGAAGTTAAGCTTTGCTACTTCATGCCTGACTCTTCACATGGGCTCCCAACAACCACCTTTTTTATTTGACACGGGCAGAGCAGCACTGGATTCCACAACTGAGACCAAGTGGCAGTGCAGTGGAGGGCTGTGCACTGTGTTCACCCTTCCTGAAGCCACCACACTTCTCATGGGGCAGTGCTTCAGCTCCAAAACTCAGACCGAAACCTACCAGATAAAAGACCAAGCTCCAGGGCAAGCAGTCCTTGTTATCAGAGCTTGCTTTCATTTTCCATCACACTCATCACTAAAAACTTGCAGTGCTTAGACCCTCAGGTTCACCTCCAGGTAGAGGGGGAAAAACCCCTCAAAAATATCATACACATCCCCTTCAACTACAAGGAATGCAATTTTAGGACAAAGTGTGGCTAAATCTGGAACTGAATGGACTTAAGGTCTCTGTTGTCTCTCCCAGTGCTGCAGCACATCCTCCTGCCCGCTGCGATGACGTGGCTGCACACACAAGCATACCTGAGAGCCCTCATCTCCCACGCTCCATGCGGGCACGTCCACTCCTGTCTCAGGAGAATTCTGGGCCGACTACAACAGGAGCTTTGGTGAGCAGTAAGTGCCCTTTAACTTTGCTAGTCAATGGGGTTATTGGTCCTTAACTAATGAAGCTGTGACCCAAGAAGCAGAGTCCAGAACTTTTCTATTGCAAAATTCAGTTGATATACTGATTTCAATATATTTTATAAAAACAACAGGTATAAATCATACATTTTATAAATCACAAATTTTATAAATCCATATCACACCCAAAAATGTCAAGCAGATTTCATTTCAACCTTCCTAGGAACCTTTTTTACAATTGGTTCAACAGAAATTTCTGTTAATGCATCACTTTCAGATTTTTTTTTCTCTCCAAAAAAATGCAGATTCAGTATCAACTACACTTAAACGTCTGTACACTTAAATGTCAAGGGAGTTTTAGGCACAGATGTGCTATCACAGTAACTCCACTCACTGAACCTCTGCTTCCTGACTTGGTACCTCAGCATGCTTTACTAAGCAAAGTAAGAAAACACCCTTCTCCTTTGATTCTGTTTCCCCTCACTGCTGTAACAGAAGATCCCTATCCTCACGCCATTCCTTATTTTACCAACACAGGCTGCATGCATGCCCTCCCCTGATGAAGAAACCATGGCATATTTGTGTGCCTAATATTTACATATCGTCCCTGTTTGCAAAGCAGCCTGCAACAACTTAGGCAAAGAGACGACACGATTGCAAAGGGAGCTGCAGCGAGCCATGCTGTGCTGTGCAAGCATAAGGGGGCAGGGTTGCACCTGAAATGCCAAAAAAGAGCAAGTGAGGATATGTAGGCTGTGGAAGGAGAGTTTATGCTGGTGCTAGATACAGTGATCTGTTCAACAACTGCCTCTCAGATGTCCTAGCTTTAGAGGACACGGTTGTGCTCCAATCCAGAGCAAGAGTAATTCCAGTGGCAGAGATGGTGACAGCACGGGTGAGGGCTTGTCTTAGCATCTCACCAGATGGATGCTGAAGGCATCAAACCAAAGCGAATGTGCTGGGACACTTCAAGGAAATTAAAGGAATGATGGACAAAGTGCCTATATGAAGCTACAAGTTAGCACAAGGTGGAGCTGGGAGAAATGCAGAGATGATGGCTTGAGGGAGAAAGATGCTGAGAGCACAGGCTGATCAAAGCCCAGGGGTACATCTTGGGACAACAGGAGACTTGGTACATCATGTACAGGGCGACTGTCAAGGACACTTGAAAGCGAAGCCTCAGACTGACATGTCTGATGCAGGGGGAAAGAGGGGGCAGCAGCAAGGCTGACAAAGAGGGGAGATGCAGACAAAGTGGCAGGCTGAGAGGTGGGTTTTGCAGCAGCGCCATGGATCGACTATGTCGTAACAGGATTTCCTCTGCGCAAGCCAGGAAAAGGAGGCAACCGCAGTCATGAAGACACAGGGGGAGGACTGCTTGCAAAAGAGTGCAAGAGGTAGAGGTGAAAATATACTGACTTTTTAGGATTTTAGTATTAGTATCAAGTCTCAGACCTATCAGAAACATCAGATTTTTCAGCAACTTCTGAATGTACTCTTGTCGCTGAGATAATTCCTCTTCTGCTTCTGTATAGATGGGGTGCAAGTAGGAAAGGCTCTGTTGCTTCCTGCCTCTGATGGGGAATTTACAGAATACAACTTACAACTTGCACTGCACCAGTAAGACCCAATTATTAACAAAGACACTTATCCTAGTTCAGCCTTTTAGATCTGAAAAGGTTAACAAAATGCCCACGGCAATAACTGCCTGTGCCAAATATATTCACATACATACATGGTGATAGTACTAGATTAGACCTGGATGCTGAAATAGCCCAAGACCCCTTCCCCAGCAGTTCCAGGTCCTGCAGCATGTATCCTGTTGACAGCAGAGCACACGTACTGGATATAGCAAGTAGCAGCCTGCAGGCAGGCCAGCCTGTGTGCCAGAGCACAGGAAAGCTGGGGAAACATGAGGGAGGCAGCGGGGACATGCCTGCATTTTCTTTCCCCTGCCTTGGGTGACCCAGTCCGAGGAAGAGGTGGGAAAGGAAGGTAGCCAGTACCCAGCTACAATCAGCAACCATCCCTAAGGGTGATCTTCTAGGCATAATAGCAGAGACAAAGCAGCTGGTGGTTTCAGGTTGCCTTTTGTTTTGGTCTGTTCAGGCACAGGAAAGTTAGAGTGGGTTCAAAATGACTGTGAAAAGCAAAATCACAAGGAAACAGACATGACACTCCAGCTGGATCCCTTATCATAATAAAACTGCCAGCTGCCAGCACTATATGCATCTTATATGGTCCAGATTTTACACATTTCTTCTATTCATCTTTCTCCCATTCTGCTATAATTAGCTAAGAATTAATTTAATAATGGCTAGTATGCATTCCTAATTGTCTTTGCTTATATAAATGTTAATCAGTATAGCAAATGCTCAGCCCTTTACCACTGTTTTCACAATCTTCCTCTAACTGTTTAGCATTTGCAAGACTAGAGTTTGCTTCACTTGATTTCTGTTCCAAACTTTATTACATCTAGCAAGACGATGTTGAAACAGCCTGCAGCTTTTAGGCAGACATAGAATGCTTGCAAAGGGCATATTTTTGTGCATCCATCCTGTGTTTTTTTCCCGTGCTGTGCTGTCTATGCTCAGCTCTTCTCCCACTACACTGGATAAGCATGTTACAATTTATTTGCAGAGGGAGCAATCCTTTCCCCGTCATCTTTCTGCAAACAATGTGAAAGAGCACACGGGTGGCAGTCTGTGCTTATGCCCGCTGAGCCAAGAATTTGCTTGCACAGTGATGACCCAATGGTCTGCGCTATCACACCCCTGGGCTGCAGCATCTTTCAGGAAAGGAAACCAGCCCGTGCCTCCCTCCCTTCCCTCCGCATCCCTCCTTCCAGAAGCCGTGCAGCCCGGTACTGTCACCACGCTCTCCCAGAGCGTTCTCCTTTTTGCCTCCGCCGAAAGCAATTTCTCCAAACCCAAGAAGCGTTCGTTCAATTCAAGCACTCTGCCAACCCGTGAAGTGAGTTAGGCTAAACACAGGCTCTTTCCAAAAGACGTTTGTGAACGATCAAGCGCAGGCCACAAAACACATACCTCGGTTAAACGCTTGTGAAAATCAAATGCCCTTGGTTACAGCACAGGACAGGCAAACCGCTAAAGATGCTCCCTCGGAGCAGCAGCACGGGCGAGGCGCGGCGGGAGCTGTTCCAGGGCGCACAGCAGCTTCCCAATCCCGCCGGGGACCCGCCTCAGCCGGCGCGGCACCGCTCGGCGCCGGACAGCGGGAGCGAGCGGCCCCGGCGCTGCGGGAACGCGCGAGCAACAGCGCCCGGCCGCCGGGCAGCCGTGCTCGCACCGAGGGCACCAACAATGCGCCCCGGGTGAGGGGCAGGGGCAGAAAAGAAACACCCCACACGCGGAGTATCGACCTTCCTCGAAAAGCAGACGGCTGACGCCGCCAGGATGCTCCGGCTCGGGATGCTCCNGAGAGCCCGGGCGAGGCGCTGCGCTCACCTGGAAGTGGGGCGAGCCCCCACCTCACCGGCATTAGAGGATGAAAGTTACCGGGCATCCTACAAAACCGCATCAACGCCCGGCTCTTACCGTCCCACAGCTGTCGCACAGCATACACCCCTGAAACGAGCCGTGGCTGGTCCCTTAAAAACAAAAAAAATCCCATATTAAGTCGGTATTCCACCGGGCAGAGCTGCCCGTGGGAAATGCGGGCTCCTTCGGAGCAGAGCATCTGCAGTGGGGTCAGATCATGGCACCGTAACTGGAACTGGACCTAGCAAAGGAGAGTGTTAGAAAAGAGGTTTCATGGGAAGTGGAAATTTGCAGATGACTTTTGAAAACTCTGCCAAGTTTTTGGCTGGCTGCTGAGACCCTCAGGAATACTCTGACATCATGCACACTGGAGTGAATTAGTAATTGTGCTAAGATAACTGAAATAATAAGGTAGTGTAAATGAGAACAAAACTTGGCTTCCCTAGTTCATTTGGAGGATGACTTACCTACAGATATCACATGCTCTGGAATGAAATATTGAGAAAATGTTGGCTGGATCAGACATATTTCCTTCCATGGACACTGAGGAAGGAAAGGTTCATCTGGCTTCTGGTACGCTTGTCTCATCCACACTTTTTTTTGGCCAAATGACTACAGTGGGTTAGACATCAATGATGAGCACTGTGCAGAGCAGATGGGGAGTTTAATGCACCCTCTGCAGCTCAGTCTTGTGTCTGGCTAATGTCCATGTGCAGTTCTGAAAGGATGTTGGAAAAGGTTGTTCTTCATTTTAAATTGCTCTTAGGGAGATGTGCAGTCCATAATGTGCTGCGGAAGCACTTCTGTGACATGTGCTTTCTTTGATACAGTCTACACAGTTTCAGCAGAAGAGTAACTTGGAATGTCATGAAACAGTCTTGGAGGAGCACGATGAATAAGTAGGAAAAAGACAAAGCTTAAAGGAAAAATAATTCCCAAGAATGGGCCTTATTTCTCCTTGATAATAGTGAGTGCAGTGACATAGAAGAGATGGGTTTGACTTTCAAGTAGCAAAAATGCTCTGTATTTCTCACCTATGAAAAAGGAAATCAATGCTTTTGCGGATTTAGGGTGGTTTTTTTTGTTTAGGTTTGGCTTTTCAGAGTGGAAAGTAACACACATGGCATACGAACAAAAAAAGAATAGAGTATCAGTTAGTGTTACGATATTCCTATATCGTAACCTGGAAGCAGACCACTGGCTCACTTCAGCTTGCAGCCACCGCAGAAAATGGCATATTTGACAGTGAACTTGCTGATTACATTAACTTCTGTGGAAATAGCACACAAAGCCTGTTGAAACTGTGGGAAAGAAATGTTGTAGACACCTACTACAGTACTGGCAATGGTTAGATTAAAGGTGAATAATCCTGCTGGAACCATTTTAAAAATACAGAGAATTTGCTATATCCTTTCCTATTTGTATACTCAGACTAGAGGTAGAGACTTTCTGGTACAAGCCCTGTGTCTGGGATGTCACTGGATATTAACAGAGACAGATGGTGCATTGGAGTTCTCAACATTGATTTTGCATATAGATAAGTTCCCAGGTACAAAATTCTAAGGAGATAAGAGAACCAAAAGCAGTAAAGAAAAACATTTGAATCTTGAAGAAAAGAAAGAAGTCAATGGAAAGGTTTCTGTTACAGCTCAATTATTCCAGCAGTGGAATTGCAGCCTGGGACAGGCAGCAAGAATTTTCCCAAGGTCAAGCAGGGAGAAGAACAGAAGGAAAGGCAAATGCAACAGAGCTGAAGTGGCTGCTAAGAGCAGCATGCTGTTGCTAGGATTGGCCAGAAAAAAACCCAGTGCTTTCTAAAGGAAACAAACTATGATCACTTGGACTTGTATTACTTTTGTGGATTTTTGCTTAAAGCCTAATCCACTGAAGAATGAGAAAATTCCTAAGTGCTTCCTACTGATGAGTGTGCTTACCCCAGAGCATCAGGCATAGTCACTAGTAATCCTTGGCTCTGGAAGAAACTGAGAAGTCAGCTCCAGATCTGTCCACTATGTCTCACAAATCTCAACATATGCAATGTAGGCTAGGTCATATCATCCTAGCTTGTTCAGGTACAAAAAATACAAGTACTTAGGCAAAAAGTGAGAATTATTTTTTGCAGCTGTGCTCTGATTTTTCATTCTTTTCCTGGATAAAGCACCTCTCAAGGGGAGGAGAACAGCACTGCTAGAAGAGGTTATGATTTGTTCGGCAGAGGAGAGAGAACAGGGCAGAAAGGCTTTTGTGCTTTTTGGAGGTCACTGCTGTTTCTGTAAGTTTTTTAGCCTGGGCTACGTCACTGATGTCCTGCCACTCTTTGTGGCTTGTTCATTTGCTGTGAGCTGCTCAGTGACACTGGGTAAAGCTGCACCAGAGGAGTTGTCAGCAAGATCAGTCCTCTCTCACCAGCTCTGGTGGCTGCGTCAGGATCTCATGCAGAGGCCATGGCATCAGGAAGCACCACAGCTCCAAAGTAATTAAGTTGCTCTTTTATTGCTCTTCCTCCTTCATGCTCTCTATGCAAACAACACAGTGTGAGTTGGCCCTACCTCAGGACAGTGTCTTTCATGCAAAATGTGTTTCAAAATGTTTTGCAATTATAAAATATGCCAAGAGTATTAAACAGAGAAATGGGAAGACAGATATTTTCAGAGAAGATTTGAAAGAAAGATGACAGTAAAGAAGGAAAAAATGCATGGAGTCTTGAGATAGTGAGAATAAAAAAAAAGTAACAAATAGAGCCACTTTTTTTTTTTTAATGCAGTTGCAATCAGATAAGTACTGACTTTTCCTTGGAATCAGAGCAGTTTGAGGGTGTGGATGGGTCTGGTTGCCTCTGAGCTTCTGGAAAGAGCACGTCAAGGAGATGTATCTTGATGCTTAGTGTGATTGGGCCTCCAGAGCTCAGTGTCATTCCTGCTGCTACTAGGCTGTCTATGAGACAGCATGGCTGTAGTGGATAATTTTTAATAGCTTTTCTTAGAATACAGAAAAATATAGAAAATTACATGTTGTTATTTTTATTAGTACTGATTTGATGGTTCTTGATATGATTTCCTGTACCTGCTCAGAGTCATCAGGTGGTAGAAAAAGCAAACAGTGGCTGTAAAATCTTCCAGAGGGAGTTCTTACTCATCCAAGTTTGAGTGCAGGAGTTAGGTGTACATGATCTTCTCTGGTGGCCTTAAAGCCATTTCTCTTTCTCATTTTGACGAAACGAGTTCTTTGGAACTTCCTCAGAAAAGTTTGCTTCATTACACTCCCAAGATATGGGAACACAGCAGTTAAATGAACTAAATCCCACCTAAGAAAATCAGTTCCTTATCTGTTCAGCTGCGCTCTCCACTTTAAACATTTAGATATAGAGAATGCAGTTCTACTGAGACCCAGGATAAAAATAAAACCTTCTGCTATTTGGACAACCAGTGAATACTGTCTCTCCCCTCATTCTTCACCAAGCTCCCAGGAGAAGGCAGAGAATTGTAATGCCTTCCTGGACCTGACCATGTCTTCTTAGTGCCTGGATTTGTACTCGGCTTGTAGCACTGCCTTTAGCACCCATTTTGTCTTGTACCTTTTCGTGAACATGTGGCTGAAAGTTAATGAGTTTTCAGGGTAACATTTGCTGATACTGAAAAGGCTTTGGCACTATAATTTGCATAAACATTACTATTCGGTAATGACCAACACAAAAAATAGGAAACATCTTTGAACACTTATTGAGACAATATTTGACTTCTAATTCCTCCATCACATAAAAGCTACTTGTTAATGCAAGGACGAGCTAAATGAATTCTAAAGCTCAATTAACTCCATCGTTAGATGTTTTTAAAATACTGTTAGACCACTATTAGACATAGAATTCTCCAGATACTTCTGGTCTTTTTAATTACCTGGAGTCATTATAAGGAGCAGTCACTGAAGTTCATTCATTCTCTCCATGCTTCCTACTAATCCAGTTACAAACTTTGCCATTAAGCAGCCTCAGGAGAGGCTATCTTTAATGAGACCCCTATGGAATAATGGGCTATTCATTTCCCTAAATGTCACTTGTATCATATTAATAGATTTACATTCTAATAAGAGGACCTCATACACTGCTTATCCGTGATACAAAACCTTCCCATAGATCAGCTCTGTCTGTTAGTAGTCAGCATTTTACATAGAATCTTTTTAATTTTTATAAGCTGACTCTTTGTTTAGTGAGGTACATTAAGTACATGGATAATGCCCAAGGTCAAATGGTGGTGTCTTCTCGTGTCCAGGGACTGCTGCTGCTTCTGGGAATCAGGGTTCATTAACAGCCAACAGCAAATCCTGTACAGAGCCAGATGAAAGTTGCACTTGATTTTTAAAGGCAATGAAATTCATACATAACTTACAATTAATAAATAGTTCTGCAAGTATTGCAACTGCGAAAGTTTGTTTTCTTGGAGATTTGTGCCTTGTGGCTAATTACTTCTTGTCTTCATAGAGACATGAGCTCCACTTGAAGTTTTGCTAAGCAGAGCAGTTATAAGGTGGCATGTGTGTATGTGTGGTTTTTCTGATGGTCTGTCTCTCTGTGAGAAGGACCAAGATGTTTCTTGCCCTAAGTTCATAAGGTCTAATTACCCTATTTCAATGAAATTGATTCTGGTTTACTTAAGTATTGGTAACATCAGATTAAACCTATTAAACTGGGGCATCTTGCCGTAGATACCATCCATGACATTTTAGATGTCGTATGGTACCTGAGACATTGTGGAGTGCTGGTAGATATGAACAGGGTCTATTGGAAGCATTCGGATTTCTTACTTGGCAACTAGGATGCAGGCAGGATGCCTAAGGGCATCTCAAATGGCACTGAGCTGAGCCCCAGTTCTTCACTATCTGTATTGGAATCTTGGGCACTCATCTCCAAATATACACATACAATTAAGTTTTTTAAGGAAAATCCAACTAGCCAGCTCACACCCTTTTTTATTTTTTAAATATATATATACACTTTTTTTTATTACTTAAGCTGGGGGGGGTGGGCAGTGACTGCCATCTGGAAAGGGTCTTCTGTTCACATAGATCTCACTGTGGAGCCAGAAAAGCTTTAAGTGCCAAGCCAGGATTTTCAAATTCTAGTGTTGTTCTGTACCTTTGCCTTCACTGCAACCCACCAGCTGTCCCAAAAGCACATCACTGCATCAGTCAATACAACCACTGTTTTCACTGATATGCCATTTGAGGCATAATTTTGTATTTCGTCTGTTCACAGACACACTTGTGGCTGCTATTGCAGATGATCCACTGTATCAGATGATCCACTTATGAATACTGGATATCCAAAGCAGAACTACCCTGCTATCCTTACCTGTGACATCTTAATGTCCATGTCATTTTCAAAAGATACTTACATAGCTGTCAGTTAATCAAACCATTACAAATCTGATGCCCATGTACTCAGCAATCATCTAATACCATTCTGTCAGAGCAGAAGTGCTTTAAAGGGGGTACAAATTTGATCTGAGATGATTCTAAAGACCCATTACACTGCCAGAGTGCTCCAAAGTGGCCTAAGTATAATTGAAAATCAGGACCTCCATCACAAAGATAAATGATCCCACCAAAAGAACAATCTCATCTCCACAAAATAGCAGAAGCAACAACAGTAGAGACAAATCACTTCAGGGGCCTCCTCTTTGAAGCCTACAGAGCCAGCTGCAGAGCCCACAGCAAGAAGGGAAAACAAACCCAAAGCGCAAAACAGATCTCACGTGGGGCTGCCTTTTACCCACAGGATGAAGCACAGCTACTGCAGCCCATCTATTTATGTCAGATGAAATATTCCCAAATGAGTCCTCTCTCTCTTTAGAAGGCACCTTTTTTTCCTTTTTTAAAAATACAGTAATAAATTCTGAGCTGAGAAAAAAATGCAGTGTAAGGAAAGGATGTTCATTATATTTCTGAGAAATTTGAGGTTTTTTGATAATTTTAACATCTCAAAAGTCAGTGGCTGCTGCTTCTTTTTGTCCCTGAGGTAACACTGCCTTTTTCTGTAGTGTCTCTTTTTCATCAAAGTCAGAGAAAATCTCTGAACTGTGTGATAACCTTAGGTAATTATTTGGAGTGGTAGCATAAAGTGTTGTGACATCAGCACTGAGACAGAATAATTTTGATAACATATTAGCTCCTGGGTGCATCTGCACATATATGTTGGTTTGAAATGGGAGTGTTTATGAAAATGATGAACATGGACATTAACTGAAACCAACACATCATACCAACCCAGGAACATATACTCTGAGAAGATCAGTTTTTCATCCCAGCCCTATAATAAAATGCAAGTTCTGTCACCAACCAAGAGTAAAGAAATAGCAGCTGTTCCTGCCTCTTTCTATGATCTATTCACATTTGAAGCACTAGAGAAAAAAAGAAGTGGATTCCCTGCTGGTTTAGAGTCTTATAATATCAAAGGCAAATAATCACAGGTTATCTGTGGACAGAAGTGCCAAAGATACACATAAGGGACTTCAGTTCTTTTTCTTTTCAAAACTCAGCCATGTTAATAGCAAGGGCAATTTTCATAGGCTTTTCAATTGAGATGGTGTTTCAACAAGCTGGATCTGATTCTGATGAGTACTAAACATGTGTTTAGCAATATATGAGGAAAGTCCTCTTTTGGCACTGACATCAGGTCCTTTGCCTTTGGAATCTCTTCACTGCAGTCAAGGATGCTAAAGCATAACACTGATAGACAGAGAGGCAAATAAATCTTCTCTGGACCTGCTTGTCTCCTCGTTGAAAGTAGAGCTTTGCAGTTTTCTGTGCTCTTACCCTAAAGCAAGCATATAATATATCCAATGTTATGCAGCTGTGCTTCAGGCCACTTATAAACTACAATTCTTTTATTCCTGCCTACTTAGATTTTCTCTTTTATAATCTCTCCTCAAATTTTAAATAGAACACTCAGGACTGGAGTTGTTACACTTTCTCATCCAATTTCACGTGTACCTATCAAAATGCAATTCTTTTTTGCTATTCCCTTTAGACTGTGTTTCAGATCAGAGGAAACGTAACAGACAAGGTCTTCCTGTGCTACGCCTTTGAGGCTTGGAAGCTCAAAGCTCTGCTAAAGTGCAAACCAGATCAGTAAGGGAAGATGCCTGACCCAGCCATTTGGAGGGATGGGTTTGTTTGTGAAAGGCAGATCAACAAGGTCATGTTAGATTTTTGCATTGTGGTCTCCAGCCAAGGCTCATGGCAACTACAAACACCCAGGACCAGCCAACACAGGGAGGGTAATGCAACGCTTAGACATATGCAGGTTGTGTCATGGATACAGTGTCTTGTATTTGTCAGTCTGATTAATTCTAATATTATTTTTTCTTTTTCCTGGTTTTAAGTTTTTGCTGGCTTGAAAAACCTTACTTTTCTCTTCAAAAACCACTCAAGGTGTATGGAGGGCCAGCTCTGTAGTGGGAGAGACAGGCAGCATGTGAAGAACAGAACCTGACTTGGTGTATCTGATGAGCTTTCTTCTTGACATTACCCAGTGTCCTTTCTTCTGTAGCAGGCTATATGAGAGCTCTTTCAATGAAAGATGCTATAAAAAGATTTTATTTTCAAATGATTTTTTATTTCCCAATGAAATGGGGCAAGACTGAACACATCACTGTTGTGAAGGCTCAAGGGATGACTGAGAGAGATGGTTTAGCAGTTTCAGGATGGTGGGCTAATAGCTGCATGCTGGGGATGATTCACTTCTCATGTCATTTTATGCATGTGCAGTTCCATGGGCAGCAGTGATTCACATGAGTGGCAGAAGAAGGCCCTATGAGGAGAAGTGTGCCACAAACTGATTGATTTATTCCCATTGCTCAGTATTGTCAGGAAGACAACTTTCTTGAGCCAGGTTTATAACACTGAAATCCATGAAAGTATTCTGTTTGGCAGCTATTTCTGATTGTTAGCAGAAGAGCTGTGGAAAATGAATTTTTGATTTGGTTTATTTATAATCTCTGTTGCAAGTTGTCCTTCATAATTAATTAAAGAGATCAGCTGATGCCAGTTTTTCACCCTCTGCCATTACAACAAATTCATCACTGCTTAAAATCTGATTTTTCGTGAAATGAAATGAAAAATTCCTCCAGCTTTTTCAGATATGACCCATTGTTGCTTTCTCATAATTTACACATACATATATGCATGCATTTTAGTGAATTGCTGGGTTTCTTGGTCTGTAGTCCTGATTGTCAGAAAAAGGTAAACTTGTCCCTGGTTATGGTTTGATTATTACCATTTTTTCACCTAGTAAAGAGAAAAGTATCACAATTAGTTCAAAAAAGTCACCAGTTTTCAATGTGAGACATATATTCGAGCTTTTATCCCATGGTAATTTACTTCCATTAAGGCCCAGGTCAGTAATGACCAAAGTCTTCAGTTTTACCCCTTTCTAGTTATTTGCTAGTCTCTCTAAAAGAAGACTGATTGTTTCAAACCATCACCCATGCCAATCTGAATGGATTAGCACAGCTCTTTTCATATCAGTTCACCCCACAAAAGGAACAGTACTGAATGGGTAGTATAGCTCTAAAATGTACCAGTGTACTTTCAGTAGGCTTTAGCAATAACCCCATGGAGACTTAGACTTTGACATATTCTTTGTACAAGTACCAGAGACACAAAAAGTCAAAATTGTCACTTGACTTAAAGCAAAGGCATCACACTTTTCCCCAAAATAAATTCTTACCAAACTACTGTTCAAGTTTCCTATCATGCAAGCTGTGGCATTATGCCTCCTGGCTTCCTATTCATTGAAATGTACTAAATTATAAGCTGATAGAGGATAATTTTTTTTATTTACTTTAATAATGTGCTCACTAATTCTGTATGTTGATATATCTCTGAAATATTACCTTTATGCTTGGTGAAGTGACAAAGGTCTAAAACCAGGACGAGCAATATAAGGTCCAGGTACAAAAAATTAGCTGTGCTAGTGAAAGACATATTTCAAATTAATTCTATCACTGCCTTATGGAAGAGTCTTATTTTCCTCTGTTTCTCACCCTTCTGTGGGCTGCAGAGATACAAGTGGACATAAAATGACTGCAGTGGAGAGAGCCTGCACATTTCCAGAGGTCTCAAGAGGCATTCAAACTGCTTCCATTCCCTGAATTTTTTTGCTCACTATATCCCGTGGTAGGACTATAAGGCCAGAATTTATCCCTTAAACCTTACCAGGGTATATGAGTTTCTATAGTAGATCACTATTCTGAATTTTGGAAATAATTATAGCACTTAAAACTCCCATCTTCATCTAAGACAGTCACCAACCTGGAGTCCACGTGTGTTTGCTTCTACAGGATGTCAAGAGTCTTGTGTGAATATGCCTCAGCTCTTTATTTATCCCTCCTAGCTGTCCTATTTTATATGTTAAGAATATTCTTTCATTCATTTAATCTTATTCTGGAAGACACTGAAGCATTTCTAAGAGGTCGCTTAATTTAATTAGCTTTTCTGAAAAGAAAAGCACAGCACGAACACCTAAGTAGAAAAATTAAATTACTAGATGTAAGTCAGAGGAGGGAAATGCCCCAATACCAGCTTAAAAGGCCGTAGACTATTTCTAAACTCATCACTGTAGCAACTAAAATTATAGCCACAGTCTTGGAGATCAAAACTTGCTGCAAGGAGGAACAAGATGGGGTGACTTAATGCTGTAGTACTCTGTGTGTGTCAGGACAATAAGGCTATGTCTGAAATTGAAAGAGCTGTCAAAGCAGTCTCATGTGGTCCTTTTCTATTAATCAGATAGTTTTACTATAATATTGAACATTGTTCCTCTCTGAGCTACATTTTGTCTCATTTTAGTTAGAGTAGGCTCTGAAAGCTATACAGAGAACAGTAATTAATAGCATTTTTAATCTCAGGTGTCACTCTGTAGGCAGAAAGGGTCATAGGATGCAAAAAAGCAATGAAGCTTATATTGGCTGTGGGCTTTTGTGAGTATTTCCAAATTTGGAGACAATAAAAAGCCTGATTGTAGGGTCACTCAGTGTTATTTTACTTAAAGGTTAAGCAGAATGGTAGCTGATGGTAAAATTGCTGGTTATATGGCAGTCACTCAGCCATGAATTTAAAGGGAGTTGAATGGATAAATCCCCACTCATTCAAAGCAAATTAAAGGAAAGATACTAAATTTTACTCAAGTGGTCCAGCTTCCACATTTCAGTGAAAAATTTCATGTAAAAGCATACTGGATTTTTTGCCTTCTTCAGGGTTTTTGGGCCAGAGTTATTGTCACTTCTGATCCTCAAAGATGCCAATAATGGAAGAGTCAGCAGCAATGAGAATGGGAACAGCAGTGGTTAAACATGAACTGGTGACAGAATTTAATCTCTTACATTATGAAGTCTAATTAGCATTAATATATTCTTCAAGCTAAGTTGCACCCAGTGTTTTGCATACATAAGTACAGGCAAATATAATTTAATAGCTTGGTAGATCAAGGCACTCCACGTAAGACCTGGGTATCTGCTACACACAGAAGCAGCAGCACCAGGATGGATCGGGATTGGTTGGGATTTGCAGCCCCTCTTCCCAGTGAACACCATGACGGCATGCAGGAGGAGGGACTGGGAGGATGGCAGTGGAACCTAAGGATGTGGAAGTGAACCCCAGGTGCCTTATGGATCTGCACTTTTTAAAGAGCAGAAATGTCTGAGTTTCTCACACACAATAATTCTACCTTTGAGAGAAACAGGTGAGCAAAAAAGGCTAGGGTTGAGGTTGGCTTTTGAGAGATTTTGTTCAGAATATGCAATAAAAATAGAAGAGATGCAGTGACAGTTTTAGAACCATAGTCACAGAATGGTTTGGATTGGAAGAGACCTTAAAAATCACCCAGTTCCAACCCCCATGCCATGGATAGGGAACACCTTCCACTAGACAAGGTTGCTCAAAGGCCCATTCAACCTGGCCTGGAATTCTTCCAGGAATGGGGCATATACAACTTCTCTGGGTAACCTGTTACAATGCCTCACAAATGTCATAGTAAAGAATTTTTTCCTAATTATCTAATCTAAACCCAACCTCTTCCCATTTGAAGACATTCCCTCTCGTCCTATCACTTCATGTCCTTGTAAAAAGTCTGTCTCCAATGCTCTTGAAAGCCCCCTTCAGGTACTGAAAGGTGCTATAATGTCTTCCTGGAGCATTCTCTTCTCCAGTCTAGACAGCCCCAGCTCACTCAGCCTGTCTTCACAGAGGAGGTGCTCCAGCCCTCTGATCATCTTTGTGGCCTTCCTTGAAGCCACTCCTTTATGGATATTCCTTTTCGTATTATCCCTATTCTATATGCCATATTCTAGCTGAAAGAAAACAATAGTTTTATCTGTTTGTTGCAAGGAATTTAATGTATACCATATAATTAATATAATATAATGCTTACAAAGTATTTTGAAAACAGAATATGAAAATACTAAGGGCTGTTAGTGTAATGGATGTCTTAATTTTTTCATAAAAGTTATGCAGCAGACAGTTTTAAAGCAATATCATGAAAGACTAGGAGCACTTATTAGTTTGATGGTATTAAATAAATAATGGATATCCATTCCTGGGAGCTTTTGCTTCTTTGGGTAGTACTATTTGTTCCTTAATTTATTACTTCTTTATCCCAAGACATACATGGGTCTTTGTAAACCTGAGTGAGACAGATTAGAGCAAGGGAAAGGGAGAAGGGGAAGAGCTGGAAAAAGAGGCTGAAGGGCAGCACCACCACTATGAATATTTGAGTAGTTAAAGATGAAGGTGTCAGCTCTTTAGATGCATTTTTAGGGTTTTCCCTGTGCAGTTTGGTCCATGTACTGGGGAAGGGAACACAAAGCACTGATGAAGCAGGATACCCCATTGGCGGAGTTGTTTCAGGAGGAAAGAAAGAGTAGGTAAGGTGCCAAGTGTGGGCAGGTGGAGTTTTCCATAAATCCTTTCAGGATGTATTGGTAGGAAGAGGTGGGGCTGACATGATTTAGGAATCTGAGGTTCCTATTTAGAATACAAACCTGGGTGGAAACCATAAATTCTTTTCTGAAGAGTTCTTCAGGCATTGATTTTCATGAAGGAACCAAGCCTTCCCCATTACATCAGCTGCACAGGTATATTTGGCATCCAGGAAAAAATACGTGCTGGCCATGAGGAGGGGGAGTAGCTTTCACCCCTGGAACAGAGAGAGCACTGCCAGAGGGTTGCCATTCTGGGTAAATTTTTCTTGGAGTGGTGTCGAGACACCAGGAAGTGCCCAGAGAAACCAGAGGGCATCTCTCAGGCATTTAACATTGTGCTTCACATCTGGGAGTCAGCCAGAATTGCTGGCAACCTGAGGTTGCAGGCAACTAAAAGTCAAGCTTAAATCTATTGAGGACAAATATGAAAATGTTTCTTCCAATTGTTTGGGACCTGATGTAGGCTAACTGAATTTTAAATGCTTCTTGAGGGTGATCCTTCTATTCCAAAGTGAACCTTTCCCTTTCTTACCAATGGTGTCCTTTTTTCTGCTGTGAAAACCAAAGTATTTTCATTTGAGGGTATGTACAGACCCTTTAGAGTAACCCAGTTAAATCAGTTAAATTTTAATGCTTAAAATTTTGAAATTCCTGGTTTTGAAAGTGTTTAATTATTACTTATCTGATAAAAAGAAATCTGTCGTTAAATAATCCTCAGGTACAAGTTTACAATGCCTTTAAATTCAAAGAGAAACTATTTCTTCTGTTATATCCCAGGGCTTGCAATCAATGTTTAGCTAATTAACACACTGAGATATACATTAGCTCCTGTTCTTGCTGCTATATAGTACACTGACTGATCCACACTTCAGCTTTTTCCCTTTCAGCATTCAGCCCTGGGAATCAAGCTGAGGTTTTTATGTGGTACCACGGGATACCACTGAGGTGAAAGACCCTCTGTTTTCACTGTTTCCAGCTCCATTTGAGCAACTGTGGCAAAAGCAATAGTTTTGTGCATGGGCCGTTTGTTTCCCCCTCTGTTTTGTGGGTTTTCTTGTTTTCTCTTAGGCCAAAAACCAATCTGTTAGCAGTAGCTTGGGGTAGGATGGTTTGTGCCATTCTCTGGATGCAGTTAAGGAAAACTTCAAGTCAGAGTCAAAAAGAGTCTGAAAAATCTGATAAACACAGATCTGAGAAAGGAATTGGCAAAGGGGAAGAGGTGTGTCTATGCCCATCCTGCAAGGATGCAGATGCCAGCTAATCCAGTATCAACTTCTTGCAAAGTCTTAATGGGCTCATGGTCTCATCACCTTTTTGTGGGCACCACATATTCCCTGTCTCTTGCAGGTAACCCCATCAGCACCCATCAGAAATAAAACTGAGGCAGCAGCAGATTGTTTGTCAAAGGTGTGTGGTAATTCAGCCCTGCAAAGGTGTCAGAAAAGTGTCAGATATTAAACAGACCTTCAGAAGGACTTAAAGCTGTTTAATTTTTTTTCTGCTGGTTTACAGTGTGGCTTGTATTTGGACCACTGGTGTATTTCCTCTTCACAAAAAAAAAAAATCCATGCTAGTATAATAGCATCTGATTTATGAATGTTTGCATTTCTGAGTTCCAGTATACACCCATCACAGATACATTCATGTGTAGCGCTTAAGAGCATTATATAGAGAATTACAAATATATATACATATGTGAATATACCATTCCAGCCTGTACTAACATATCCTAGTGGCTTTTTCCCTTTTTTTTTCAATCCAGAAATTAATTATTTGCAACCAGAAAAAGAGGTTGCATACTGAAAATTTTTTGGCTCCATTTGTATGTACATGCATACACAAGTGAAGATTTGAGAAGTGCTAAAGTATTCTTAATATTGAATTATGTGAAACAGATTCATTTTTACCTTTATTAATGTGTAAAAAACTGTATTCTTTCATATTTCCTGCTGATTATCAGAGTTTTTTAGTTGCTTTTTAATCTCAAGATGGACACTGCTCAGGTTTTCATTCACCTGAGTATGTAAAAGTGACATAACATTTGCTGAAATCCAGAACAATTTCATAATGCATCTTGTACATCTTCTTAATGGTGACAGAGGAAATTGTGCCAAAAATTTCAACTAGTGTAAGATTTTCTCCAGACCTTCAGCAAATTTATTCTCTGAATTTCCTGTAGCCCCAGTGCAGAGCAGTAGACAAGTATTCCACTTGCTTTTTTGTGTATGCTCTGAAAAATCTTCTAATCTGAAGCTCTCCTCTAAGCAGAACCTTTTTATAATGTTCTCCCTTCTCTTGAGTACAGCAATCTCAGATTATTTTATCTTCAGACCTTTCTGTTCCCTCTTCTTATCCTTATCAACAGCATGGTTTGGATTCTTTTATTTTACAGATCATTATAACTGATGATAGAAAGACTAGAATCGACATGGGTAAATGCAAAATCTCGGCATGCATTTGTTAAGGTGTATCTTACATGAAACATGAGTTTACATAAGGTGTAGCTTACATGAAACATGTGAGAACACCATATTAGTTATTTGCCAGTCTAGGGTCTAAAGTGTCAGCATTTTTGTGCTCCACCAAGACAGATACTGGCCCAGTGGCTGCCTCTTTCCTAAAGCTTTAGTTCAGGTTTGAGTGAGAAAATGAAACAGTCGGCTTCACCTCCATGATTTCTTGCCCTGTGGATTCTCCAGTGTTTGATAATGTGACTGGGGTCAGTGAGCAGGCTTTCCCTCCATCCATTAACTGATTCAAATCTCTTCCCTTCCCCACATCGCTGGTTTGCATTAAATTAGTGTGATTTAGCAATTATGAGATTTTTTCACTGAAATTTGCCAACATTGAAAAGATATAAAAGAGGCAGGAAATTATACACAGATGAGGATGACGAGATTGTGTCAGCTCTACTTCCATAGGAAATCAGGCATGTAATCTGTAAAATTTGCCTCCTTGTACTGTAAGAAACATTGCTGCTATCACTCCCAATGTAAGTATTAAAGAACCATTTTTTTTGACTGGAACAGGACTATATCCCTGTCAAAAAATGGGGCAGACTTCTAATAGGATTATAACTACACACAGGTAAGAATTGTCTCATACAAAGAATTTCCAGTTCAGCAACAAAAAGGGTTTGATAATTCATTTAATGGTTTTCAGTAATTTAATGGTTTTCAGTAGCTGCAAAATGGTCCCTATATTACCAACAGGAGAGATAATTTACACATTATTATGAATGAATTCACTTCTTAAACTATCAGTTTTGTTTATTTGTTTTCATCAGATATTGCTTCACAGTCTCAGAAATCTCACCCACCTTTTATGTCATCTTTTTTTTTTGTTCCAAACACCTCAGATTTAAGCAAACTTTCAAAGGCCCTTGTGCTAACTCTGCCTCCCAAGGCTTCACAGAAAGCTGCACTTTGTGTCTGCTGGACCTCTACATGCAAAGAACTGAGATCACAAAGTTAAACTATTAATTAGTTTCAGCAGTGTAATACTTAGCATAAAAGACAGGAGTCAATGAAGTATAGCTGTGGTTTTGCACCATAGTTTATGTTGAATCTTACCTGGAATTAAATTGCAGAAATACAAGTAAATGGATATCAGAAGTGGAATGTCATTATTTAAGGACTAAATGCAACATCTCATTGTTTTTATTCACTAGAAATAAAAACTTCTGCAATTCTCCTGCTCCTTCTGTTGCTCACAATATTCTGTTACCACAATAAACTGTGTATATCAATATTTGAATTTACTGTTCTTTTTAAATTTACTCTAGCACCTAAGGACTTTGAATTGTAAAGTTCAGTTGCATATCTGGGTAACATATTCTTGCCCTAACTCCATGGTGCAGAAATATAGACTTTCACTAGTCCAAGTGGTGGTGCAGCTTCAGTGTTTTGGTGTGCAGGGTACTATGGTGTGTGAAGAACTCTACAGTTAATTTTTATGCAAATATTAGAGACATGTTTCTAAATCAACATCACATACAATATAATTTTGAGGGGTTTTTTTCTCCTTTGTGCATTGCCTATTTTACCATCATTGTAATAAAATAATACTGTAAGTTTTAAGGCGAGTTGGTTCATATATTATGTCAAAAGCTTATTTATATACCATGTCAACTTCATTCTCACGGTGGGGTTCTCTTTGGATAATGGCTGCACTTCAGAGATTGGAAAAGGCATAATTATAGTTCATCCCACACTGACTCATATAAAGGGAGTGAAAATGAAATCTGGAGTAAGGATATTATGACATAGAAGACCCATATCTTCTAAAATAACAGCTACTAAGCTATTTTCCCCTTAGTAAAACAGTAATACCTGCAAGGCTGAAGAATAATTTCTAGATAATTAGAGTTCCCTGTTGATTATATGTTACTTATTTGTTAATATCACAGTTTTCTTTTTCTCTCTAACACCAAGCAGAGTTTTGTGTTGCAATTCTCTATTTCATCTAGAGCTAATTTAGCCAATTTTATAGATGCATATCCCAAAATCTACGCCTGCTTAGTGAAACTTACATCCACCTTTCCATTATCAAAAATCCTGTTCCCTAATAACTAATTGCAGGTAGTGCTGTACGAAGAGGATATCCTGATCAGATATTTGCTGATGGTTCTATTTGGCATCAAACAGCCCATGGGTTCAGTCACAGAATCACAGAATGGCTTGTGTTGGAAGGGAATGTAAAGATCATCTAATGCCAGCTCTCCTGCCAGAGGCAGGAACACCTTCCACTTGACCAGGTTACTCAAAGCCCCATCCAACCTGCCTTGGAACATTTTCAGATACATGGCATCCACAACTTCTCTGAGAAATCTGTTCCAGTCTCACATTACAAAAATACTTCTCCATTTCTTTAAATGTTACTATTACTTTTGCATCCTTCATTTCTTAAAAAAAAAAAAAAAAAAAAGTGCAATTTGCCTAAAATAGAAAATGGGGACAGCCTTTCTATTACAGAAATTACATTTGCAATGCAGAGCACTAGTGAAGAGCTGATCTCTTATTTCAAATTATTCTGCACAAAACACAAACACACACTTTTTTTTGGTATAAAAGTCTCCACGTATGTCTCTTTAGCAGGTGGTTTCCTCTCTCCAGGTGATGGAGAATTTTTTGTTTCTTCACCCTCTTATCACTTTGATGGAAGTGTTATTTGTCACAGTCACTGGCTCTGATTCTCAGAAGGCTTCAGGGACTTGCACATTTTCAGTCCTTCACATTCATAATAAATCTTTTCAACAAAAACCTGATGGTGCAGATCAGCCTTTCTACTTGCTGTGGTGATTCAGGGCAGAAAAAGATATGAAACATTCTCTTTCATGGATTAACTGCTTTCAGTTTTCCTGTAAAATGTGTTCTCTGGGTCAATTTCACTTCAACAGATCAACTCCCCTGGACATATTTTACCACATGAAAAATGTGAGGCAACTTGGTTTTGTATAGAAAAATGAGTCTATTTCAACCCACACTTACAACACTGGCTTAGATTTCTGGGAAAAAGCAAGCCTGTCTGCAGAAGGTAAGGTTTTCTCTGTCCAGACTTTTCTCACTCTTCTGCGAGAAAGGTATCACATGTGGCATATTTTAGCTTATTATCACACAAGTTAGCTCTGTCAGTTCCAGTGGTTAACCATGAGGTGCAGATGAATCCTTTAAGCCTCCTAAAATTCATTCTAAAATTTTGGTTTGGATTATAAGTGTTTTGAAATTCTGTGCATTTGCCTAAATTCAATACTGCTTTAATTTATCCAAATAATTATGAGTGTGCTTCCTCATATGAGGGATTTTCTTTAACCAGAACTAAGCTTGGTTGCAAGTGATTTGAAGTCCTCTTAAGCCAACTGGCAGAGCAGACTGTGTTCTGTTGTTCGATGAAATGCAAAAAAGAGCACTACTTTCCTGCTTGTAGGATTAATTAGTGCATACAGCCCCTTTTTTCCACAGGTTTTTTTCTCACCCAAATTTGAATAAAAGTCTTATATTTGCAAGAAGCTCTCTTGCCTTGTCCTGCTTTGATTAGCCTGAGACAGTATTGACACTGCATGCTCAGTTTTACCTACACATTAACAAGGTGTTCCTTGTTTGCCTTGTCCTGCTTTTGCGGCTTTTGCATTCATCCTAGTTCATGTAACTCGAGAAAATTCCTCTTCCTTTCTTTCATTTTCCCAATGTTTGTGCAAAGATTTGTATGGACCTGAGTTACATTTACTGCTCATTACTATCATTCATTGTTTGCCTGTTCTCTTAATTTAAGCTTCCATGCCACTTCCATGTCCCTGTTCTTTACTTGTGTTCTTTGGATACTGAGAGTCACAAAAGACATCCCTGAGCCAGCCACCACCTTCTCTTTTGTTTCTGATTTCACCGTGCTTAGTGAAGTGTTTGGGAAGACCAAATGGGTTTCAAGGGCTTATTTTTGCTAGCTGTGCCCAGTTCTGACTCCTGGTGTCCTGTGGCCACATTAGAAAATGAAGAGCCAGCACATACCCTCCCTCTGTGTTCCTGTAGCTTGGCTCTTGGTGTGTTGGGTGGCATTTTACCAATACATTAACACAGGACTATATTAAGTCAATTAGTTATCAAAACATCTTTTTTCTGGCTAATATTTTTCCCTAGCTATTCAGTGTCCATGGCAGCAAGATTGTGGTAGGTGTGTGATGTAGGTTGGGTTGCATCAGGAGTCCTCTTGCTACCTTTTAGGATTAGGCTGCAATCCCTGTTATGCAGTTTGGTAGATAGGAGCTCTCAAAGGTGATAATCATATTAGCTGGTTTACCAACTCCCATAGCTCAAAAATGAGTGGGTTTATCTCTAGAATAACTAAGCAAAATCAATTATTATTCATTAATATTCAACATCAACATTAAATCTCCATACATTACCTAAAGGGAATTGTGCTTGCAACACTCACATCCTCACTTTTTTCCAAAAGAATTGCTCCTATTTATATGCCATTTGTTTATGGCACTTGAAACATTTAATTTCACTGCTGCAGATCTCTCCCACGCCTGCCTTGACTTGATGTTTGAAGTCAGTTGCTGACAAGCTTTCAAAGACCATCGTACTGACTGTACCTTGCATAGGTGTGGTTCTGCTGTGCTTCATCAGCTGCAGCAGAACATGTCTCGTATCTGATCACATGCAAAGCCAGAAATTACAGTAGTCAGCTGCTAGCTGCTCTCCCCACCAGAGCCTAGTGTGAATACAAATGATCCTGAGAGGAAGTTCATGGTTAGGTAACTTACCCGTGTGCTGTACAGTCTGTACATGTTTTGTATGAGATGACTGAAAAATGAAATTTGGCCCATGCTTAGAGTCATTTAGTTTGGAAAATACCTGTAAGATCATCCAGTCCAATATTAAAACCTATCCCTAAAGCCAGATGGACTCCGCCTAGTAATATTTAAACGAATCTTGCTCTTGGCATCCTTTCTGTATCCTAGGAATGGATGAAAATCTTTCTTATTTGACACACCTTAAAGAAATTTAAACAAACATTTCTCTAGTACAGTCCAAGGATGCCTGATTCTCAGTATGGTGGGATGATAGCCCTTCTGCTTGACATTTCTATAATTCTACTAAAATCCTAAGTCCCGAAATAGACACCAAAACCTGCATTTAAATGAATCTGTCATCACTGGCTCCCCAAAAGCAATGTTTCGGTGTATTATTGCCATTTTTAACAAGAGGAGGAAAACATATAAGCTGAATGAATTGCCTTGTCTTTCCCTGTTATCCATTAAGATACAGGATCTATTTCCTCTCCATTTAGATTCCAGTTATTTTAGTACTGTAAGCTAATAGGGACTTAATTTCTGAAATGGGATTTTAATAGTTGTAGTAGAAGAGATTGGAATGTGAATAAATTTACCTTCAGGATAAAACGAGAAGGAGCTTCTTTCTGTTCATTAGATAATAGAGTAACAAACCCTCTGATGTGCTGATGTGTTAAAGCCAGAACATGTTTAGACTAAGGTGATGAGACAACTTAATTGATGGCAAGTGGTTAAGATAGTTAGAAGAGTTTGGTTGTTTCTCTTGACATTTGCTGAAAGGTGAGCAGAGGTGACATTATTGCCCATAACAGCAATGTGATGTAAGTGTGAACCAAACTGTGGTTAGCTAACAAAAGGACTCACAGGAGGTGTTAACTGCTACACTAATTAAATAACTCATGGACTGATATGTGGTACGTTGCAGCCCAAGAAGATTGTGGTATACATTATCTTATTTCTGATTCAATGATAAAACAAAAGTTGTTTTTCCAGGTGTCAGATTTCACCTACCACCTAATAATCAGGAACAATCTTCTTTTTTTTTTCCTCCAAAGTTTCTAGCCAATAAGGTGTGCTCAAATACCAATATATAATACAAGCTTTTGTGTAGACTATTAGGATATTTTTTTGAAATTAGTTTAAAAACAGGCCATGACAGAACAGTTACCCTGACAAAGGCAGGTGTTTTTGTCAGAGGATGAGCATGGTCCTCAATTTACCTGTAGCATTTTTATGTCAATTAATGTAGAGAAATGAAAACACCTCATGAAAAGCAGGGTAGAAGCAAATCTTTCTTCATCTTATAGTCATTGGAAGACAAAGAGATGAAGTGGTGAATGAGAATTCAGAACAAATTCACTGGATGTTATGCTTTATGGAGACACACAGCTCACTGGCAGGTAGTAGCCAAGTTATGATGAACTATGAGAACTGTGTGTTAAAGGCCAGGTTGGAAGGGGCTTTGAGTAGCCTGGTCTAGTGGGTGTCATCCCTGGCCATGGCAGGGGGGCAGGAACAAGTCGATCTTTAAGGTGCCTTCCAACCCAAACCATTCTATCTGTCTATTATGAAAAATAGGTAATTTTGAGTGAATTCCTGAACTGTGGCTCAGGTGATGCTGTTCAGCCAATGAACAATTCTTGTATTCCAACACAAAGTCCACAAGACCATGGTGAAGACAAGTAAATTGTCATTCTCCTTTCTATTACTAGGGTATACCTATGCATCCAGACTTATGTCTGGTGTTGACATTTGAGATTAAAGGAGAGACAATGAGGCTGTTTAGGTTTAACCCAACATTGTGTATAGAATATGTATAAAAGATATTCGGGAAAAATGTAATAGGAAGAGCTCACCACATAAATAGGTAATTTCATGGCCAGTGCACTGGGTTAAATTTGTTTCTCTTTTAACTATCCATATCTACGGTTAAATATGTCTTTTATCAAAGCAAACGAGAGATCACAGATGTTCAGGTATTTCTAGAATGTTGGGGGCCAAGAGCTGTAACTGAAGAGCAAAGAAGAAATTAGCCCTGCATTGTAATATGTCTAAGAGCAAAGAGAGTCAGCTCTGGCCCTCTTGTCCCTAGGCAGCTGGCTGGGAGCTGTAAAAGTGTGTGAAGAAAGGACCCAGATCCCTGACACTGGGTGGGTTAGGAATACACTGCATAATAGAAGTGGAAGAAAGGCTTTTTTAACAGAGAAGAATTCTGTTCCCTTTGCTTGAGCTGTCTCTGCTAATCAGGTGAGAGGGTGGTAAAAGCATAACTGTTAGGACAGGATGTGCTTAGCCTGAACAATGTGGTCATTTGGGAGCTGGGGTGGTGTGTTATGTACTTGTGAGTTCACCAGGACCGAAATCATTTTTATTGTAGAAACACCAAAATATAAATAAGACTATGTTTAATCAAAGAAATGAGGTTCCCCAAATGTACTGTGGAATACATGACAGCAGAGAAATACATACTTAGGTTACATCATCTAGGTTGTAAAAAGAATAAATGCCTGGAGTGATTCTTTGGCATTTTCCCCAAACATGATACCTTTAAAATATGACAGATATATTGCCCTGCTAGGTCAAGAAAGTTGCAGATTGGGAAGGGATGACAAGCTGCTGCCTAAGGTTTGCTTTATGAAAGTATTGTTTCAAATGTCAGTGATCAAGAGTGCTACTTTTACCTCCTGGGGTTTTGTGGTAAATTCAGAGTTAATGGCCAAAACTTGAAGCCTTGCAAAACAAAAGTGATAACTGGGTTCCATAATCTCAGTCCAGTCTGAGGCAGACAGGCAAAGTGGTCTGGGCTATAGTTAAAATCCTAACATTTTTTTTTTACTACCTGTTTTGCAGGTTTTTTTCTTAGACAAAATACCTGTAAAAGTCCCCGAGCATGAATAGAGATCACATTTATTTTTGTAGGAATTAGACAGTTCTTAATGTCTAGCACAAGACAAAGGATGCTGTGTGGGAAGAGTGGGAAGAGCGTGGTACAATAAATGTGCCTAATCAGCTGCCAATTATCTAATTAGCAAATGTAAAAATGGATGGAGAGATTTAGAGAGTGTAGGGGTGGTTGCCATTCACCTACCAGCATTTATTTGTGGAAGAAGGTCAAGATGCTCCTGTTTCTTTCCACAATGAATGTCCTTTTGCACTCTCAGATTAAATTATTCATTTCAGAGAAGAACAGGGCAGATGTGGGCAGAAAGGAGCTAGTGCAGCACTGTGAGTGAAGATCTCTCTTACCTTTCGTCATCTGAAGACCACGGAGCTGCTTCAGCGGTACTGCTGGAGAAAGGCTCTTCAGGTCCTCCCACCCTTGGCTAAACAGACAAACCAGGTTTTGGAGGCACTTGAGCGTCTCCTCTAACTTGAGAAAGCCCAGACAATTTTCTTTTACTAGAAACAACCTCTTAGAAAGCTGAGTTAAATGAGAAAGAAGCCTGCTGATACCCTTTGACAACTCGAAGTGGCTGAGAGAAATCCCATTTTATACATATGTCTATAGGTTTCTTTATTCTCTTTAGCGTTGTGTAACTATCTCCTTATCCTTATCTATATATATCTGACATATGCTGAAAACTAGAATTTTGCTCCTACACATACATAGCTAGAAAGCCATTAAGCATTACTCAGTCAATATTGAGCCTGCTGACAGCTGAATTAGCACAGCCAAAAGGCCTTAGAGCTTCCTTCCTAATGTGGATGAACTCCAATGTCCTTACCATAACTGGGAAGAACAACAGGGAAAAAAAAGAAAACCTTAAATATACACTTATCTAGATTGATTCTTACATGGAAAAGTCTCAGTGAAACACACAAGGTCAGAATTTTGACACATTTTAGAAAGACTATGGAAACCATCCTAAAAGCCTGGTGAAGTCAGTAGATATTCACTTAGGTTATTATAACATTAGATTATTATAGTCTTAAATCAATATTTTGCATCTATGCATCGATGTTTTTTAAGTAACACGCACAGGGGATTGTCTTCTTTCCTGAAGATAATTCATGCTCTAGCAGAACTTATAGGCTTGAACAGGACAGGACTCATGCAAGTATTTATAAGTTGCTTTAAAAGGTGTAGAAGGACTGTAATTTTCCAATACACTGTCTCAGACTTTTTTCTGTGTGTATTTTATCCTGAAAGTATTTTGCCTCTTGTTAGCAGAAGGTCTCTGGAAACACATTTATAACAAAATTTCTCCAGTTCAGTTGTCAAATCCCTTGAAATAGCTTCCTTTGTTTTTCTGTTCTGCTGTCCTGGCTTCCAGAAACAGAGGAGTAGTCTTCTATGGCATAAAGAAACTCATGAATTGTAGAGAATTTCAGAAAAATGTTAGTGACCCCAAATAATTTGAGTCAATAGTTTATGTGCTTAAGCACTTACTGTTGCCTTTTTTGTTTGTTTGTTAATTTGTTTGTTTGTTTTCCCTAAATCAATGAAATTCCAAACTAGCTAAGAGTTTCAAAGTTCCCACATCAAAGCTTTTAGTAGTCCTTTTTTACACCATGTTTTCATATTTGGAGGGAGACATGGTAACCTGTGTTTGTGTTTCTGCATTTCATATTTCAATATTTGCTTCTAGGACTATTTGAAGATATGAGCTTTTTCCCATGATTTTGCAACAGAGCAGATATTTACAGCTTACATGTTTAAAAATTGCAGTGTAGTTAAAAAACCAGATAGGAAACTTCCTAAAAAAATGAAAGAAAATAAGGAAAGTATGAATCACTCCTTGAGAAAAGGAATAATAGGAGCTGAAGAAGCCAAGGCAGGTAAATAACTGGGGTGCTCAGTACTGCCAGTGTTTTGCTGGGGGAAGGTACTTTATGATTCTTTATGAACAGGCCCAGGAATGAGTCTTTGCACAGTGCACAGTGCTGAGGCTGCTGCCCTCCTTGTACCTGAGATATGAGTAACTGGTGTGCCTGCCTTCCTTGAGAATGTTTGTCTTCTTGAAAGCATCCCTTCTTCTGGGTTTGGGCAGGAGTCAGGAGATGTTTGTGCTTGAAAATCCTGAAGTGTGTTCTTTCACTAAGTTCTCTCTCAACAAGTGGTTTTTATCACTTTTCCCTTTTGGTTCCTCCTCAGTTGAACACCAAACTGGTTTGGCATTTGCCAGCTGTGCTGACCTGCAGGTGCTGTTTTCCAGCACTAAGAGAAAGAAAACTGCTTGGTGTCTGCAATTTTTATTTTTGTTTCCTGGCACGATTTGCCCTAGGAGCCTTTTAGTGGTGGCTGGGGCTCTCATTCTCCTTCCTGGTCCAAGCATGCACCTACCCTCATGCAGCTCTTCATCCACATGCACTGCCCACAGAGGAGCTATGAAAACAAAGAAGCAAAAGGATATTTCATAGGAAGTAATTACACTTGCAGACAATTCTTTCCTGAGTTTTACCCTCTGCCTGATGTTAAAATCAGCAATCTTTTTATTATTATTTCAAAGCTGTGACTACCCCAGGATGGAGTGCGCTAAAACTTTCACACTCTTAATTCTGATTTTTAAGAGCCCATTTTTTTGCAAGCAAAACAGGTAAGTAATATAGAAAAAGGAATGAAAATAGTATATTCTCTTCTTCTGGTTCTCCAAGTCAAGTTTTTCTTACCATCTGAGCTCTTGACTTTTTCTGGCTTTCAGAAGCAAAAATGCAAAGTTTTAGTCACTTCTTATATCCCTGAAAGGAAGAACTGTCATGTTCCATGGCAGTGACTGGAGCTGCCAAGAGGGGTCTGGCTACCCTAGCCAGGAAGAACCACGTTGGGAGCTGCTGGGAGGTGACAGGTTTTTTCCTGCTGAAATTCACCCTCATCAGAAGGCTGTCACATCCCCAGCTTTTAAGCTTTGTGCAGACCATATTTCTTTGGACAGGGTTTCCTGATATAACCTTGACGGCTGGCTGACCATCTCCTGTGCTTTCAGAAAGTCTTACACAACACAGACACTGTGCCTTGAAGGAGAAAACTCTTTTTCTTTGGTCATTAAATATAAAAACACTGCTTGGATGTGATGGTGATAAAAGCCTTTAGAAAAAAACAACACAACCTCCCTGGTGACATTTTGGGATGATTTTTCTGTTATTTATACTGCTCTAATCCCTATATAAATCATTCTATCTGGCTTCTTCCAAGCTATTTCATCAGAAATAAGCATAAAAAAATTATGACAAATGCTGCAGTCAGTTGTTATGTGGAATAGCAATTTTGTGAATTTTAAGAAAAATTGAATGTTTTACATATTAAAGAAGAGTGACATTCAACTCTTTGTCCTTTGAGCAAATATGAGGACACCACAAAGAAGATATTAATACCACCTTAAGTAAAAATACATACATTAATTTTACATAAAGAAAAAGGTTCTTGTTGTAAGCCCAATATAAGAAAACACACGTCATGCTGAGGTCAAATGAGATAGTGGATATGAGGAAGAAAGCAGTAGTTGGGAAAACACATAATTTCCCTTTTGTGTTATGTGTGGGAGGTGAAATTGTACCACCTTTCTATGGCAATTACATCTGCTACTGAACATCTGTTTCCATCCATAGGATTGGTCTTTGAATCTTTCCTTCTCTTGTATATAAAAAAGGAAAAACATATACAGATATGTTTGCATTTCTCTTTGGAGAATCTCCACACTCTGGGGTGTTGGGGTTGTGCTCCCACCACACTGAGATTCTTGGACACCCTTGCAGGTGCAATCACCCCATGCTGCTTTCTCCCAGACTGATGCTAGCAGTTTTGGAAAATGTTTTTCCTACTTTAAATGGTTGTCTGTATCTGTGGACAGAGTGGCAGGATCAGCACAGACAATCTGGACTGGATGGGCCAGGGTGGAGCCAGACACTGATGCTTTCCCCCTGGGGAACACCTGACCCTGAACCTTGCAGAGGCCAGAATCACTGCTACCAAGACTCACAGAAAGGAAGATGAGTGTGTGAGGCTGTAGGACCGCACGTGGGAAAAAGTGTGTCCTGGAGATATCCAACTGGAAGCAGTTAGAGAGACAGAGGACGGAGACAGGAAAAAAAAAAACACATTAGTGCATTTTAAACAATTTGGGAAACAGTTTAGATGCACACATGTCAATACCACTTCAGCCCCACAGCTGCTCTCTTTTTCCAGTACTTTCTTATTCTTAGCCTAAGTTTTGCTTATTTTGGGGCTAAATTCACGTCCTTCCCCATTGTTTTGCATTTCTCCTGAGCCTGCATGACTTAAAGCCTGTGTATCAGGTTGGACACAGGCAGGAAGGAATCACTCCTTCTTTCAGACATCTTTTCCACAAGCTATTCTCCCATTCTTTCACCAGATACCTGCTTGGGACACATCCCTCTGCCATGTGCAGACCCCAACATCCCCATTTGGTGCCCTGCTGCAGTGGCTCCCTGGGAGTGTGCCTTGAAGCTGCCCCGAGTACTTGGCATCCTGCAGGATTAGTCATTCTCAATTCCCATTTCTTTTGGGAAATTCAGCCTCTCATTTTTCCTTCCACTAATTAACGTCAGAAATATTTTATTGTCATGCTCTCTTTATCCCAGTGTTCCTCTAATTAGCTCTCTGAGTTATTCAGTGTGCATTTGAGGCTGTTCAGTGTTAATAAGCCTGTCAGTCACAGTCTTCAAAGACTCACAGCTTCAGAAAAGACAGAGATGGAAAGGACCTGTTAAAGATGGTTAGTCCCTGTCTCTGAAAGCAAGAGTCCTCCAGGCTTAGTTTAACCACTTGTACAATTGGCAATGTTTCTTCTTGGCTTTGAGGGTGGCATATGTGTTTTATTCAGCTCAGCAGTTTGACCAAAGCAAACTTTGTGTACTGAAAAGGAAAGGCACTACCATGTGTCAAAGGCACATGGAAAGATGATGCCTGATTTGCAATTACTCTGCTCTGCATTCTGGTCTTATCTTCACAGCATACCTATGCTGAAACTGCATTTTATGTAAGTAAAATCCTTTCAGAGCCTGCAAAATAGGGACAGTATAGAAAACAATGACTCCTCTAAAATGCACATGGGATTTTTGGAAACCAGCCACACTGGAGCCAGGATGGTAAACTTGGCATTTTACCAGGACCTGAGCTATCTTTTCAATTTAGATCTATTTCATACCTATCTCCTGAGCTGGATTCATCCTGTATGGCTGCTGCTGCAGACTTTCACTGAGCCACAACTCCTCAGAGCTACCTTTGGCTAGCCCAAAAGATCTTTGCCATTTTATTTATCTCAGCATTTCAGAGGCTTTAGCCACTTGAACGACAGCTGGATGTCAGTTTCTCTGCACTGATGTCTCTGTTGCAGAAGGGGCCTCATTCTATGGCTGCTCCATCCATCTGCAGTGTGGAGATCCAGCCTTTCATGCAGGGAACTGATCTTGCTGTCTGCTAAATATGTGGCTTCACTGGCTGAGATGATTTGACAAGGCTGAAATTTGATAATCAGAGCTAAAATTTGGCACCAGCACATCACGACAAGGGCCTATTTCCATGGGGACCCTTGTGTAGCAGTTGATTCAGCTGCACAGATATTTCTGACAAATAGCAAATGTCCATTTGGTTTTCCCATCTCCTGTCTCAGCCTCAGCACCATATTAATGATAAATGGGAAAAGCAGTGGCAAGGTCTTTAGAGAGATTTATGCAAGTGTGGTTTTTATTTGGAAGCCTCTCAGAGTCACTGCTGCGATTGGAATAAAAGCTGCAAAGCTCTGGGGAGTTCAGTAACATCTCAGCTCCAAGCCCCTCTGCCAGGTAGAGGAGCTGTGGGGCACAGGGTCCTTGGCTAGAGATGTAGGGCTGGCTGCTTGTGTTGCATTGCCTCAATGACATTGGTGTCTGCTCACCAAAAAACCCTGCAAGACTTTTCAGCTTGTCACTGAAGTTATTAAACACAGCTCATCCTCAAGTGGTTGCAAGGCCATCAGGGAGCCCTGAAGGTGAAATGATATTTTTTCTCGTCCAGCCCACGCAAACCCACCCATACTGTTTCCATGGGGCTGTTTGGCTGAGAGGTTTTGGACTGCAGTGCTTGCAGAGAATTGGAGGACATAGAGCTGAAAGATGGACAGGGCAGTGGACAGGATCTTCCCAGCCTGTAAGGGTCCTGACAGCTCTCAGCTTCCTAGGAGCAGTGCAAGCCCATGACTTCCCACCAGCTTACACAAGGCAGAGATCAGCTTCTTTTCCTTTTGGCAGTCACCTCTCTTTGGTCTCCTACCTACACACCAGCCTCCTCTGTGCAGACTAAACAACCCAAATTAATTTGGTTTTTCCTCATAAGCCATATCTTTCCCACTTCTACAATAATTTTATTTGGTCTTTCCAGCACCAAAAATGGGTCACAGAAATTCAGAACTGACCATCCCATAGCTGAGAGAAGCAGACAACTCCTTTCCTTGTTGGTAGGCTATTTTCCTGCTGAGGGCTGATGTTTGTCTGCTTTACTTTTCAAAACCATGCAATTCCTGCCTCATATTCAGGGGTAATTGTAGCTCAACCTGTCTTCTACCAAACTGTCTTGGGATATTTATTTCCAAGTAATCTCAGTAAACCCATTACAGTTGATACATCTGGCTTTCTTCTAAGTGCTTCCAGAAAGCTTTTTCTGTTGCTGGATCTTTCTGAGACCCAAAGCCTGGGATTTGCCTGGCTCTTCCCTGACATCTCACACAGGCTCAGCAGTGTTCCTGCCTTTCCCAGACTTCCAGCAGCTCATCTATTTCATGGCTTCACAGAGCTCTGCCCGTGCTGCAGCTGCGATACACCCTGAGGTGCATCTTGTCCCTGTGTCATGGGTATGAAATGATTAGTCAATTGATTGCAGTTAACCTTTTTACTAAGGGGAGCAAAAAAAATCATTTAACAGTTGCAAGCAAAAGGCATTAAACACAGCCTTTTAATAGCCTTCCACCTCTACTGATAGGGGATTACACATTTTCTGCTTGTCTCCTCATTATTGGTGTTCCTGCAGAAGCTAACAATAAATTCTATGACCAGAGACAGAGGCATCTCATATAATGTCTTTCTTTTCCCTATGTCCCTGTTTTAGAGTTGCACTCAGCAATCTTTTCTCTCTTGTCTGTGTGCCCCTTGATCTTGGGTAATGAAGAACTCAGTTAACAGACACACTCACCTCTTCCTAAACTTTGCATACCTCCTACTCTCTGGGACAATTGGCAGTCATGTTTTTTAAGAGCATTTCCTTACAAAAACAGCCGTCTACTCCATTTTCAGTTTAATTGCCTCCCATGAGTTTTTACTACCAGTTGCCTGAGTCTAACAAAATCTGCTTCCTCAAAGGCCATCTTATCTTGCTGCTCTCCCTCATGGAGTGAGGCAGTTTCATCATGTTATGGTTCCTTGCATCCTGTCCTTTCCTTGGCTGAAAACAAAGATAATCTCCCCTCCCATAACAAGCTTTTACATTAAAACTAAGTGCTGCATGTTCTACTTCTTTTGTGGAAACAGTCTGTGCTTTACTCAGTCTCTTTGGGATTGGTTACATTCGATTTTTTCTTAGCTCACAGCTCATGGTTTTTTGTCCTTGTATACTGGTTTTAGCTGGGATAGAGTTGTTTTTATTCCTAGATACTATGTTTTGAACTTGTGATGAAAACAGACATACTGATGCTTTAGTTATTGCAGAGCAGTTCTTGCACAGTGTAAAGGTCTTTCTGCTTCCCCCACGGTCCTGCCACTGAGTGGGCTGGGGGTGCAGAAGAGGTTGAGAGGAGAAACAGCTGGAACAGATGACCCCAACTGACCAAAGAGATATTCCAAACCATATGGTGTCATGCTCAGCAGTAAAACAGGGCATGGGGGAGGTTGTTCAGAGCTGTTATTTCTCCATTTCTTGGGATCTAGCTGAGCAGCAGTTGGTTGGTGGTAAGCAACCGGGATTTTTTGTGCATCACTTGCTTTTCTTAGTTTAGTTTTGTTTTCTCCCTTTTATTTTTTTGTTGGGTTGCTGGTATTTCTTTTGGGGATAATGGGGGGGAGGGGCTGTGTGCTGTGGTTGGTTGGATGGTTTGTTTGCTGGTTTGTTTTAACTATTATACCATCTTTATCTTGAAGTAAGATTTTTCACACTCTTACCCTTCTAATTCACTTCCCCATCCCACTGGAGCTGGGAATGAGTGAGTGGCTGTGTGGTATTTAGCTGCCTGCCAGGGTTAAGCCGTGACACCTTGCCAACCAAATTCTCATTCATCTCATGCCTTGCTGCTGAACCTTTAGTTTGCTCACGTGTCGAGTCACACATGATTAGATGTAATTAGCCCTGAAAAATTTATGCTCAAGCAGTGAATTGAATTGGAAGCAGCAGAGTGACTGTGATGGAAGTGCTGGTTTAATGTATCAAGAGCAAGGTCACAGACAGTCCTAGCTTGTCTGCATGGATAGATACAGATAGGGCCTCTTTGCAGGTTATGTGGCAGAGTTATTTAATCCCTAGAGCTTGGAAATGTGTGAGGGAAGGGTGTGCACAAGTCTTTCAGTATCTTCATGCCCTTCATTGCAGATGAGTGTGCTTCTCTGGCTGTTGACCATGAGGTGCAGGGTGCAGCTGTCAAGGAAGAGGATGAGAACAAGGTCTTGTTTTCAGGTCAGCTGAAAGTGTTCAGGTACAACTGCAGTCCCTGCAATCTGTCCTGGCAGACATGAGGGACAAGCCATTTCAGAGACACAGAAGAAGAACATGGACTTTAGGTGATGCCTTTGGCATGGCAGCAACCAGACTGTCCTTCGTGTAGCAGAAAGGCTCAGCCTTGCAGATCTTAAGTAAAAGCAAAGCCAACCTTCAGGCTTCCTCCACTGAGGAAGTAGGTGTTAGTTGGCCAGGTGTTATCATATATCTGTTCAATGGCTCTCCCACAGGAGAGCCTGGTGTGATATCTCCAGATCAGGTTTTGAAATCTGTGCCTGAGGTTCTTTAGTAACTTTAAGAGGATCAGAGATTTCAGACACAGATGCTTTCTCTGCTTGGTTAGCATAAGTTAGCAAGAAGCCCCTTTGCAGAGGGTGCTTTTCCGTTGTGGTTTCATTACTCTGAGCCTTTAAAATCTATTGAGAACTTTCCTCTGCCACCAGAGGTCATGCCACTGTTTCCTAGCATGTTGAAATCTCTGCTGTTCATTTTCTGATCCTCTAGCACCAGAGCACATATAGTGCTGGTATCAGTCTCCAAACAAGTGGTATGGTTTGACTTAATGGATTCTGTTTAGACAGATGAGCTTCTGTGATGGGCCAGTTGTATACCCTGGAAAGGCTTCTGGAAGAAAGGGAATGCAAGAGGAGTTTCAGTAGGTCTCACCTATTTTCACCTCTTTCCTGAAGGGTTTAATTTGGACAGCCTGACACATATACAATGAAAGGGAATGTAAATTAAAAGTGATTGCAGGTTTGTAAATGCACAGAGTGATTTTCTTCATTAACTCAAAATAAATTAACAAACATAAATGTATTTGTCATTTAGTTATTTACTAAAGCTCATCTAGCCAGTAGAATCTTTCTGCAACAGCAATTTGTTGTGAGATACTTCCAATCTTTACTTAAATTGGCAGTGAGTTTCTGTTTGCTTCCATGGAAATTTATCCAATAGTGCAAGCTGCTGGTGGATAGGATCTATTTTGTTTAGCTCTAGCATTCTCTCACATAAGACGATACAATCTTAGGCACCCTTAAAATCAATGCACAGTTTTAATAAAAATGGTCTTAACCAAAGATTTTTACAATCAATTTTGTACTTTGCTTGTAGAATTATTTGACTTTAGCAATTAGTCCTTGCCTACACCACTCTCTGCTGTAGCAGAATACAACCCAATAGCTTTGCCACAGCTTTTAATAAAGATGTAAAAAAGAAAAAAATAAAATTCATATGCTTATCTGATACATATTAAAACCTTCAAAACATCATTGTAATTGTAAAATGCTAAACAATCTCAAGAACACGGTTGACTACAGTAGAGGGAAACACGAAGTTTAAATTTCTATCATGAGAGGAATTAGCAAGTTAACTTTGAATTAACTTCTGCTTCTCCAATGGTTGTAGTCTCCTAGGAATAGCCTACTTATCTTAGCACTACAGACTTGATTTTGATGAAAGAATACATACACACACACACATTACTTGCATGCCAATCACACAACTCTAAGATGCTTTTTAGTCTTTCTAAATATTAAAAAAACACAGTGAGTTTTGCTTCCAAAACTGAAGAGGTTCTACTACTTAACTTACCAAAAAGAAATGTAATAAAGATGAGTTCAGTGAGCCTCTGTTTAACATCACAAAAATTAAACTTTCTGAGTCCTTTTAGCTAGCAAAAATGAATAAATTGAAAAATAAAATTACATTTCCTCCTTCTGTAGGCTGTACCTCCTACATTTATGATGCATATATTTAGATGTAATCACATAATTCCAGGACTCTAATCAAGAAAAATTAGAAATAATTATATCAATTGTCAACAAGTTATTTGAATAACTGATTTCACATATAGGAGGAGTGAGGCCTTCTGTAGAACCAGATTGTAAATAAATTTTTTTCCTTCGCTTTATCTGATGAGTGTCTTTTGTTTGTTTGTTTGTTTTTTGTTTTGTTGTTTTGTTTTGTTTTGTTTTGTTCACTTCTGGTTTTAGGGATTTTTACTAGATCCAGAATTGTGATAACAAAAGATTCAGCAGTATAAAACTGTGCAGGGAAAAAAGAAGCGTTAAGAGTAGGAGGAAAAAAAACATCTGTTTCTTAATATTTCTCTGTACAAGTTTATCAAATCCCTTTTTTGCTAAAATTAGTTGAAGAAAATTACAAGACATTTCAGTACCAAAATCTCTGTTTTCACTATGTGAAATCCTGCACACCAGGAATGAAGGCAGTGGTATCAATGCTCCAGGAGCAGAATTTTGTGGAATGAATCACCTTATTAAGAGCTTCCAAGTTTGGTTCTCAAAAAGACTGAACACTTGCAAGCTTGGTTTCAAGGACCCAGAAGAGCCAGATTCTGGGCTGAGGCCTCCTGTGTGCTTGTCCCCTCTCTTCAGCTTGCAAACCCTCCCCTCAGGAGGTTCATCACTTCCATCTGGCTTCAGCAGCCTTTCCATGACAAGCATGGGTCTGTATGTCTGACTTGGTGCACTGATCCAGAAGCCAAACTAGGATTAGTATTTGGATTCCAGCCTGTCTCACAGAGTTTGCACAATTCAGCTTTCCAGCGTGGATTCACACCCATATGCAATGGGAACAATATTTTTGTTGCAGTGGGTTTGTTGGGTTGTGTATTTTGTTAGGGGTCTTTTTTGTTGTTTTTGTTTTGTCATTTGTTTTCTGGTTTTTGGTTTGGTTTTTTTTTCACTTCCAACAGATAGTTCAAAAGACATGACATTTCCCATTGGAATGCATTTCTCAGAGTATGCCTGAAGAGCTGAGTAAAGGCCTTTGAAGAACTTTTTTCAAGGAAATACAACATAATTGTTTTTGTATTTCCAACTTTAGCACGCAGTATAATTAACAGGTGGAATTCATTGAAACAGAAGATAAGAGAGGCCAAGGTCTCATTTATGTGGACCGTAAGAACACCTGTAGCTACAAATATACAGTCCTCCCCAAAATGATCCTCAATAATACTGTGTATAATTTAGATACTGACTGACAGGTATCAGGGAGAAGCTTCCATGGGGTAGAAGAAATTCCAGCTGTGGCACCAATCTCTGAAGCACCTGGTACACAGCTCTGTGAGACAGCAGCTACAGGGTTAAATGGACCCCTTGGGCAAATGTTAAGTTTACAAGACTAGGTCCAGTTGAAATTCCCTTGCAAGTTCATGTGGGATACCTGCAGCTTCTCCTTACCTCTGCAGCTGTTAGCAAAGATGAGGGTTAGGCTGATTTATGCCACAGTGATGTGAAATTCTATTCTACTCCCTCTCCCTTCCCCTGCATACAAACCCAGAGATTTAAGAAGTTGTTCTTCCAATATTGTAATATTTTCACATTCACCCACTGTGACTTCCCTATAAGAGAGGCGGCTTTGCAGAGCATTCATTGTATAAGCCAAAGATCTTTAAAAATGGATGTCAGAAGTTAGACCCCGGAACAGGCAGTCTGCCTTTCAAACATTTGAGCTCCTACTGTTTCTCTTGCCTTCAGGAGCACTCAAATCCTTTCAAACTGGAATAGTTCAGTGAGATGTTTACTATTGACCTGGTTAGGTTACAATAGGTACTTTAGTTTAGAAACTTGGGTTATTTTCCAACTGATATTCAGCTAAATTACTACCAATAAAATTAATTTACATTGTCAGCAATCAGATAGCACTTTCATTTATAACTATAGCATTTTATAATAGCATTATGTTTACCAAAGTAGAATTGTACCTGGTGTATTAAGATTGCACACAGGGTACACAAACTTCTTCCTTATTCCAGTAGCACCTCTATTAATGCTGGCTTGTATCCCAGCTGAGAACTAATGGAATAAAAGACTCAGTCTTTGTTTTCCCAACCTGCTGTGGGAGACTGAAATGCTGTGATTATTGACTTAAACATTGTTGTGAAGAACTTTTTGCCCCTTATGGCAAAATTGTATAAAGAAGTTGTGACCATCTAAGCCCACCCCACCCTGAAGATGCCTCCAGACTGGAACTTTGGACTGAGTTAAGCTGCCTAAGGGAACTTGAGATAAAATAAAGGCAACATCCTTGTCCAATTATCTCAGGCTTAGGAAGAAGTAAAGAGGGCTGAGGGAGAACAATGTGTCCACAAGAAAGGCAAACCCAGCAGCTGTCCTGCAAATCAGTCCTGGCTGGGTTCGGGGTGGGGAGGCCACAGCCCATAGGTCATCTGCTGAGGCCAGACCTGGGGGGTCTGTCCAGACCAAGGGGGCAGGAGAGTTTTGGGGCTGTGGCATAACCTCTGGTCAGAGAGAGTGAACACTCATCCTCCCTTACACAAACCGGCTCAGCTGTAAAACCTCCCACCCTGGGAAGGCCACAACCATGGGATATTCATGTGAGGGGCAGCTGATGGGGTGTTGTAATCCATAAAAGGCCCCTGAAGTGCCCTCCAGACTGATTCCTGAGGCCTTGCACCACAGGACTGCACAGGATCCAAGTGATGCAACAAATGCAGAGTCTGTTGCAAGACACTGTGTCAAACTTGCCATCTCCCTGGGGGCTCCCTGGGCATTCCCACCTGGCCCAAACCTATATTAATCCATTGGATTCTGTGTTTTGGGGGACCCTCACCACCAAGAAGACAAGAAGAAGAGGATCAGTGGGACACCATCAGGATCCAGAGTGGTGATATTTTCTACTTTAATCGGTCTCTCTGTCGCTCACTTTCTCTCCCTCACTCTATTTCTTTTTCTCTCTCTCCCTCCCTCACATTTACTGGTGAGAGTAAATAAAATCTATACTATTGACTTCAGCATATGGTCTTGATTCCACCTTGATTTGGTCAGAGGCTCCTCTCTAACAGTTTTAATGACTGGATCATAATAGGGCATAAACTCTAGGGGAGTTTACTAGACCTGATCTTTTGCTACCTGCAAAGTGTAGACTCGTTGTCATGAAGCTGTCTATTGGCTGTTACAGTTTGAGTCAATATACTTATAAAAATAATCCTTCTTTAAAAAACCCCAATGCAGTAAATTGATGAATAATAAAACTTCTGAAGTTCAGATTTAAAGTAAATTTAAACTAAAGTCAGAGTAATGATTCACCTCAACAAATATGACTTGAAAGAAGCTCTTCAAAATATTTACTTCCAACTCTTTTTGTCTTTCCTTTATTAAATTCTGCTACAAGTTCTCTTCTCATACTCATCAGCAGCAATTAAAGAAGATGCATATTCATCAGAATTCTGTTCCACCTTAAATCCGTTGTTTAGAAACGGTGTTTGCATCCTTGCTGAATTCCTGCTGAGGGAAAGTAACCCACAATCAATACTTGTACTACACTGGCTTTCATCCTGAAGAGTTGAAGTCTCCAGGTTCTCAGTTTCCAGTTCTACCACTAAACTGCAATGACTACTCCTGCAGTGGTCCGCATGCAAAATACCAAATATTTCTGAAGGTTAAAACTGACATTCTCATCTCACAGTCAGTTCCCTTAAATTTTCTCTCCCTTGAGAGGTGATAAGAAAAAAGCCTCTTTAAAAAGTAGGTGCTGTAGCAACTACTTGAGCCTTACTCTGGGAACCCAATAGAAGGTGAATCCTGGTATAATAATAGAGAACTAAGAACAGGTCAGAAACTCTGGCAAGAGCTGTGACAAATAGACTGGATGTTTTTTTCAAAGATTGTCCCTGAAGGGAGTAATTTGATTAAAATGCCTCAAAATTTCATCCCAGTTCTGCTACCTTTATTCATAATGGCAGCACTTATTGGAAGACTGACAACCTCATCCAACACAAGCAGAGTTGAAATTTTGGTCACATGTCCTGCTTTTCTCCCCTTCACTGTATTTAATTTTAAAATAGATTGTGACAGTTAAATAACAAAATAAGTTTAAGTTCATTAATTGGACTAAGGTGCTGAAAGAAAATAACAAATTCATCTGAGGTGCTTTTTAACGCTTTTGGCTGTGCAGTGCTCACTGAAGGTAGGAGTCTGCCAAGATGGAGGAGTCACATATCTGCTCTAACAGAAGAAAAATATCTGTCATCTTAGAGCATCTATAGTTCAAAAAAGTAGCATTTATAGAAGATTGTTGTGGATTGTAAGATGCAAGCACCTGAAAAGTGGTTCTAGGGAAGTCTAAAGGCCTTTCCATGTAAATGTGTAAGAAGCCATTAGTGAACACAGCACTCTCAGGCACTTTTCATTGGGATTCTGAAGTCCAATTCAATATTACTAAATATTACTGCAAAATGAAATGCAGAAGGGAGTTCAACGCTACAACTTGATTTTTCAAACAGGGCAAGCCGAGAAGAACAGTTTGGTTATTGCATTAACATGGCCTTAATTTCAGGACTGCTGCTGATTTTGATGTGTCAGAATGGGTTTAACAATCTGCTTTAGGCTTAATGCTTCAATTCTCCTAAAGCAAATAGGGCAGAACTAAAACAAATGCTGACTTCCTTTTCTCATCAAATCTGTGGAGGCTGATTCTCCCCATGATGGGCTGGAGCACTGGAGGGTTGTCACTAGAAGTGGAAGAAGCTGTTGTGCTGTGAGACATCACATAGCACATTCTTAAACACCAAGAAAAAAAGGCACTTGGGAGCCAAAAGGCTGCTGCAGGGTCCCTGGGTCTTGCATCTCCTGATGTAAATCTCACAGAAGGAAGAGGGCAAAAGGAAATCTCCCGCTGTGGTTCCCTGTGTGATGGTAGTTGCCTCCTTGCAGGATGAGGGACAGATAATTCCATGAACTCTGTGAGTCACCAGGAGCTCATAGGAGACCTGAAGATCTAGAGACAGTAATTACATTAACACTGCTAATGAGAACAAACCAGGAATGAAGCTTGAACAGCACACCTTGGCTGGCCACAGTGCTTAAGTAATAGTTCATTTCCTGCTGCGCTTTGGATCACTTCACCCAGTCTTCTCCTGGGAAAATAGGGGTGTACTTTACTCCAGGAAGAGCCCAAAAACATTATAGATGAGACTCCAGCAGGTTTGGCTCCTTGTGCCCCACACAGTCCTCTGATGCCATCCCAGCTGCCTATACTCCCTCAAGCACTCTTGTTTGTCCTTCTGCCCCATGCAAAGCTATGCAACACGCCCTCAGTTTCAGTATTCTGGTGACCTACAACACCAATATAAGGTACTTTGAACTGAAAAAAATAGTAAGAAAGAGTGTGGTCAGGTATTAAAGCCACGAGACATTGCATAGGACCTAGGAAATGCTTTGAGCCAAATGCTTGTAGGTATAGCTAATTCTGCTCTGCTTTGCTCTGCTCTGCTCTGCTCTGCTCTGCTCTGCACTGTGGTGAGCCCTAAGCCATGTAGGCAAGAGCCAGCTGAAGCTCTTGACCTCAAGACCGTATGTTTCCTCTCTGGCTGTCTTCCACTTGGTAGTGTAGACATAGATTGTGAAACCAAGAAATGCCACAAAGGAGCCAGCATGTCAACTCCACCCACTGGCCACGTTTTCCACAACACTGCACTCAAAAATAGCAAAGATTATCCTACTTTCCTATTTGTGGGCCTACCTGAAACAAATAAAAGCTTTCCCTAGTGAAATTTACAAGCTGGAAGAGGTAGCAAATGACACCAGCCATTCTCCTCCCATGCAAAACCAAGAAGCTTTGTGAGCCAGAGTCCAGAGTTCCAGACTCTCTTTCCTATGACACCCAAATGGCATCCTGTAGTAAATGCCAGTGCAGAATTCTGTTGTACAAGAAGTCCTTAGATATCCATAACAAAATTAAAACAGATAAAATGTCACTGACTTTATGTCAGCAGGGTGAGAATACAATGGAATTACATGCAGAAATTGTGGAGCAAATATTACACTGAGGTTCACTACTTCTTTTTAAATGTTTGGTTATGGTGATGGTGAGGGATTAGGGTTCCTATGGAGAACCCTATGTTCTATGTTCCTTACAACCAGTTCCTATGGTTCCTTACAACCCCTCCATTTGTGTCTTTTTCCTCCAGGAGATCACTGAACCTCATTCCCAGAAAGCAGTCTATGTCATTTTTATCCATACTTCCTCAGAAAAGTAAAGCAAAAAAATGGAAGAATTTCTTCTTTGTTTCTCGAGAATTTTTATTTTTGCTTTTAACTTTTTATGGTATTTTTAAACACGTTGTACCACCTTCATGGGTAAGACTTCATGTCCTTCTGTAAGGAGGACAGGCACAACGTGGGGAGCTGCAATGCAGACCTGCCTCCCTATTCAAACAGGCTTGGCTGCTGGAATCACCTCTGGGCACATGTGCAAGCTCCCTGTGCAAACTCCAGCTGAGCACTCACCTCTGTTCTTCCAGCCACACACATGGACAGCACTCTGAAATACTTCTGTGCTGAGCAGCCTTCTCTTTTGAAGGCAGCTTGGGTGCTGGGAAGAGTCTTGCTATGCCAGCAAGCCCTGGGAAGAACCCATCCCCATGCCCAACACTTGCTGATGCTCAAACAACTTCATTTCAGGCTGCAGCAGGTACCACAAAACTCTGTGTACACTGCACAGAGCAGACATACATGATAGAGAACTGGAGACAAAGGCTCTATGCTGAGAATACCAGCACATCTCACTTCAGCTGCTGAAACAGATAGAAGCAATTTTCAGCAAATACCAACCTGGACAGGGATTTAACCTTCATTATGATAAGTCCCGTATCTTCTCAGCAAGCCTCTGAATAATTTAGTGCCCTGGTTCTTTCTGTCATTTCACATAAGATATTCAGCTTTTATGGAATACAGAAATGAGAAACTAAGTTTTCAGTTCAAAGATGTTATATTTTTATTTCTGAAATGAAAGTGAATGAGAAACTAAAAAAGTACAACTGAAGAACCTGTTTTGAGTGAGGTATTTTATGTTGTCTTTTTAGGCCTCCCACAGACAGCTGCATGTGACTCAGAAAGATGACCAAATGTTCACTTCATGGACAAAGTAAAGGATAAAACAAAGATCTTGAGTGACATATTTGCTTTTGCAAACACAAGGTCTTTTGCTTTTTGGTAGCAAGTAATTTTCATTTATTTGAGGTTTAGTGTCCCCCAGATGCCAAAGAAAAAAGGAAAAAAACAGTTCCCAGTGAGTGACTTTTTCTCTGTGAAGTACTTAGGGCTGTATATCAGAATGTTCAGAGGATTATTAATACAGAAAAGTAGAAAGCAGAGTTTCAGGAGAAGTGAAGAACCACACTTCAGCAGAGGCAGTGAACCAGACCAGCAGTGCACTCAGCAGAGTAATTTTGTCTTTACCAAAGCATTCAGTGTCAACAGCAATCTATTTTTCAGAAGCAATTAAGGAGTGTCCAAAATATCTATTATTAGAAAAACAAAATCTTGTTTCTGAGAAGCAAGAATCCCCTGGCTTTTGTCAAGTCTAATGTTTATGACTGTATTTCCTCTTTGCTGATTGATAGCTCACAGAACCAAGAGAAGTGGGGAGAAGGAAGGTGAATTTTTTAGCAATTAGAGAAGACTGTGAGTCTGTAACTCCTAAAAAGAGGGGAAGAAGAGATACAGAAACACTTCAGAGCACAGTGAGAAATCCATCAGACCCAGATTTTGCATAAGCTCTGAACTAGTTTGGCAAGTGTTCGAATAGACAATAGCTTAAGGCCACAGCTATTCTGTATTCTGTTTGATTGGAAGCGCTGAAAAAGAAAACCAAGCTGGATTATACCCAGCATTCCTGAGAATAACTGGAGACTTGGGCAGAACTCAAAACCACACATATATATGTGCATAAATATACACAGAAATTATATCTCTGTGGTTGATTTTAAAAGCTTTTCTCCAGGAGCATGAAGAGTTGGTGAAAGACTCTTAAAACCTTATAAATCTCCTGGACTTGAAAACCTGACTTTTCAACATCTCAGTGCTTATAATACAATTTTCAATTCTGGGTTTAATGAAAATGTTCCCTCTGGTTCAATACACTGCCAGAAAACATGAATTTCATTCTGTGTCTTAACAGCAGAGAGGAGGAGAAGAAAGCAAACGGCCAGAAAAGAGAGTAAATACTGTGAGACAGTCTGGAGATGGGAAGTTGAAATTCATCCCAAATAGAAAGGATTCAAAGTTCTTCTACCAGGTATTGACCATCTGATAGTCTGTACAAAATGCTGATACACTTGAAGTGGGCATTGATGGGATTCCCAGGGTCCCTAGGAGCCTACTGGCAGACATTTGCCTTGGCTTGGGGATGCCTTCGTAGTTTGTGATCATAATCCACCAAATTGCCATAGCACAGCTGCACACCTGCAAATAATGCAATGCCCAAGGCAGAGTCCTGTGAACCCTTAAAAATGGTTTCAGTGTTTCAGCAGTATTAGGTATTTAAATACCTTATAAAATAGCCATGTGTCATTAACCACCTCAAGCACGTGACCGCCTCTCCTGATTTGGTCTCTGGTTTGGTTCCTTCCCTTGGATCCACAAGAAAGGTGACAACCAGACCTGAGGTTTGCGTAGCCAGAGCCAGCTGCAAAATCATAGAATAGTTTGGGTTGTAAGGGACCTTTAAAGGTCATATAATTCCAAACCCCCTGCAATGAGCAGTGACATCTTCAGCTACATCAGGTTGCTCAGAGCTCCATCCATCCTGGCCTTCAGTGTTTCCAGGGATGGAACATTCCCCAGCCTTGTGTGCAACTTATTCAAGTGTTCTACCACCTTTATTGTGAAAAAAATATTACTTATATCTAGTCTAAATCTCTTTGATCTCTTTTAGTTTAAAACCATTACCCCTTGTCATGTTACAACAGGCCTTACTAAAATATCCATCCCCATCTTTCTCATAGCCCCTTTAGATACTGGAAGGCTGCAATAAACTCACTCCAGAGCTGTCTGTTCCCCAGGCTGAACAGCCCCAACTCTCTCAGCCTGGCTTCATAGATATGCATTTTTCTGTCCCTCCTCTGGATCCCTTCCATCATGTCCGTGTCTTTCCTATGCTGAGGTCTCTAGAGCTGGATGCAGTTCTCCATATGGGGTCTCATGAGAGCAGAGTTGAGGAGGAGACTCAGTAGAGGGTGGAAAGGTGTTTCCCTGACATTGTATTTGTTTAGCTTGTCTCTGCTTTTCTTGGAAATGTTCTTTGGGTGACAACATGAAAGGCAGTATCCAGCCCTCTATTAAAGATGCTGCTGTCAGAAGTGCAAACAGAAATCTACAAAAAGGCTCACTTGGGGTGTCTGACATCGTTGAACAGATTCCTTTTTATGCTGCCTGGTTAGCTCTTTGGAGCAGGACTTTGTTGAATTGGATCAGCCAGAAACAGAAGTCCTTATAGCAGCCAGATCTGTAAGAATGGAGTGGGGAAATACAGCACTGATGGGGAGCATACATCTTGCATGAAGATGGTTAAAGAAAATAACAAGAAAATAAAAGAAACTCCATGTATCCAGTTTGGTCCCAGAGCCATGTACAGGTGCTACCATGCAGCCAAGAGTTTGATCTGTGAATCCAACCTTGGAGAACATGTTTTCAATGTTAGGTGAAATATAGGTGCTTAAGATCCACCTCCACTTGGTAAAGACCTCAGCTGGAATCCTTCAACTTCCTCTGAAACTTCCAGACGTAAGCTTTTACTAACATGAAAATTAAATGCTATAGATGTCTGCTACATGTGCTCTTCTCTGCTTGTGGTCCTTGCCATAGCTGTCTCTTCAGTTTTAAAAGATGATTCTCTAAACCTTTTCTCTGTGTTCATTCTCACAGCAAGTATCCACTGAGCAAGACTTTATACTGTTGACAAGATTAAAAATAATAAGCAAAGAACCAGAACGAGAAAATAATTGCTAGTTGTGGACTTATATTCCATCAGCTCTGACCACAGAAGCACTCAGGCAGCTATTGATGAGCAAAAATGTTAAATTTAGCACATTTAGTGCAAATATGAGGTGGTTTTAAAAGGTTTCTTGAAAAAAATATATAAACTGGGACATGAAAATTAAATAAAGACTCTTTCTCCCAGTCTTGATGCATCAAGACCATGACCATGGGACATCTAAACTGCAGCAATCAAGCTTTGTGACAGATCCATGGGTGATGTGTTTCTGTACTCTTATCCTTCCTTTCTCTTTCCTGCTTTCTTTTCCCTTATATGTGTTCTTAAGTGAGAGATATTTTTATGCCTTCATATTGCCACATCAGTATAGATAATAAACAAAATGGCTACCTACCCACTTTCCATTGCAACCAAATTGTTCTAAAATAAACGCTATATGTGTATATATATATGTATATATATATATATATATATTTACAAACACTGATCATTCAGTGTCGTTTCAGTCTAATCCACCCCAAGGAATCCATAAACCAGAACCTGGGTTACCTTCTCTTTCAGGGGCAGGTTGTAAGAAAGTGTCTGTCTGCATTTGGTGTGTGTGCTAACAGGGAGCACACACTGGGCCCTGCTGCCAGCTGGACCTGGGGATGTAGCACTGCAGCAGCCTCACATATTGAACAATGGCTGTCAGATCTTAACATCAGCATGAAGGATTTCTTGGTTGTGTCTTATTTGGGCACTAGAAGAAGGATCATGGCTGTGACAAATTCTCTCCTCAGTCTGGCAGGCAGGACTGCAGTAACCTGGCAGGAGAGGTTTTGGTGTTCTCCCTTGTCAGCAGTGCAGATGCTGCCCTTCTCCCTCTGTTTCAGTGCAGGTTCTGCAAGAAGGGGGCTCCTGCAATTTAAAAGAGGTCTCAACCTCTGAAGTGCCAGTTTGGTTCCTAAATTGCTCAAAACTGCACAACAGTGAGCAACCACTTGCCAGAATTTTTGTCTCATGGGTTAGACTGCAAAACCTGAAGAATTACTTTGCCTTTTGGGAGTGGAGAGGAAGCTGTCACAACCATCATCCATCATTTAGCACTCTTCTGCAGCAGCTGTTGGTGTTCAGTCATCCTAATGTGTGCTTATGTTCAGATGTCAGTACCAGTGCCCCCACTGTGAGAAGCAGCTCCATCTCTCCACTGGGACTTGTTCCTCCGTGTTACACCACTTCTAACTTGGTCAAATCTCAGCTGAGCAATGTCAGACTTAAAGCAGTTTAATTATCATCTTATCTGCCAATAAACTGAGAGAGATTTGCAGTAAAGGTATTAGTAAGAACTTAGAGCTTGCCAAATTGGAAGCATTAAGGAAAAAAAATCCAAATTGAGAAAGCTAATACAAAACAGTCCCCAAACACTGTTTTCTGAAAAAATGTACCTAAATTGTTATCTCAAGTAGAAATTAATTAAAATTTATCTTTTCTTCTGTCCAATTCAAGCACTTTTGGGCACTGAAATTCTTGAGACTGAAATCAACAGAGGAAGGTCTCTCTCCCTCTCTCTCTCTCTCCCTCCCTCCTCTGATGCTATCAGAAGCAGACTAAAACAACCTTTCAAAAGATTCTTTTGATTTTTAAAACATTGGTTTGTCTTTTAGCAATCATTCAGCACACTTACAGTCAGGATGATTAATGGCACAATTTGTTTCAGACTGACTATTGAATTCAAGAACTTAGTCATCAGAAGTTTTGGGTTGCACCACATAATTGATCAAGGGGGTGGCAGTCAATTCGCTTCCATCGCAGAACAGCACTAAATCACACACAGAAATCCATCCCAATTTAGTAGAGTGCTTAAGCTGAACGAAATGTTTGATTCAATTGCCTCTGCCAGCAAGGATAGAAACCATACAGAATGATCATTCTAACTCCCATAGCTCAGAATTCAAATGGGCTCAATGAACCTGCTTAAGAACGAATTACGCTGCAACTTNTCTCTTTCCTGCTTTCTTTTCCCTTATATGTGTTCTTAAGTGAGAGATATTTTTATGCCTTCATATTGCCACATCAGTATAGATAATAAACAAAATGGCTACCTACCCACTTTCCATTGCAACCAAATTGTTCTAAAATAAACGCTATATGTGTATATATATATGTATATATATATATATATATATTTACAAACACTGATCATTCAGTGTCGTTTCAGTCTAATCCACCCCAAGGAATCCATAAACCAGAACCTGGGTTACCTTCTCTTTCAGGGGCAGGTTGTAAGAAAGTGTCTGTCTGCATTTGGTGTGTGTGCTAACAGGGAGCACACACTGGGCCCTGCTGCCAGCTGGACCTGGGGATGTAGCACTGCAGCAGCCTCACATATTGAACAATGGCTGTCAGATCTTAACATCAGCATGAAGGATTTCTTGGTTGTGTCTTATTTGGGCACTAGAAGAAGGATCATGGCTGTGACAAATTCTCTCCTCAGTCTGGCAGGCAGGACTGCAGTAACCTGGCAGGAGAGGTTTTGGTGTTCTCCCTTGTCAGCAGTGCAGATGCTGCCCTTCTCCCTCTGTTTCAGTGCAGGTTCTGCAAGAAGGGGGCTCCTGCAATTTAAAAGAGGTCTCAACCTCTGAAGTGCCAGTTTGGTTCCTAAATTGCTCAAAACTGCACAACAGTGAGCAACCACTTGCCAGAATTTTTGTCTCATGGGTTAGACTGCAAAACCTGAAGAATTACTTTGCCTTTTGGGAGTGGAGAGGAAGCTGTCACAACCATCATCCATCATTTAGCACTCTTCTGCAGCAGCTGTTGGTGTTCAGTCATCCTAATGTGTGCTTATGTTCAGATGTCAGTACCAGTGCCCCCACTGTGAGAAGCAGCTCCATCTCTCCACTGGGACTTGTTCCTCCGTGTTACACCACTTCTAACTTGGTCAAATCTCAGCTGAGCAATGTCAGACTTAAAGCAGTTTAATTATCATCTTATCTGCCAATAAACTGAGAGAGATTTGCAGTAAAGGTATTAGTAAGAACTTAGAGCTTGCCAAATTGGAAGCATTAAGGAAAAAAAATCCAAATTGAGAAAGCTAATACAAAACAGTCCGCAAACACTGTTTTCTGAAAAAATGTACCTAAATTGTTATCTCAAGTAGAAATTAATTAAAATTTATCTTTTCTTCTGTCCAATTCAAGCACTTTTGGGCACTGAAATTCTTGAGACTGAAATCAACAGAGGAAGGTCTCTCTCCCTCTCTCTCTCTCTCCCTCCCTCCTCTGATGCTATCAGAAGCAGACTAAAACAACCTTTCAAAAGATTCTTTTGATTTTTAAAACATTGGTTTGTCTTTTAGCAATCATTCAGCACACTTACAGTCAGGATGATTAATGGCACAATTTGTTTCAGACTGACTATTGAATTCAAGAACTTAGTCATCAGAAGTTTTGGGTTGCACCACATAATTGATCAAGGGGGTGGCAGTCAATTCGCTTCCATCGCAGAACAGCACTAAATCACACACAGAAATCCATCCCAATTTAGTAGAGTGCTTAAGCTGAACGAAATGTTTGATTCAATTGCCTCTGCCAGCAAGGATAGAAACCATACAGAATGATCATTCTAACTCCCATAGCTCAGAATTCAAATGGGCTCAATGAACCTGCTTAAGAACGAATTACGCTGCAACTTATTTGCGTGAATTATTGAGGAAATAATTATGAATGGCAATTACACTGGGAAGAACTAGGCTTTGTTCACAGAGAACTCCTGGACAGAAAGAATATTCATAAATTCCTTGTTAGAAATTGTTTACCCTACACCAATGTAAACAAGTGAAATTAAATAGAATAATTACCAAATAAGTGAAATTAAATTATTTTGAAAACATAATCTGAATTTTATTGAGCTTAGTCACAATTGGTAAAAACAAAAGCATATTATACACATGCACACATATGTGTATGTGTATATATATATATCTCATGTACATATAAACAAGATAGAGGACAGGACATAAGTATAGATTTTGTTTTGCCTTAGTGAATAAATATTCTTTGAAAAGTTCTGTTTTTAGAAAGTCAAAAGAGTAAACACACTCATTTTGTTTGTGGATTTGATCAAAATAACTTTCAAAGACAGATCTTGAACAGACTATACTTACTTAATTTGCTTAATCTTTGGGCAATTTATCCTTAATGATCAGGTAATTTTCTAAATTTAACCCAATGATTTGTTTATTATTTTTCACAATTGCCTTTGTAAGAATTTGAGAGGTCTTTGTAAAGCAAAATTTTTCTGCTGCAGAGGGCATTTTATTGGATTTTTTTTCACCAAACTGAAGTCAATAGAAGTTGCTTTGAAATCAAAGCATTTCTTCAGGGCAATAAAGTTTCATTTATTGTTTGGAGCTGTGCAACTCTGACTAACTTTGATCATCTTATAAACACATGGGGGATAAACTTTGCAACAAAGTACAAGGAGAGAAAACCAGAAAGAGTAAATGGAAATAGGTAGCTCACTACTGAGCATCTGGTTCTGTCAGTAGTCTTGGCAGGGGAGGGGGAACCTAAACAATACCTTTTTCCCATCTCTCCATCCTTATTGCTTCCAGCCTAACACAAATCAACCCTCCTAAATTTGTGTCAATGAAAACCCATGGGACCAATGATCTTGGCTAAAAAGAAAACCTCTCTTTTGGAGATTAATTAATAAAAATATTTAATTAGATTAAATTTACAGACTCTAGTTAAAGAAAAAGATTGGCAGAAGCTGAATCCAGGAGAGGCTGGAGGATGGGAAGTCCTGGTGCTGAGCAGCTGCAAGCACAAAGGTTTGCCAGGAGGAGAGTCACTTGGGTAAAGCAGATGCTCAGTGAGCTCATTCTGCTTTGTGCTTGTGGGGGCACTTCAGAAAAGCTTGGCAATTCCTCAGGAGAAGAAAATGGCCATGAAAGGATTCCCTGAGAGGCTTCAGTGAGACACAAACTAAGGCTCAGTTGTGGTGCAATGACTGAGGAAAGCCATCAGAGATTATTAATTTCCTGACCTGCAGAGTAGAAGACATGAATGATTTGATCACTGCATGACCCTCTCATATTCCCTCATTAAGAAATGATACATAGGCTTACACGCCACTGGAAGATTACAAATATTGCTATTCCACAGACAGAAGATCAAATAAAACACTCATTCCCTGACACTTTGGAAGGCTAGTCAGAAGATTTATGACCACTATTAAGTTTAGAACTGCTAAATAGAATGGTTCCCTCATTAGCATGCAAAAAAAATTTTGCTAAGTGTATTTTCATTGTGGCACCAGCAATGAAAAAAACTTTTTTTTTTTTCCTAAAACAAGTACAGTGTGGCTGAAGTGCTACTATTTATTTTATAGACATGGGGTATGTAAAGATTATCCTAATTCTGGTCTTGTTCTCAGGAGGTGGTTAATAGGATGATGTACCATTCCTGGACCAAAGGAGAATTGATACCTGGCAAAATCTTAGAGGACTGCCTCTCTGTGTCAGTTGATAGAGTGCTGATTTTCTGTTAGCAGGAATGCTACCATTTTGTAACAATTTTTCATTCTGTTTGGTTTTGCTATTTATTGTTAATTTGTTTGTTAAGGTGCTGATGAGAATCTAGGGGAAAAACAATGAGAAGTTCATTATAAACAGGCATCTCTCATTGTAAATATAAAGGCCTAAAGAATTACGAGCCAGTGGAAACTTTTCCAAAGAAGGAAAGGAAACATAGGTATTTCACCAGCTTCAGGAGATCCAGTGCCTCACAGCTGTCCCTCCAGGATGTTTATAAAAGGGATAGTATTCTGAGAGCTGCCTGGATTTGCCAGTGTGTTCCAGTTCTTGGCATTTCCAGAAACTTGAATGAAGCTGATATAGCACTTACTGATCACCAAAATCTCACAACAGCTTTAGAGTGAATTAACTTGTGATCAATACTTTGTCAAGAAAGAACGTGGCAATTACTGTGTCGGAGAAGAAGCTTCCAGGAGATGCCTGTAAATCATGTACAGAAAAACATATTTTCAGACAAAAATAAAAAGTATCTGGAAGGACAAGAAGTAGTGAAGTGATGGATGTCCAGACATTCATATGTACAATGCTGCAGCAAAGAAGATAGGCATTAAGAACCTTGTCCTTGTCAGGTGCAAGATGATGTACTAGCTGTGGATGAGTCATGGCTTTCTCCCCAGCCTGCATTTAAGGTCAATGTGCCAGCTTCTGTTGTGTGCTTCAAGATAGTAAAAATCACTGTGAGAAAATCAAGCTTCAGCCACCATCTCAAAGGAAGGCAGATGTCATTTGCACTGACGCTGGTACCTGCAGGAATAACCACAGTTAGCAGGTACTCCTGGATTTAGCAGAGGGAACAGGTTGTGCAGTACTGATAAGGTAAGGTGGCCATGGGGATTGATAACGATCAACTTCCACTCCTTTTCAAGGCAGGCAAGCAAAAGCTTAGGGAAAACAAACCTTTCTTTCACAGAACAGAATCTTTGCAAATTCGACAACCACAGGAACTTTTGCAAGATCACTTTCTGAAACTGCAGAAATTCACATGTTCTTTGCAAGTCCCTAAAAGGACATGAAGTGCTATATTTGAAGCATAGTTGTTGCAATCTACTTTTTATGCTAAGAGGTGGAAGAAGTCAGGCCAGATACCATCAAAAATTATCTCTTCCGAAAAGTATCGCGTGTAAGCTGTCGTGCAAAAAAGTTGATCTTTGTGATGTGAATCCCCTGGGCTGAATCCAAAGCATTTGGACTGACAACTAAAGCAGAAAGGAATTTGTATAGTGGTAAGGCAATTCGCTCCCTAGGACCCAAAGCAGTCCTGCAGCTTAGGAAAGCAGCTTTCTCTGTTCCTGACAAATCACTGAGCACACATTAGTAATACACTCAAGGGCATAGAGATCAACAAGACAAAAATCTTTGTGAGCCAGAACTACTGTCATGTAGGGACAAATTGTGTGCAGGATAGCTTTAGTGAGGATTTGGAGGAAGGGGAAGGGAATTACATGGTTCAAGCTATCCATATCGTGGAGAAAGAGACCAGGGTAGGATTGGTGGGGCTAAACATGTACATGTTTAATGTGAACATGTGACTTTTTCAACATGTGAAAATGCAGCTCTCTGTGTCTGAACTTGTCATCCAGGCACATCCAGGGTGTAATTAATTTGTCCTAAAGGACTAAACCGGACGACTTGACACATGTCCTGTAAGTGACTTTTTCCCTGCTGCCCCAAGGGTAACCAAAGCTGTCAAATTCAGGTATAGATGACTACACTGCAGACATTTAACCAGCCAGGAAGTCCCTTTTTCCTGTCATCTGAAATAACTTATATCTTCATCTAAGGAAAGTCTTGTATTATTTGTCTGGTATACTTTGAGAGAGCTTATGTTTCACTATTACTAAGATTTTTTTTTCACTATGCAATATTTAAAGTTTTGGTGGTAATGTTATAATAATTTTCTTTAATCACCAATAGGTAGTATTATGGCATTCTAAGGACAGTTACCAAACTACAATTTGTTCTCTTTAAGGAAGGCTTCAGCTCTAAATGTTTAAAAAAATACACTATGGCAGTTCACAAAATTAGATAATGCCAATTCCTGAAACTTTTTACTGTTAAAATATTTTTTCTCCCTCTGCTAATAGCATCCACATACATTCAGAGAGGGAGACTTTCTTTCCTGTTCAGACTACATTTTTTTGTTAAGGAACCTGTTATTCCTTCTTTCTTCTTTGCCTGGAAAGGGAAAGAGCAGATAAAAGTGCTAAAAAATCTACAGTAAACCACCATTTTCAGGTTCGTGATTAAAAGCAAAGAAGACTCATTATTGATAAAATACAACAGAAACTTTACTCACTTTTTAAAATTCTTTGTTGGGAGTTTGCAAGAAGCCCAGAGCATTTTTTCCCCCTGTCCATTAACAGGTGTGTAAAAAAAAAAAAACCTCTGTTCTCCGTCTCTCATTTTTCAGCATGGAGTTATGCTTTGCAACCTCCTTAGAGGTACAAATGGGAATTGGCTGAGAAATCAGGCATATGGAGCCTACTACCTATATATACTAAATGTAGGCTTTTTTCTAAGACCTCTGAGGATGGGAGAGAAGGTTTTGCAATGAGAAACATAACAGGATCTGATTGTTTAGTGTATCACAAGTAGCATGACTGGTGGCTTGATGCCTGTGCCTAAGTACCTTTACAGGTAATAAAATCTGGATACACAAGAAATTTTAGATCTAGTGGAGAAAGGCATATTTGGGAGAGTATACAGACATATTTGGGAGCTGAAGCTATACACATTACAGTGAGAAATCATACACACGTGTTTGAATGTAAGGACAATTTCCCGTTAAAATGGATAACTAAGAGAGGAGCAAGATCCTCCACCTCTTGGGGTTTTCAATCCCAGCCTTGTTCATCCTTCTAAAAGCTGTGCTTTAGTTAAACAAATTGTCTTCATGCATGGGTGACTGCATGAAATGCAATAGCTTGTGAAAATGGTCAGACCTGATGATGTAAAATTCCTTGTTCTTACATGTAATGAGTGTAGGAAGTTATTTATGCAAAGTTGTGGTACATTATTACTGCACAGGAAGGTTAACCTTCACTTTGCATAGCCTCTGGAATCTCATTCAGTCTTTGTACATTAGAGACAGTGATTTTTTTCCTTTCTACTAAAGAAAAATGTATTTGTCTAAGATCAAGCTGATTGATAACTTCAGAATGTCTGCTCACTTACTGCTTATTATGTATTGAAAAGTACTTCACAGAACTTTTTATGAAGATGCTATCTCCTAGCCCTGGAAGAAAGTCAGGTAGATTATTTCACTTTCTGGTCCAATAAATGCAGAGATGAGCAGTAACTTGCAACTGGTGGGGAATGGATAGGAAATCCCTTGTACAGGTGACTTAAATCCTACTTACAAACACAGGTGCTTTTCAGAAGGATTACACCAGACCCCTGTGCCCAGCTTTCCTTTGTGTGATCTTGGCTCTGCATTCTGCACAGTACCCTTCCAGAAAGCCAGAATTTCTTACCTTCTTGTAGGTATTCCTACTTCATGATGTTTCTGCTCTCTACAAACAGCAGTGTAGGTAATGCACCTTTTTTGGGTACTCACCCATATTATAGGAATTTTAATCTCAAATTAGAGATAAATCTCCAACAAGTTTAATGAACAAGGAGAGAGATAAGACTAACTGTGCCCACTACAGGAAGGATATATCAGAACTGGGGAGAGGGAAGAGGAAAAAAAGGGAAAAAAGAGCCTTTTTTTTCTGAAGAGGCCACCTGCATTTTTTTCAGTGCTTACAATCTGCTCCAGCAGGAAACACTTCAGCATGAATCACAGCTGTCAGTCTTTTGGTTGAAGCTGCTGTGTCTGCTCCCCTCTATGAGCTGAGAGATTCAGGGATTTTCAAACTACAGAAGAGGACCTGCTGAGTAACAATGCTTTCCTGGTACTGTAAGTGCTCCATTTCCACAGTCCTTGCAGGGTTTGGTAGGAGCAAAAAGTTTTCCCTGTGGCATCAGATTTTGGCCTATGCCTCCAGATGATGGTCAGTAGATGAAAGCCCATGTGGGGATGGTTATAGTCAGTCACACCTTCTCCATTCCCTGGGTGCAAAGCCTAAGGAGTAACCTGAAAATATACCCAAGAATGATCCCATGAGGAAAAAACCAGGATCCCTACCAATGTCAGACATTTGGTCAATGTAACAATGTACTAATGTTTTTAAATTCCATTGTCCTTCTTATAAAACATGAAAAGTTGACTAAAAGCTTAAGCAGATTTGATTTTTCATGGTAGGACCGGAACAAGGAAACTCCTAGACATATAAATAAATAGATGAGTATACTGCCAAAATCTGAAATGTTCTTATTTCTGCAGTATTAACATAGGATTGTACAAGATATTTATATTTTTAAAATAACTGGAGAAATTTTAATATTTCTACGTAAATTCAAGTCCTAGGGGCTTTAAGAACACCCATTGGTATCACAGGCTTTGGAATATAATGTTGAATAATGCTGACCAGGAGCAAAACACCTCAGTTAGTTGAAAAATTTTAGCATAAATTAAATTCTTATTGACATTAATTCAGTACTAAGAGCCAAGTGCTCAAGAAGTTGCAGATTTAATGAGTAATATGGATACCAATCTGAAGCAAAGGGACACAACACTAATGTGATGATCTCAGAAGCCCTTGTGAGTTCCTTCAGCTGATGGTGAAGGTGGCTAAAGTATTTTCCTATATTAAAATACATAACAGGACCTGCATCATAAGGGGCTGTGTTACCAATAAACATGTTATGAACCTCATCAAAGACAGCTGCTGTTTTCCACACAAATTTCCCATGCCTGATGAAGTAGGCACAGCTACAGCTCTGAAACTTGCTGGCTCTCAACTCCCAGCAGAAACAGCAATTTATTTAATGCTAATGGCACAGAATATAATTAGGTATATTTGTGTAAGTCAGAATGAGAACCCTTTCCTTTTTTTCTTTTTGTCTTTTTTTTTTCCTGTATGCTGTGTTTCAGCTCAGAAAAACATATGAAGACAAGCTATAAGCCATAGCATTAGTGGATAGTAGTGGATAGTAAACCCTTTAGCAGGTACTCAGCTACTGTGATGCAAGTGGTGCTGGTCTAGCAAATTTACATGTTACTAACAACAAATATCTCTTGTTAAAGGCATCTTACAGGAGAGGAAGAGGATGCAGGTTTACAACACTGGCTACCTCAAGGTGTGATGAGAGCAGAAAGGCTGGAGCCTCACATTGCAGAATCTGAGATAATATTTAGATGTTTCCCTTCACAATTGTTAGAGGATCAGTAGCTCTATCATTACAGCTTTTTTTCTGTGCACAATATCTTCTGCAGACAGAAGTATCACACAATTCCCTTACTGCAAATACTCACATACAGAAATTGTTGTGTTGGGAAGACTTCATATTTTCAACATAATTAAAGTGATTCACTTGAAAATAGGCACTTGTTTCTTTTCTTGTTTTACATCAATATCCTAAAATCTGTTTTCTCCTATTTTGTCTGTTTTCTTTTTTAACATGGTCCAGTCATCTAACTTGGTTTTTCCACAACAGGATAGTATCATAGAATCACAGAATAGTTTGGGTTGGAAGGGACCATCTAGTTCCAACATGAACCTTTGCCATGGTTAGGGAATCTTCCACTAAAGAAATTAGTGAATTGCTCAGGATTCCAATCCAGCCTGACCTTGAACACTTTCAGGGATGGGGAGTACACAGCATCCTGGGCAACCTGTTCCAGTTACTCGCCACCCTTATAGTAAAGCATTTCTTCCTAATATATAATCTAGCCATTTCCCTTTGTTAATCACTACATGCCCTCCTGAAAAGCCCCTCTCCTGTCTTACCATTGTCTTCTTTAGACACCAGAAAGCGCTATAATATCTCCCTAGAGTGGCTTGGGTGGGATCCTTTGCTAGCATTTGCCCAATTCTTTTCCCAAAGGCAAAATGAGGAATCATTCCCAGCAGGAAATTGTTTACACCTTGGCCTGCGAGCCTCTGTGGTGAGGCTGTTGAGGTGGCATTATTGCTTCCTGCAGACAGTGACTTGGAATCACGGGGTAATGCTATAATGCAGAAACAAAGGATTGGCTTGCCCCATTATTTTTCTTATCTGTATTGTGTTTTTCTCCTTTCACTGGTGTTTTCTCACTCCCTTTTACTGTCTCTGCCCTGTGATAATGCCTGCACCCAGGGTGACTGTACAGCAGAAACAAATTATTAGATAATTGGAAAGGCAGGTACTTACATTTGAACTACATGCAAACCCACTCTCTTGGGTGACTTTACATAGAGGTCTTCACAACAGAAGGTCTCCAAGCTAAAAATTTCTGTTTTACTAATAATTCTTTTTCAAAACAGAAAATTAAGCAGTGAGACACTCCAAAGCATTTATTACTGCTCAATAATGCATGGCACAATGCAGAAAAATTTTATTGCTAATTTGTTCTTGATAACCTTTCTGATTCTGCAGCCTCTGCTGAGCTGGTTTTTTGTCTTTATTTAAATTTTTTTAAATTTTGTTTTGTTGGGGTTTTTTTGTTTTGTTTTGTTCAAAATCCCTTTAAAAATGCAGACTTCAGTGCAACATGTGAATCATTTAAGCCCAAGACAACAATTAGGTTGTAAAGCAAAGAGTATACACATATGTTTTATGAAAAGTACATGCTTGTGGTTCAGCTGTGAAAACCTGAAGCTGGTTGGTTTTCTTTTCCAGAATGAAACCTAACCTAGCAAGATTTAATTGGATATCTGTGGGATCTAGTCCCTGTGTTGAATTTCTGTTTCTTCCTGATTTATTTACATGGATGCATATATGAATAGAGAAAAGCATATTGTGATTCCAAACCATTAATGAAACTCTTCTGCAAACATAACAGGGAAGAAAAAACATCATGGGTTTTTTTCTGATTACTCATGTGTAATTTTCTGAAAGCTGTGAAGGAGAAAAGGCAGTGTTGCTAATTGTTAAATGGGATATGATCCAAAAGCCAGAGCCAGCAGCCATTGCAGAAGGGTATATATTGGGAGTTTGAGGATGTTTTTTATAATCCTGGCACAGCTGGGAGGCAGGTAAAGCCACTGGTGATGCCATTTCCTATACAAAACTGTCACTATGGCACGTTTTCCAGTTGTTTCTCTTTGCAAGAATGATGTCATTGTGTGGCCATTTCTCATCCCCAGGAGACTTGAGGGCTTCAGATCGATACTTCAAGTAGGTAATTAGTGGATATCAAGGATTAGGGTTTGCAATTATTTAATTCAAATATGAGGAAGCAATTGGAAGCAAGTGGCTTCATGGGCTAAAATAACCAGATCACATCATTCTTCTAATGTAAAGTACATATATGCTGGAAGATGAAACAGAGAAAAAAGGACCTAAAGTGGTAGGTGTTAATGTTGACAAAAGGCATTTACCCAAACACCTGAAATTCCTCCAAAACAGCTATAATCTTTTAGAGGGGTGACAATATAATTCTCTCAATGAATGTTATTGATTCCTTGTGTAAAAAGAGAACCTTGAACCAAATTTGTAATTGTTAATGTAAAACATAAGTGTCAAACTGATAGAAGCTCGAGCACCTTCCACTGAGACACCAGAGCACTGTGAAGCCCCAGCTGGCAGCTGCAGAAGGGACACAAGCTTCCAGTGCTGCTACAGAAATGTAATTGGCAGCAAGCATGGCAGGCTCCAGAGCCAAGGACTGTGATATATGACTAGGGCTGATGCAGCAGCACTCCTGGATAAATATATTCCTGGAGACCTTACAGATAAACACTGAGCTGATCCTTACACTAGTAGTATCCACAAAACCTGACATATCACTAGTAGGTATGTAACCATAACAGCTCTGTGGAACTGTAAAGTAAAAAACATGATAAAAATATTTTCTCTATTTTTTTTTAACATGGCAATACAATATTGGGAAAAGCTTTTAGCTAGTGTCAGGTTAAAAGTGTGTCCTGAAGATGTGCACTTACTGCTTTGTGGGCTATGACAGTACAGTGTCATGAAAACAATACCAGCTGTTCCTGTAGACCCTCTAGCACTTCAGTTTTAGCATCTGGCCCCAAACTTTATATAAAAAGATGGTACATCAGATGGGGTTTTTTTTCTTTTAGTTCCAGTTTATTTATTTCCGTTTCATTAAAATGTTATTATATATTTAATGTTATTATATTCTTTAATATTCTTTAACAGAAAACACAATAGAATCTCTCTGGTACAACTGGCCATAGCATCAGAGCTCTAGAGATAGATTTAAGGACATTGAAAGGCCACCAGAGAGGGAATTAAAAAAACCTGATATTCATAAATCTCAGTGGGATAAAAGGATGTAAATTTTCCATGTAGCTAAGAGAAGTTTTATACTCTCAGTAGAAGAGCCAGTGTTCATGGATTAATTGTAGTCACCCAACATCGTCATCCTCTCGTGAAGTTCCAGCTTCCCTGTCTGTCATCATGGACACAGAGCCCTGCGTGGTTCAGAGTTTCATTGAAAAAATTATTTGTGAATATGAACCACCTTTGCAAGCCTGTGAAAATTCCCCGTTCTCTAGGGTCTTGGAAAGGTCTTCCATTGTGTAGAGTGCTATTAAATGGGTATGTAAGTTTTATTAAGCTTGTATAATTTTTGTATGGGTTTAAATTTGCTATTCTTCTCATTCTTCCTCCATATCTCTCATCTGGTTATATATATCTTTTATTTACTGTATTGGCTATAATGAGAGGTCAGGAATTAAAGGATTGTGCTGCATATAAGTAAAATGCAATGGATCTACACTGTGTGCTGCCACCCTGAACATGCTCTAAAGGTGAAGGCTGAAGCTTTTATGCTTTTGCATCTTCCTTGTGACAGTAAGTTAAAAAGGTCATGGCCCAGATTTTTAAATGTCTACCTGCAGTGATTTCAGTTTCAGCAAAGAACATGATAGACAGGATCCAGCAAATCTGCTGCAGCAGTGATGCTTCTGTCCAGTATGAGAAACCTAAATTTTTGGTGCATGCTCCTTAAGAGGTTTTGGTCTATAAAATAAATCTTTATTCATCTTACCTCTGTTTACCATATAAATAATTTTGACAAATATTTTTCGGTTTTCTGGTGGGCTACTGCCATAAAAGGAAATTAATAGTATCAATTCTACTATCTCTTGCTGGAGCATAAATCCATCTGTGTTTAACATGCTTTGTGGAGTTACCGTGGATACAGAATCTGGCCTGATGTCCCTGGTGGAAAGTAACAGCCTAATTGGAGGGGTTTAGTGGGTATAATTACATCAAGATCTCCACTGACATTTCATAGGGCATTTCAGTTATTTAATAGTAGTAAACTCATGGCTGGGTCTCTCTGCCACCCTCTGTGCAAGTCCATGTTAAAGAAATACCAGAGCACAAATGCCTTTCATTTAAAAACTACCTTGTCAGCTAGTCTAGCTGTGCACTTCATTACCAGAAGCAGGGGGCTGTGGATTTTGCCAGCTTGAGGAGAGGAAATGACAGTAGTTCAAATAAGCAACAGAAACAAACTAGCGAGAGGCAACCTGCAAATGAAGGTGAGTCAGCGTTGTTGTGTTGCATTTATTCACAGCTGCTTATGAGATACTGGGACTTTGTCTTCATGGAAACAGAAGGGTTGATTTTAGAGCAGAGGCTGCTGTGCAGCGTGGGAAGGCTGATAAGCGCTGAGGAGGAGCTGGTCCTGCCCAGTCCCGGCGATGGGAGGCTTGCAGGCTGCAGGGAGGTCTGGTGTCCCTGGTGCAGGAGGTCTCTGTGCTATCCAGGCAGCAGCCAGAGCAAGGCTGTTTACTTCTCCAACAGAATCCAGTTATCGCTTTTAATTTGCATGCAGAATTAATTACCTGTCCTTCCACACAGATGGCTTCAGAATAAAATACAGTACTCGGCTTTCATTTAAAGCTCCTTTCAAACCAAAGCAGTGGCTGGCAAGACCCTGTATAACAAACCCTGACAGTCAAGTAATATCACCTAAGGCTCCAGTTAGAGAAGCTGAATTGGAAAAACCGATCTTGAAACTGTCCTCCAAAAGCTACATCTCAAGGTTACTGCCAGCCTTTGTATATGGAACAGAACAGGGGGCACGAAACCCAGCTCCCTGGGGTACACTCTTCTGTCATGCTTGTATACAGGCAGAAAAATGGATGAATAAGCCACACTGCTTTATATTTAAATATATGAAAGCACACTTTTTTGCCAAAGACATTCCACCTCATTCTTCATTTCATCAGTTTCTTGTTTCATATTACAGAACAGATCACTGGGTTATTTTGTTAAAGCAACTGTGATATTTCATTAAAATGCTGGCAGTGTGAGGCTCTGACTTTCTTACAAAAATAAGTGCATTTTATATAACCTACCAAGTGTACTGACTGTTGCTTTTGCCCTTACCACTAACCTTAGCACATAAAGGCTGTAAAGTGTTTGAAGTGTACAGCAGATGTTCACTAGCTTCAGAGAGGGGCTGCCTCTTCTTGCAGAAATCACAGGAGAACCATTCAGACATATTGGCCTTCAATATTAATGGCACCTTCTGTCTTTGTACTTTGTAAAAAAAATCGATTTGGTCACTTGAAGGATAAGAAGTCAATTCTATTCACTCAAGTTTTTTATGGATTTAAATCCCTCTTGCCCTAATGGAAGAACATTCCTACCATTATTAGCATTACAGAAACACAGGCACTGAAAGAGAGTACTAGGCACTTTATTCATATCGTTCTTACAATGAAGGAACATGAGCAAACCCTTGATTTGAATCTTTGTACCTAAAAAGACAGTCAGCTTTGATAGGTGAAGAGACATCTTTTTAATCTTACAGCTGACAACTCTTTTTTTTTAATGAGAAGAAATTTAATATTTGCTTTTTGTCTAATTATTAATTTTTGCAATTCACCTCTCCTTGGACAATGTCCAGTCATGACAACTTTTATTATTAGTTAATTTTTTTAAGAGTTCTGAAAAGATTGTCTTCACTGAAGGAGGAAAGTATTTCTTCTAAAACAAACTCTTTCATCAGCCATACAACAAACACTTGGGAACATTTCAGCAAGTCCTACATTTTATTAAAGCAATTGTGAGTTTGTCTCTTTTAACCTACTCTTAGAAGCCACCTAACAGAACCCTGTTGAGTTTTAACATCTTCCAATTCCAGAATATACTGAGGAAGGACAGAAGCCCAATTTTAGTCCAACAGCAGTGTCCAGACCTCAGAGTGCCATTGCAACAATCCCATCTCAAGAATTTGTGTTTCTTAGGAAAATTATCCTCCCTCCTGTAAAGAGGAAAAGCTGTGGCTGATAACCATGCAGAGCTCCACAAAGGGCTTCCACATCACAAAAGAACATAAGCCACAGGAGTTTTTCCCAGTCTTAATACTTACATGACAAATGTCTGGACTGCACATGACTTCTATCTGCTGCCTCTGTTCACAGGACCTGCCTCTTAATTCCTTCTAGCTCCCTCGTGGCTTCAGTTCAAAGCTTTTCCAAGCTTTGCAAAGGCAAAGACAGAGAGAGGAAGCCAGTGTGCATACCTCATCAGTACAGATTATTCTCTTTCTGCTATCACATATTCACACAGTAAAGTGAAAGTTAGTCCAAGAATCAATCTTTGATTAATTCTGCCAAGCAGACTAATTCAGTCTCAAGTCAGTAACTCAACATAATAAGATTTCTTTTTTCCTCCAGAAAATAACTGACTGCAATAGCTTATTTTCCAAAGTGCCACAGAAGAAAATGTACTTCCATGTTTCGGCTCATTTCACCCATACATCAAAATGCAATTACACGAATTTTACATGAATTACACGAATGCCACTTCATTTCAGCTGTACAGCAGAAAGGGTACAGATTAAAAAGCACTTTTATACTTCAGCTGACTTTATTTTTCAAACTTTGACTTTTCCTTCTTTGAGGCAAAGGCATCAAATGTAACTCTGAGGACTGGAGAACCTGCGGCATGACATTGATGATATCAAGGATTTTTTCCAGGGTAACTGATTCTCTGATATCTGTCTCATATTCGTTAACTGTGTCTCAACTTCACTGACCTCATCTGAGTTTATGTGATATACCCATATTGCAAGATGACAGAACAAAAATTTTTCTATTTTGTACAATGACTACTTGCAGCTCTAAAGCCTTTAAAGGGTGCTTCAGTTGGCTCAACAATTAAGAAAATACATTTGTTTTACTTATCCTTGGATCTGTTATTTCTGAAGATCAAAAGATAATGTTGTACTTCTTTGACAATAGAAAGTGTTTGATAGCATTTAATACATTTAAGTAGTATGATTCATAAAACACCAAGCAAAGTTCTTATAACTTAACTAGCTCAGAGTGTGACTTGCATAATATGCACAGACATATCAAACAGTGTCTCTGGCCCATCACTGAAGCAATTTCACCAGAGGGCTGATGGCAGCCTTTCTCACAGTCAGGACACACACACTTTCTCTCCTCTACCCAGCCAAGGATTTTAGCAAGACCTATTAGAGGTACAGCATGTGAGTGAGCTGCCTCCAACCATGTGGGTCAGGCTGGGCCAAAGACACAGGCTGCCCCTCCACACACAAACCATACAAAGCCTCATTGCTCTGGGAAACCAGGGGTGACACTGACAAGCCTGCAGGGTTCTGACAAGCACAGCCAAGGGACAGGCCATTATGGTTTTGCAGATATAGACAAGAGCAAAGAGCATTTACCTGTCAATACCACCAGCCACGGGCAAAAATAATGGTGTGGTTGTTGGAGGTTATTTTACATCCATGACTATAAGCACGACATCTCAGACAAAGTAAATCCCAATGCAGAGCTGATGTGGCAAGACTGCTGGTGTAAGGTGAGAACCGGAGCTCTCTAGCTGTTCAGAGGAAAGGAGTTTAATGGGGCAAGTCACGCTCACACAGGTGAAGCTTCTCTCCCTGGTGGAAGTACCAGTTCCTCTAGCTAGCCCTGATGTTTCTGGAGCCAGCCACACTTTTGAGTGTCTTCTGTAGCTGCTTTAGGTCACACCTAAAGAAAAGGTGATGGGCTGAGATACAAGTTCATTTTGAGTACCCAAGGAAACCCCATGAGACAGGAACTGCTCTTGGTTATTCCCACGGAGACCTTGACAGGAAAGAGTGAACCAAAGGTGAATGGCTCTGCAGGTGATCAGTGTCCCTTTTCTAAAGCTACCACTTCTTTAACGGTGATTAAAGGTTACTCTTTTCTCAACTTTATGATTACATGTTTTATCTAAGAAATTAATATGCCAAATTGGAACTTACTGAAGCTCATCCTTGGGGATACATGTAATTATGCAGATATGAACAGAACATAACTTACACGCTTCGCATTTCCACAGAAAAACACGGACTGAGAGCCAGATTTCCCTTGTTTTTCTAGTAACTGACTACTTTTACTGGTCTAAAATATATACATTTTTCCCCCAAGCAAAATTTAAAAGTTAAACCAATTTTAATTATTAATTAATTTTTAATGTATGCTATTTAAAAGACTAACTGCAGGTAGTTCTGCGCAAAATATATTTTTTCTAGTTGTCAGTTAACTATTGCAACAGCACACTTCAAGAATTGTGTTCATGTGAGATAACACTTCTGTCCGGTCACTGACAATTGGTTCATGAACCCCCTTTGAGGTCTGGGTTATCCCAGTATAACCTGCAGTTTCAAGGAATCTTACTGCTTAACTCTAATCCATTTTTTTACCTAGAGATCATTTTCTTCAGCATGAAGGTTTAAATTTTATAGGCTTACATATTACAGAATACAAAAACACAGCCAAGGCAATTCCAAGGTCATAGAACCTTAGAATATCCTGAGTTGGAACAGAAACTCAAGGACGAGCAAATCCAACTCCTGTCCCTGCACAGGACAACCCCAAGAATCACACCATGTGTGCAAAAGATTGTTCAGACACTTCTTGCTCTCTGTCAGGCTTGGTGCTGTGATCAGTTCTGCTGGGAAGTCTCTTCCAGTGCCCAACCATGCTCCGGTGAAGAACCTTTCCCTAATATGCAACCTAAACCTCCTGGCACGGCTTCAGGCCATTCCCTTGGGTCCTGTCACTGTCACCACAGAGGAGAGATCAGTACCTGCCTCTCCTCTTCCCCTCACAAGGAAGTTGTAACTGCAATGAGGTGTCCCCTCAGGATGGTCACAGTATTAAAATACCAGCGAGCCTGAGTTTTGTTGTGTCTCCCTCACATACACACCAAAAGTTATCTAGTCAGAACTAATGTGAAAAATAAAAAAATGGGTTACCTTTAGATTATTAATTGTGGTTTTTCTAAGCTTCTGAATTAAGACTATTATTCAAAAAGGTGCAGGGGAAAATCTGCAGAAGAAAAAGCCAAACATGGAGATATTTTTGGGAGAAAATATCTTCTATAAAATGCCATCACTTTGGGGCTCTCAGCATCAGAAGTGAAGAAACCAGGTGAAGAGACCTTACCTGCTGGAACCCACTCTGGCACACTGGAAAAGACAACATTTCTTTCTTTTCCGCATAAGTGAGGAAGGGAGAGAAACTGTTTCTGCAGTCTTCCACTGCCTGCCCAGCAGTTCTAAAGAACAAAGACTTCAGGTACTAAAGCGTATTAATGATCCTAAAAATATAAAGATTAAAAAAAGCAAAACAACGCAAACGTGTAATTAAACCTTTCCTTGAGATAGCACAGTGTTTTTTTGAAGTGTGAAGAACTGCAAAAATCAGTGTCTCTGGCAGGTAGGAGGAAGAACACTGGTTCCACCAAGGCAGGCAGCAGTGCTGATGAGTGTGGTGGGAGGTGTGGGCACAGCTCCACCACACACCACAGGAGATGGCTGAAGTACTGACACAGCCCGTGAACAAAAGCTTTTTTCCTCCTTAGAACATCACTGACTCAGGACAACATCCTCAAGTATAATTTTTCAATTCAAGTATAATTTTCCAAACTAATGAGAATCTGGGGTCTAAAATACCAAGTTGCCCTCAGCTCTGCTGGGGGTTAGAAATATACTGAGTAATTAAGGGGAGGAATGTCCTTTTCACTTTCCCTCTCCTCCATCAGAGATACACAACAGTCAGTAAAGCACATGTTCTCCCCTCTGTGACATGAGCAGAGTAGCCTGGCTCTGTGAAGGCCTATTTTGAACTGTGTCAGTTCCCCAGGTGCATTGCACTGGATGATCAATTGTAAATGGTTGCATGAAGCTGAGGTACCCTGATGCCTCACAGAGCTCTTAGAGCACTCCAGAGGCTTGCTTTCTAGCAGAATACTTAAATTTAACTTCTCAGAAACTATGAGCAAGGATGGGCTATGAGAGTAAAGAGAAACGGGTCACTTTAATCAGTGGCAGGTGGCTTTTAATATTTTCAGTAAGCACGGTTACAAAAATAAGAGAAGATCAGAGACAGAGACTGGGGGATCACATGCAGTCTTTGGAGATGACACCAGGGAGATAAAAGATGATTCTAGGGAAGACAGAAAAGAGCCATCCAAGTTACCAAAGAGGAAAGATTCTTAAGAATGTGGAGTCTTCAGTCTTGAGACCAAACCACAAGATACCCAAAGGATATCAACAGAAGACATGAGAAGAGCTGAAGGATAGAAAGTACCCTAAAATAATGACTAGATATTGCTATTTATTCTGTGCCTTGCCATCTCATTCAGTAAAAAAAAAAAAAAAAAAAGCATTTTAGGTCCATTGCCATTTGTATCCTCTGTTTCACTTCACTATTTTGTTTATTGTCTGTAGAAAAAATGTCAGTTTTTTTATCCCCCCATGCCCTTTTCTCATTTCCCTATTCTCCATATCTTTTCTACAGCAATTAAATCATCAATACTATCTGTGATGCTAATAAAAGCAAAGGAAAATGTTTCTAGGATCACTGTTGATGTTTAAGATTAGATGTGGAAGTTAAGCTTCCTGTAGCATCAACAGAAAGAAATTGGTGCATTGAAGAAGTCATTCATCTCCTCTTAAGGTGGGTGTGCGGGGCACAGGGGATAACACCTTTTGAAGGTATCTTTCTTCCCCCATAGACTGTAGGGAGTCCAAGCCCAGGCAGCTGGTTCTGACAAGACATTTGAGTTTTAGATCAAATGAATGAATTCTCCCTTGATACTGCAAAAGCCTTACTGACTAATGGAAAAAATGTAATGAAAACAGCCCTGTAAACTGTACCTACATACAGATTTATTAACCAAGAAAGAATGTTGGTGCTCTTTTACCTGTGAAAAAATTCTGCAGTAAATGCAAAATAATTCTGAAGGATCTTGTTATATAAATGTATACTGAGTATTCTGACTGATGGAAGAGTTTTAGCATACAAAGGCTAGACATGGCTTTTGCTTTATTTTTGCTTGAAAACACAATACTTCCCCTCTAACCCTCTTAAAATCCTTACAGCTTTAAAATAAATGACAACAGAATTTCAGACACAAATATATGAATTTAAAATATATTTATCTACTGCAGCAATTTTCACCTAGATAGAATCACCTGTATCGTTTGATAAGGAAAATTTCCTCACGTAAAATAGGAGTGAGGAGAAAGGAAGAAAAAAGGACTTTAAAATGAGAGTGGGCTGTAAACCTTTAGATTTCAAACACATACATAAGAAATCAGGAGTAGATATAAAGATAGTATTAAAATCTTATAGTTAAAACTAACCCAATCTGCTTCTAGATCTGTATTAAACACAAATCACAAGAGATGTATGCTCCCCCTCCAGAATATCAGATGATCCAACCATTATTTCAATCCCAAAGGAGGGACCTACAAGATAGCCACTGTCTCTGTGGAACCTATATAAAGCAATATACATATAGAGCAGACTAGTTCATTACTCATAGTTTTCATTAATAAGCTTATTTCCTGACTTTACCTGACATCACTAGAAACATTCTGTTTCAGGTACCTGATGCCGGGGCTAATTAAACTACATATGCTATTAGTTTGTTTAAAGAAAAGAGGGCAGAAGATAGCTGCTTTTATTTATGTTTCTGTTTTTCTCAGTCAAAAACTAAGCTTGATGAAATTAGTAAATAAAAAATACTGGGTTTAGTATAGTTTAAAAAGGAAGAAAAACTTGGAAAATATTCTGGAATAAGCTTCAACCTTTGAAAAAGAGAGCTATAAATGTCACAACCTCATGTAAATCTTAGTGGCATATAAACTGTTCAAAAATGAAATTCAGTAGCACATCTTCCTCAGCTGCACATGCCCATGGTAACAATTGATCCTAAAAGGTAGCAGTGGAACAATGGAAGAATTTCAGAGAGTCACTCTTTTATGTTTCAGAGCCAGAAGCTCTGAGAAAAATTCCAAACACAGTGTTGTTTTAACTCTTAGGCAGAAAATAAATTGAGTCTATGCCCTTCCCAAATGCAGGGGTTAATGGAGCCCTTTCCCTGTGGGAAGGCCTTACAATTGCTCTCCTGTCGATGTTAATGGGAAACCCTGCAAGGATTTCCTTCTCTGAGCAGAGTGCCTCTGGGCTTCCACACAGGTCCATGAGTGTGATTCATCAACGTGGGCTGTGGCTAGCACTGATGAAGAGGGAGGAAAAAAAGAAAACTCAAGGTTTCAAGATGCTTTCCCATAGTTCCTTGTCCATCAATTCTCATCTACTGTCCATGAGCTGGCCACTAGCCCTCCAGCTCTGTCTTTGCCTGAGCCACAGAGAAACCCAGGGGCTTGTTACACTTTAGAAGAATTTACATGCAAGGGTAGGAAAATCATTGCCTTGCAGAGTTAAAAAGGGTAAAAGAGAGATACAATTTTCTGAAATTGAATAAAATACAAGATCTCCACCTAACACACTCTTTCTGTTGTTGGGCAGGTTGAATGACTAACAAGTACACCCCATAAACGTAGCTCTTTTCCTGCTGGAAGACACATTCAGAATTTCATATCCACAATGACTAGAACCAGTATAAACTTACTAAGTTTCATCTTCTTAGAGAAGAATGCTTGAAGAGATTTTTCCCTCCTAATAATCCTATAAAAATAAATATTGTATCTGTAGAGTAGAATACCAGTCTGGGATAAACTAGAAAAGTTGGATTTGCTTTCCTTTTTGAATATAGATTCATCAGAAAAGACTGGCCATCCTACTAACCCTTTCTTTCTCACTTGATTTCAATCTAGGAGGTTGTTGAATGTGAACAACAATTTCAGACAGGTCCTGGGGAATGCAATCTGATAGAGCCAGAGGAGCTAGAGAACAGGGAGACATCAATGTACAGATAAATGCCACAAAGCAGAATCCTCTGAACAGCAAGGATATTTTGCACCTCTGTCAGTATTTTTTTATTTCATGTATTTAATAGTGCACTCTCATCACAGTAACTACGAAAGGAATTAGAATTTCTAAGGCTTTTCATGATCAGAGCAACTACTTTTTCCTTAGAAGTGTTAAATTATTACAACTGTCACTCTACTTTTATGTGCACTGAACTCATCTCTGTAACAGGCATTAATTTTACTCAATATTGAATTCACTGTCATTTCCACATCTCAGTCCAAAAGGAGGCTGTCAAAGTTATTCAAACTTATTCAAAGTTACCTCAGTTACTTGAGACAATAAATCGGTGTTTAGTCCCAATGCCACTGAACTGGAAACCACAGAGAATGTGTTGCAGAACTGTCAAACAAAGCTCTGTATGGAAGGAAATGTGCTCACCATTCTCTAAGCTGCTCCCAACAAACTGTGCCTCTCTGTTCTCTGATATTCACAGAACAAAGTCACACAGCTCCTCCAAAACAGAGCATCTCTTCCAGTGTGTAGGACATGCAGCATGCACTTGAGATGTGAATTCGAATGATGCTTTGCTGCTGACTTCCTGTATCACTTTTAGCCATTTTCTCCTTGTGGAATTCAGGTCTCTGCAGTACAAGTGGCTGTGTGGGAGCCAGGGCCACTATAGCCAGTAGAATCCCAAGAACAAGACAGTTAAGCAGACTGAGGTGTGAGACAAAAGACCTCTTCACTCTGATGGCAGCTTTGACTTCAGCTCCACTGAGTATAATTTGAGCTTTCACACTTCGAGTGAAAGCAGGCACAATGTGGAAATCTAAATTTATGGGTCTAAATCTGGAGATATATTAGACCTTACTGTCAGATCAACAGTACATATAAATAAGCTAACGAGTTTACTTGGCTGGGATTTGTTGTCTACCTGTGAAAATGGATGTATTAATAATTTCCTGACACTCAAGGACAAATATATGAGATAAAACTGGAAAAAAAATACTAATAGAGGAGAGGGAGAAAAAGGGCTGTGCAATACCTATGAGGAGCTTATCAAAGAGAACAGAGCTGGGCTCTTCACGATACTGCATATTGGGAGGATGAGATACAATCATCAGCTGAAAAAAGGATACTCAAGCTGGCTATATAAACTTTTGCACTGTGAGGATAGTGAACAGTGGAAGAGGTTTCCCAGAGAGATTGTGCCATTTCTGCCCTTGATGGTTTTCAAGGACAGGTGGAATAAAGTTCTGAGCACACACTTGGGCCCTCATGGCTGACCACTGCATGCTGCAGGTTGGACTAGACACCTTCTGAGTTACTCTGGCAGAGAAATCTGTCATCTTTGTTCTACTATGGAAATTCAGAATTAATTTCCTGCATTCTTTCTCCACATGGGAAAGGCTTCAGCTGAGTAGTCTTGAAAGTCAAAAGTCCTAGAGTTACCTTCTCCTTTTCTGCCATTTCCTCTTAAAAAAAAAAAGAAACAAAAAAAACCAGCTGAGGGGGTTGTGTAATTCTAAATCTTGTACTCTATTGATGCTTCCAAGAAAGCACGTCTTAGATGTCTTTAGACCTTTCATGTGTCAAAAGCCTGGGAGATATGTTATCACTGCTGCCAGCACAGAAAAGCAAGGCACCAGTTGGTACACAGCTAGGTTTATTGAAGGCCAGATCACATTCTTCCCTGAAAAAGTACAAAGACAAACCACCTGCCCTTTTGAACAGTGATTTCATACCAGCATTTTAATTTCCATTTGATACTGATCTCCATAAGCATTAAGGCATAACCTTTGTCAGATGCCCATGTTTACCCACCACCATTTCATTATTAATATATTTTTATTTAATATGGAGCATTTGATGTACCAGTACAACTGGGACAAGTCCCTATGGCTAATATTCATTTTAGCTATTATGTTGCTGAGGGCTATCTGCAGCTGCATCAAAGACAGTACGAATACACAGAACAGTGCTGAGTCCACAGAGCCATGAGAGCGTGAGCTGGCTTTTATTCTCTTCTCTGGCATCAGCAGCATTTCCAAACCATGTTTTAATGAGAGCCAGCATGAGCAAAAACAATCGATTGGATAGTCAGCAAGCCCTCCAGCTATATCCTGATTAGGCAGAAGTGGTAGGTAAAGAGCCATATTTTTACTCATATCCTGGGAAAATGTGTAAAAAACAGTGTCATATGAGTTCTACAGTGTTTCATAAAAATCATACTATTGCATCTTCGCATGCACTTATCTGCCCTTCCCATTTCTGAGGCAGCAGAATCTATACCTGTATTGTTCAACAGATACTCACTCAAATTTCCCTTACTTAGGTGTCATCATACACAAAAGCCTAACTAAAAAAAAAAAAAAGTATCAAAATTACATATTAAAACAAAACACCTGCACAAACCTCTATTTTCTTTTTACAGTTTCCTTAAACATACCTCCCCTCCAGGTCTGGAAGGGGATTGCTAATGACTCATTCTTTCAACGTTTCATCTATCATAGCTCTACTTCTCACCTTGTTATCACTAACAGTATTTAACAGTCCAACTAAAACCACAAAAGGGTGAAGGTTGAAGTAAAAAAGACATTTAGCACTTCTGCCTTCCCAGCCCCAGAGGTGGCTAAATTGGTTTTTCTTTCTTTTGGGCACCCATAGAAATATTTTCATGTTCATACTCTTACAACTACCATATTGTTTTCTTATACCATACTTTTTACACCTGCTAATTGTTCAGGAAAAAGACTCAGAATATCTTCAGAAAGCTATGTTGAAATAGGTTTACCTTTACAGGTTAAAAATAAAAAAGGCACAGAAGAGCAGAAGGCAACATTCTCAGCTTCAGGACTTCCATTTATCAACCACCAACGCAGAAAGCTTGATTTTCAGGCAAAAGAGCTGAGCCCCTGCATTCCCATTTGTCACAATTACCATGAAAAACTGAAGAGGCTTAATCTGCCCTAGTAGGAACACAATTGAATACAGGAGCTCCTGAGCATGTAAACTACCAACAGCAGATGTCTCTGACCCACAGCTTTTATCCAAAGATGCCCCAGGGCAAAACAGTGCTGTAGGACAGGCTGGAAACAAAAACCTCCTCTTTTCCTCTGGAGGAGCCTTACTGCTGGTACGGCTAGCATCAAGTCCAAAAGATTTAGAAGGTTTTACTTTGTTTCTGGGTTTGGTTTGGTTTTTGTTTTGCCTTTTTTTTTTTCCCCTTCTTTTTACCTCCTCCTCCCTCAGTGCTTTATTCTTCTCCTGGTTGTCTAAGCAGTTTTGAACGCTCTAACTCACATGAGTAAAGGCTTCTGGAGAAGGGAAGATTACACAGATTATTTAACGAGAGTCAGACTCATCCTCCCCATGTTCCCTCCTTCTATCTTCACAATCCCTCATTCTTGGCAAGCTCCAAACAACCTATCCCTGCACCTCATCTACTGCATATACTAGCTGTCTTCGTTCTTGACCAGATCCCTTCTCTGTCACCAGTCCCAGATGCCTGCTCAGTTACTCTGTTCCCTGTTTCTGTTTTTTGTAGAAGGGAGGCAAACTTAGATCATTCAAACACCAAACCAGAAAAATCTGAGTCACAAATACACAAGTTTTCCTGCTATATGACACTTTAACATGCTTTTTTGTTCTTCTTACTAGACATCAACTGACATGGCTGTGAGGGATTATTATTACCTTCATTTTTGCAGGCAGAGAAACTAAGAAAATGATGCTTCACATCATTCCTTCAAGCAGGCCTAGAAGTTCTGACACTCCCACCTACTTCAAAGGGAATATAGATTAGCTCAACACTGAGTGCCTTTGAAAACTCTACCCCATATTTCTGCCTGAAAGCACTCAAAACCTAACTCCCAGGCTCCTTTTAGTCAGTAAACACTGCATCTGTTTCTAGAAAGTTATAAACACAGCATTTTGCAAAACAACTGTGCAAAATCTCTGGAAAGATTAAAAAAAACTATATAAAAATGCATAAAGCTACTGCACTTAGGTAATACCAACGTGGACTTTAAGCCATTTCCCATAAAATACATGAAAGGGCAAAAAAGCATAAACACTGCAGCTGCTGATCTGCTCAAAACATCTAATGCAATATGCAGTCTTTTCCAGAAATGGAAATCAATTATGCCTAGAATTATTAATGCAGAGGCAATATGTAAATATGCAGAACTGCCAGCCCTGGAGTGAACAGAATACATGCTTCTCATTGGATTACTGCTGAGCCATTTTTACAGCATTGGTTCCTATGGAAGTTTGAGTAAATGTGTGTATTTTAAGTTACTGCCATAACCAAGATCAATGGTACAACGTTTAGCAAAGTGTCAGATGTCCTAAATAATTGCACTATGTGTCCCCCTTATATGTTAGAGATGGAGCCTGGCACTACTTTGAAAATCCAAAACCTTCACTGAGGTTCCAGACAGCCACATTTCTGCTGTTGGTACCTAATAACACTTGAATTCCTGCAATACTAATAAGCTTTTCCCTAAATAATGTCAAAGAAACATTGCTATGGTTTACAACAACCCATTGTTATATTCACACTGCAACCAGTTAAAATAAATTAGAGATGAGTGACTTAGTTAATCATCTTCTTACTGCACTCCAAAACGAGAACAAGCTGCTCAGTGAACCTTGGACAAGCATTACCACTGATTTTGACAGTTTTTAAGTGCCTAAATAACTCAGGAGTGTAAGTCTCTAAAATTGCAGAAATCCTAGGCTTCTCAGTCATTCAGGCACTCCTGAAAACTTTCTCCAGGTCCTGGGTCAGTCAACTGAAACCTGTCACAGCCAAAATCAAGTTCAGCTTTAGCCTATGATTGTTTCTAATAAAGTTAGAGGATGCCATGGATTGGGTTGGTTTCATTTAATCTTCTAGGTTACAAAGATCAAATAACTTCCCTGTTCATCGTGACAGCAGATGGCACAAAGGATCAAATGGGCATGAAAAAAGTTATGAAAACTGCTGTGGCAACATTATTGTCATCAGTTATGACAGAGATGGCTGTAACAGAATGGAGGTCACAGCTGACAGATCAAACATTGGAGCTCTGTGCAGCATCTCAAAATTAATGGAGCATGTTGGCACACAGGTGACCAAGAACAAACCTCTCAGAGGCTGTTTGCACAGGTACACCTCTACACACCATACCTACACACATGGTAGAGAATTTTACCATTAAATTTTCTATCTCTTACTTTGAACTTCTGAGGATCAAGCCACCAAATTGGAGAAGGCTAAAGTTGATTGAAGAATATATTGCCTTCTGCTTTTAGAAGAGTCTGCTTATCCTTTTATTTTTTTTTTTTCTGGCTTTGGTAAGCATTGATGAAATCAAAATATTACAGGTATATATGATTCACAATTATGAGAACTATATATTTCTAGCATGTATGGCAGCAAAGCATCATACCTGTGATGCCAAGCTACAGCAACACAGCTGCTGTAGCAGCCTGAGCTCTGCAGAATATCTCCCAAGCTGTATTATGCATCCAAGCAACACTCTGAAGATTGCTTACTGTTGAGGTTTAACTTGCCCTTGGGCTGCTTCTCAGTGAGCATAGCTCCTAATTTTGTCCAGGTGTCAGAAAGAGGCGACCAAAACTGTCACCATTTTCTCAGCCTTTGAGATCACGTGTTCAGGTCAGGCACAACTCATCATTTTTCCTCAATGTGTATGTATATATTTATGTATGTATAGATATACATAAAAAACCCTAACCTCACACAGAAATACTAAAAGGCAGACACTCTCTTGCGCAGTAGCTCAGGAGACTACTCCATGCTTTTTACAGGATGTTGTTTGTCACCTTTTACTGTCATTTTATGTCATTTTAATTAACATTTAGCTGTTCAGCATAGTTGTTGAACACAGGGGAAAACCAGCCCCTCTACACTTAAGTTTGCCCATTCCATCTGTGCATCCTGTGGGATGACAGGAAAATCCAGGTTACACCTCTCCTCTGGAAGCCCTCAGCCCAGTGCAAAGCTAAATTCACAGCCACAGTAGGTGTTCCAGGCTTGTTCCTGTGACTTCTAGACACCTCCGAGGGAGGAGATTCCACCATATTTCTGCTTAAGACCAGTATCATAATGAAGTATTTTTCCTCAAGTGTAGACAGAGAGTTTTCCTTGCTGCTGTTGCAGCTGCTGCATCCCAGCCTCAGCTATGTGCTCAGAGAAATCCCATGCTTTCTTTCTAACAACCTTCTTTTAAACAGTTGAAAGCAATTGTCCTTAGCCATCCTTTCCCAGGCTAAACAAACCCTGCTTCCTCCGTCATGGGCAAATGAGTTGAGTTGGGGAAAATGAACTTAATTTATTGCCAATTAAAATAAATATTTAACTACTGATTTCATTAGTGGGAAAGAAAGAGGCAAACTTTGAAACAGCTTTCCTTCTCTTGTTCCCAAGGCCTGGCCTCCCTCCAGACTGCAGTGCACGGGGATGCAGTCAGTCTGTGATGGCTCGTCTGTGACACTCCACCTCCCTCACCCTTCCCTCTGCTCTGGTGTGGGACCCTTTCCCAGTGCTGCAGAGGAGTCCTCTGCCTCCATCCTCGGTCTTTCTCCTGTTTCCTCCTGTGAGGTGTTTTCCTCCTTTCTCACATATACTTTCCCTGAGGAACATCATGTTGGCTGTGCCCTGTGTGGGTTGGAGGCAACGGGAACCATCTGTGCGTCCTGCACAGGACAGCTCCCCACTGCCAGCCCCTCACCACAGACACCCAGCAGGGCCATGTCATTAGATGTTCCCTAACTCAATCCTCTTCCACTGCAGATGGGAGGCATCAGCATGATGCTGCCAGGAAAGATTAGGGGAAAGACACCATTGCATGCCTCAGGCTTTGTTGTGTCCTTCACTGCTCCTTTCAGAGTTTTAACTTCACAAACTCTTTATCCTCCTTTACCTTAATTTTCTGCTTCTGGTACACTTTGAAAAAAGGGGAGTTAGGAAGTCCAAGCCATGTCCGACCATCCAAGTAACACTGAGGTGAGCATTACCAAAACCAAAATAGGGATCAAAATCCATGCTATTACCTCTGAAATTTAAAGAAAAACTGGAAGAGCTTGAAGTCATTTAGTGACATTGATTTCAGATAAAAAACAGAAGGTGATATTTAATACTAGCATAATAATTACAGTTAGTATACATTAGCAATGCTTCTCAGCATGGAAGACATCTGGCCAAATCCTGCCTAACTGATGGCTTGGGTAGCCTGCCAGGAGGCAGAGAGATTGCCTCTGATTTGTATACACTGGGAAAAAATTGGTGAATCAGCTTTCATTACAGGCAGGCTCCAGCTAGAGCCATCTCTTCAGCTGCATGAAGCTGCCAGCAGTTACTCTCAGTACTCATTAGGAAATTACTTTCCCAGGGACTGTGGACCTTGCAGACCTGCAGCTTACACCTACTGCCTTCATAAGACCATGATGAGAGCTGCATCCGATCCCCTGATGCCCATGTTTTTAGAGGTTATTCAGTAACTGGGGAGGACTGCTGCAAACACACGAGAGCTAGAAATAATTTATTAACAATAAAAGAACCCCAAACAAACCCAAGCATAGAAAACTCAGTCCATTTTGTTTACAAGAGGAAAAACCAGAGGGTAACTTAATTGCTGTGGTTAAATTTTCACATGAGAAGAAAATGCAATTAGTGAAGGGCTCTTTAGCCTAGCTGGTGAAAGGAAAACTAAGGGACTTGAAATTAAGAGTCAGATATATAGAAGTCAAAAATAGAAGGGTTCTAGTATCAACAGGGATTTAGCAGCACCCAAACATGGTTAAAGGCATTAGAAAGTCTGATAATTGCTTTTGACCTTAAAAATCAATGCATCTATACAGACAACACCAGCTAAGGCCTCTGTACACTTTGACTCAATATTGAGCAAAAAACCCATCACTTTTTGTTGCCAAAACCTGAGCTGCAACAAGCCTTCTAATTAACCATTGCCCACTACTATCCGAACACATGCTTATTTCAAATTATACACATAGGTTTCTTCTACAGCTGAAGTACAATTCCAGACTGTTCATACAAAGTAACTTAAAAGGTTCACTGTGAAACAAATGAAAAGCAGTCTGCTCAGCAGGATCCTACAAAGCATTTATTAAAGACAGAACAAATACAAGTGAGACAATGAATTAAGAGTAATCATGTTCTTTGAACAAGAAGCCATGATCCTGTTCAGCCCCTGCACAATGGGATCAGCCACAATAAGACTACCCACTCATTTCAGTCCAAGTGTTTACTAATGAGCAGTGGAGGCTTCATGTGTTTCCTTGGCTTTCTACAGTGGTAACAGATCTTTCCTTAGGAAAATCAGGAGCCAACCTCTTGATCAAAAAATGGAGGGTTCTAAGCAGAAATTATCATTATCCCTTGATGCAGAATATGGCAAAAATATTTGTAAAATATGTTTCTATCCTAAACTCTGATCATGAAATGCAGGCCCCATTTGATGACTGTGTGAGATTCCATGAAGATTTCACTAGTTGAAGATAGGGGCAGTCAACAAGGTTAGAAAACAAAAGTCTAGTGATAGCCTTTAATCTCTATCCATTTATAGATCAAGGACAGATACACTCAATACTGTAATGAGCTTTATTCTTTAGCTGTAGTGTTACATTGAATTCTGTACCATTTCACTTAATGTCACTCTTGATTTTTTCAGTACCTTTAAGATGAGTTATCAGAAAGAAATTCGCACAATTTCCTTGAGCATCCTTAGAATGATCACTCCTGTCACACCATATCAGGAACACTAGCAAATGTTCTATTATTCTTTCACACACCAACCAACCTTGTGGAGGCTTTTACTACACCAAAGCATCCACAAGTTTCTTCAGATGGAGAAAATGGCAAATTTTGATTACTGTTGTGTTGTGCTAGAGACAATTCAGTACAGTATTGATACAATATTGACAGCATAGTCTTTATGATACTTTGATTAATAAATTTAAGTTTGGTGGGTGTTGGGTTTTCTACACCTTTTTTTGTGTTTGTTTCTTTAGCTTAAAAAAAATTGCTTCTCTCTTTGCAATACAGCTATGAAAGGTTCTGGAGGTTTCATCTGAAAATACAATAAAGGATTTTTCCCCAGTTAAGTGCAGTCAGCATTTGCTTTAACACAACTGGGAGTTACAGAGCTCAGCAGTTCCCATATAGTAACCAGAGAATGATATTCAACAGCAGAACCCACTCGTATGTCCCTTACTTACTGCCCAGCTCAGTGACCTGGGAACACGAGCAGTGGTTGTGTTATGAGTGCCATCATGGCCTGAAGTTCATGCACTAAAACAAGAAGCCAGTTACAGAAAGTTTTGTGAGGTAAAATCTGGCAAACTGCAGCAGAGCTTTCTGCACGGATTACTTGCAGAAAAAAATAGGGCAGTCATAGCTTGTTTGCTCCCTGTTGGGCTTGTCTTTTCACCAGGTAATACAGGACAAGTAACCAACAAAAGATTAAGAGCCAGCTTCGTGTTTAAGACTGGATGCAGGGAGATACTTTTAAAACTGGGTGTGCTCTGTTCAACACTAGTGTGTCAGTCCTGCCCTATGGGATATTTATTATTCCCTGGCTCTGGGCCAAGAGCCCTGCACAGTGTTATCCTGCTGGCAAAGGAGCCTCTGCAGGGCCACATCATCCTTCCACTTCATCTGAAAGTTGTGACCAGTCACCAAATGACAAAAAAAGAGAGAGGCAGGAATACAATGTGCAGCTAGCAGTGCACAGGCATGTGTGGAAAATTGCATTTGTTCACGGGTGCTCAAGTGCCTGCTGAAGACATGCCTGTATGATGTGAACACACTCTGCTCTCCCTGGTACCTCTTTTATTCAGAGAAAACACCACCTCCTGAAAGCTGCTGCTGTTACAAACATTTGTTTTGCAGAACAAAACATTTGTTTTCCTCTGGTCAACGTCCATGGAGTGCCTCAGGCAGCCCATACCTCTGTGCACATGACATGTAGTTAGCAACTGTCTTAAAATAAATCTCTACAAATACCTGCAAAAGCTCAAAGACAGTAAGGAACACGGGCTCAGTCACAGCCCAGCAACATAACTGTCCAAGGAGAAAACATTTCTCTTAGACTTAAAAAGCTTCACTGACAAGTTTTTTATTGAACTGTTAGAAACCGCAGCAGCACTCAGATGACTGCTCTGGATAGAAGTTTTCCACTGACTCTGACAGTGAAGCTTTTGCCTCCTATTTAACAGGTTAAAGATGAGAGCAAATACATTTTAGAAACAGCTGTAGAAAAAGACAAGTATAAATTTGAATGGGTGAGCAGCTTGTGAAAGTAAAACTCAATTCAAGATGGGACAAGGACAAAATGACCAAGATAAAAAAATGACACTTAAATACTTGAACTGAGCAACAATTGTCATAAACATTGTCCATATAGCTAGATTACCTTGAAAAAAAATCAGCACTCAAATTTTCAATGAGCAAGAGAAACACATTCAAACTTAAAAAGTATGGCTAATTTTCCCTCTCTTTCCTGCACAAACCATACAAGATCTGTAATATTAAAAGTGCTTCATCTGCCCAACATGCAATATAAAGAAATACTTGTACATCAGACTTGCTTCTACAGAACATTTATGTCATGAATATTAGCAGAGCACTTTCCATCATATTTTTATCCTCTCTGAATCAAGCTTTCAGTCAACATGTTAGCATGATTTTTATAGCCAGGGAGGAAAAAATATTACGGAAAATGTTTGATAGACTAGTGCAAAGAGTCAAGATTCACATACAAGACCAGAGATGTTCTGAAAAGATAATTTATTTTCTTTAAGTAACCCTGGATCACCAGATGTGAGAGCTAGGCAGCACAGCTGACAACCTTACATTGCAACTCTGCTAAATCCTGGTTATATTTAATGAAAAATTAATTGAACAAAGCTGTGTTGTTGCAGTGATAGTGCATGTTGCTGGTGTACATGTAAATCATGTAAAAAGGAACCCAAGATCAAACACTTGTTGGGCTGTGACCCTTTTGGAGAACACTGAGGTTGGCTTGCCCCTCAAGCCCCAGACCAAGGATGCTGGTGCCCTCTTCTGGTCCTGTCCTTCGGAGACCATCAGGATACAGGGTCTTCCTGGTTCAACAAAACAAAAGGCTCAAGGTCTTTTCCTGCACGGCTGAACCCAACTGTGGCTCTTCCGTACACCAGGCGCTGGGACAGGTGTGCTGTTTGAAAGCATGTGCTGTGCAAATGTGCTTCAGAGTGACCCTGCTTCTGCCACCTCAATGTCTCATTCCATTGTCACACGGAGGAACAGCACTGCTGTTGCTGCTCATCTGCACTCTGTTTTGCCATCCATTTCGTTAATGCTCAGATATTTCTATCCTCTTTATCAGGGGAAAAAAGTAACCAAATGGATTATTCTGTTTTGAGATACATGTCGCTTCAGTGTCTGCCTAAACAGGGATGGAGTTTACATTATTCTTCTGTAAGGAGCTCACGTCATCTGTTGAATGCTGCGGGGTCTAGCGCCCTCTCTTACTTTTTCAAGTTATTTACACATCAAAACACAAACAACAGTAAACAAGCAGAAAAGGCAGCTTGGCTGCAGATGATGGAGGGAGGAGACTATTTCTTGCCAGAACTCAGTGCTTCATCGTGAGCCTGGTTTTTCAGCACTTGGCTCCAGTAAGGCTCTTCTGTGTTCAAATAAAGAAGATCTGAAAAACAAGGATCGAGGACTACCTTATGGTTTAACTAGGTATTTACTGGTATTAATGGCAGGGACACTTGGTCATTCTAGACACATTGCTAAGACAAAAGAGGGGCAGACTCCAAGCACGAGGTCTGAGCACAGACACCCGCACAGCTTGTTAGTTCACACTGAGTATTTTGTCCTGCTCCAAAAGCTCTCTCCAAGACAAATCTACTTTAAAAACTAGCCAGCCCTAAGAATCATGGAATCAAGCCAAATGGAGACAGATATTTGGCCAGGAACCAGTCCTTGCTCAGTCCACAATTATTTTTCAGTACCAGCACAGCCTAACTAGGCAAGCACTGTACAAAACTCCAAGACAGAGCCATAATTTTAGCATCTTCAGGGGGATTAGGGCCAGGACTGCCTGGTCTTTCTTGGCCCAGACACAAGTTAATTTGATGCAGGTAGGCATGTACTTTAGGATTAACTCTATTGTGTGGTCAGTATCCCTCTGTAGGCTGTTCTGTAAGTTTATCCATGCTAATTCTCTTCAGTGTTTGCAGGGCTGCCATCTACAGTGACAAACCACAAGGAATGCACAGAAGAGCTGTGACTGGCTGTATTAGATACTTATTACAGATACAGGCTGCCTAAACCACTGCTTCTCTACATCTCTGCAGTGCACATTCTCCATAAACTTATTGTCAGGGATGTTCAGGGATGTTCATCTCATCATGCAAAGCTTTGCCTTTTTTGCTATTAAGTAAATGCAATATAAACAAGCATCCAAGAGAAAGTCAGAGCTTACCACACAAGAGAACTATGAAACAAGTAACAGCTAAAAATAAGTATTCAGTGAGTATCTTGTCTTATGCAATGGGAAAATACATACATCCACTATAAACACTAGAGGACCCAAGAAACTTCAGAAGAGTCAGCTTGACAGGGCTCTAGAACATCTGAGTAGTAAGGGACGGGTCTGTAGCGCCTCCAGTTCACATCTGCCTAGCACAGTCTTCACAGCTCTTCAGTATAGTAAGATGATCTTGCTCTGGGGAAGCAGGTGCTGAGGAAAATTGCAAGATAAAAAGCTTAAACCCAGGAAGCAATCACTGATGTTGCTGGCTTGTCTCTCATGCTTAAGAGCAGCCCCACAAACTGCTTTAAAGCCACTGGCTAAAATAAGTACCCACCTCAGTAATCGGAGCCAATTTGAGTCATTTGTAGAACTGATGACAAGCAGGTATGCACACAGACTAATCACACAGCCAGATTTCCCAGCAAGGCAGACAACCTTCTGTTGCTTAACTGTTCTGAACACAATTAAAGCATTCTCTCTAATACCTAATTACCTCTCAGACATCATTAACTCACCCCAGAGAAGAGGAAAACAAAGGCAGACCATAGCTTTTAAACCAGTACCTTCCCATAAAGTATCAAGTTGCACTCACCGGTTTTAGTTTTAAGGGAATAATGGATTCACAATACATCTCTAGCTATAACAACAGCTTCCTCAAGACACCAGAGATGGCTAAAATATTGTTAGAAATCATTGGTTAAAAATGTTAACTACAACACAGAAAACCACAATCATACAGCCGAGTCTCTTGAAAGTCACAGCATGATAATGTGGAAATTGCTAGAATAAGATTAGGGATGTTCATATTTGTTCTAATAGCAGTGTTAAACATCTCTTGAACTGAACATCATGGGTCAAAGATCCATAATCCAAAAACCCTCAACACCGCTCAGTTCCAACCTATTCCACTAGGAGTACTGAGTGATCCCTCAAAGCTCCTTCGATGTGCTCAGCCTGCTGTTTCACTTGTAGGTTTTGTCCCAGTAAATTTTAACTGGGGGAAGATACTGTGATCTGCATAGAAGCCAATATCCAGCCTTTGAAATACACATGCTGACATTCAACAGACTGACCTTCACAGCACAGATAACTAAGCATGATCAGCCTTGGCATTTCCAAAACTCCCACAGTTGAAGTACTTCCCGAACAAAAAAAAAAAAAAAACAACCAAACAAATTTAAAAAAAGGTTTTATTTGTGACCACGCTCTACAAGCTGCTAAGGACGATGGTCAAGAATTGAGACTGTCTCAGTTTAGGCTCTAATGCTGATTACCTTTTATTTCTTTTCCAATATATGGCTGTCTTCAAAAGGTCTGGTTGTTTCAAGCATCACACAAGGCTGTGAGCTTTATACCTCTTAGTTTTTCCATACAGCATCATAGGCACTACATCAATGAAAACTTAAAGCTTCTTTTTGGGTTGCTTTCATTACTCTCTTTATAAATCCATCTTCCTGTATACCTGATTTTCAGTACAACCTTTAGTACTCCTACGTGTTTTTGCATCTGTATTCAAGCACTTCATCTATTAAAACAGCATTATTTCACCTTCATTACAACTTTATGCCCAACTGCAACATCTTGTATCCCTTGATCTCAGGTATCACCTGCAGAAAACAGCCCACGAGGGGTAGGCCAGAGTTAAGTGTGTTGATTGACACTGAAGGACAGAGGAGATAGCACTCAGTTTTCACCTTGTAAGAGTCAAGGCTCACTCCTATAACAGCAGTAAGTCTTTTTTCCTTGCTCTGAGTAAGACAAACCCAACAAAAGGAAGTGAGATTAGAGCAGGAACTTTCAAAATGACATTATTACAAATCACAGATGAGACGACTTTAAGATTAGCTTCTTGCGTCTCACAAATTAAAATTTAATCCATCTTGCCCAAACTCATTATTAGCATTCACACTGCAGCATTATGTGATTCTTCACCTTAACTACTTATTTTCTTTTACACTTTTTAGCATTGGACTGAAACAGGATTTATGACAAAAGCTGATTTGAAAAATAATTACAAAACAGGAAAGCAGATGAAGCATAATCTTCACATATTATAGCTTTAAAAAAAAGCCAAAAAGCCCCAGGTACATTTGTATACCAAATAATTGAAGCTCTGAGAATGTGAAGTGAAACTGCTGCAATTGCCTTACAGATATAAGCTAAATTTAAGACAGTAAAACAGAACAAAAGTGTGGCTTCTAGAAAGACTCCAGATGTTAAAACACTTAGTAAATTCAGACCCCTACTTTGTTAGATGCACCAAGTCTATTGGTCTAGAACATGAGTCATGACTGTGGTTATAGACAGGTTTATAAGAACAAAACTCATCTCTTCCCTATTACTACTGCAGCATGTTAATCTCCTGTAACACAAGGAAAACATTCCTGCACTTGAGACATTCATTTCTGCTTTGAAAATGCCCAACACTACAGTTAGCTGCAGTTCAGTGAGCACTATTACTTACAAGTAGAGTCTTATTAACGTGAGGTTTCAGAATATCTTATGTTCAGCCTGAAACACCAAACAAGCTGGTATTCATAAGCTGGGCTGACTTAGTGACACTTGCTCAGGGCACTCACCACTTCCTTGTGAAACAAGCAACCAAGAGTTGCCTGATGTAAGTACATGCCACTGGCACAGCTTTGCACTGAGACACTTTCTTTAAAGAAGCTGACTGCAGGCAGGAGTGAAATTCATAGCCCACCTTTTGGACATACGTCCACAAGCCATGAAATTCAGAGCATGGAAAACATCCATGGATTGAGGCCCCCACCACAAAATTAATGCCACAGACATGAGCATGGGATATCTGGTCACTTCTATCATTATCAGTATGTATCAAGACAAATTATCTTAACTGATTAGAAAGTGTTTGGAGCAAGAGACCAAGAACTAGACTGAAACTACAGCACAAGATTGTGCCAGACTGAAATGAAATACTCCCCTCTCTTAAAGGATGTTTACTTTGAGACAAGTGAAACAGTCATGACCACTACCTCCACTTCAGAGAAATACAAGAGTTTGCATTACTAGAAAGATCCACCAGGCTGCACAGGGAGGAATTAAGGGAAAGGAAGTCTTACATACATTGAGGGAATGACAAAGCTAAGAGCCTCATGACACAGATATTGGCATAATCTGGTTTTAAAATTAAAATAAGAGGCTTGTTAACTGGTACTTAATATGTCTGCTGAAATCCATACTTGTGCCAAGTGTTAAACCTATTCTTGCTTGGAAACACATAATGTGCTGTACAGATTGCTCTCTTAGGAAGCAGTAAGCCCTGGAAGTTTTAAACTCTTGCAGTACAAGTAGACCTCAGACTTACCTTACCATTTAGATGATTGACCAATATGACCAACTGATTTTTAAACTACTTTGGACAGGGTTGTGTTTGAGAGTACAAGGTGGTGTCCTGTTCGGATGTTGCTTTTTTTTCTCAAAGCACTATCCAATAAATAACTGACTGTGGGACACAAGACCATGTAGCAGCTCAGGCTAAGATAGCTAATTGTTAGTTCTGTACCATCACCCTCCCTTCACACACGATCACCAGTGCTATGGTGACATGAGAGGTCATTTCAGACAGGTTTGTTATAACACCACTCCACACCACAAGAATGACTCAGGAGCCATCTAGATCAACTCTGCTGTTCCAGTACATCATAGCTTTTAGCATTGCTCTCTAATGCAGTCTGTTCACCAGTGCATGAAAAATTCCTAAAGCTCTGCCAGCCACAGTCTCCCCTTCCCCCAACTCCCTGCAGAGCAATCCCCTATTTTGTCTCCATAAAGGGAAGTCTGACTTTTACCTCAACACTGACGGTCTTCTGGTCTTCTCCAAACATGTTCAGAGTTCATAGACCAATTGCATGTGGATGTTCTTGGTCTGATATGGTAAACAAGTCAGAGAAAATAGCTTCTGTTCATGTCCACAGGATTTTGTCTCATTGAAGAAAGAACAAATAGGACTACAGCAAATCACCTGTGCCTACAGGAATGTCAGGCTGTGGTGGTTCAAGCTCTGCTTTATCCACACCAGCCAGCTTATAAGTGCTTACAGCTATTTAGTAAAAAACAAATCCCACCAAACAAACAAACAAAAAAACCCCCACAACAAAACAAAAACCAAAAAACACTCAAAAATTCATTCCACTCACTGTTACTGCAGGTATTAACTGGAGTCAGAAGAAAGATTCACAGAAGTAGAGTGTAATAAGACATTTATTAAAAGTGCTTTCAGTTATGTTAAGAGCTATAGTCTAATATATGTTTTTAAAAAGGCATCTCATTATAAAATATTAGCTTAAAAACCATTCTGATCACTGTGGTTACAGACACATGACCCGCAGTGCTCTATGAAATGTTAGACCAGCTTTGCTGATTGGGACACAGGAATCTTCAAGTCCAGGATCCACGGTGTCTAGTGTAGAGGAAGAACTGCTGGGAGCTCCAGAAGAGACACCTGCAGGTACCTGGAATAGAAATGCAGTGACTACAGATACTGGCTTCAGATTGGTCAGCTGAACTATCACCTGATTGTGCAATACATTGGAGAAGAGAAGCATCATCCTGCAACACTGCAGACAAAGTTTTTGTCCAAGCATCTGCATACTTATGGATTAATCACTTTTCTGGTCAGAAAAGTTTTCCCCTCAAGGAGCTGAAGGAGGCTTCTGTTTCAGAACTAGAACCTGACAACTGTAAGAGAGCTACAGCAGCTGGAAAGCTGCTGGAAAACCAGAGTCATCCTGTGCCTACAGCCATACAAGACACTGGCACACTGGTTACTTACTTTGGGTGCTTATACTTCTGCCTAATAGCTTGCAGCTGGCAATGGGATGCATCAAGGCATGCTTTGTGCAGGTCAGTCAGGCAAGGCACTATCTCACTTAATGAATATCCAGTAAATGCAGCAAGTGTTTCTGGCTGGTCAGATGAAAAAAAACCAGTGTTACTCTATTGTAGTCAGCAGTCATCTAGAAGATGGGTTTCCCACTGAAGCAGAAACTCTTTTCACTATATGAGAGCCAACTCTAGATTCTTTAAGCATGAAAAAGATTCAATTGTACTGTGCCATCAGTTTCACTCTAGGTCTTCCTTGGTGCCATGAGATCTGACAAACTCCTTCTGCTCTAAGCACGTGCATCCACTACATTTCCTCTGGATGGTACTCTGTACTAAAGCTATTCCTCCAACACACAGCTGGAAGGTCTACCAAGGCTTGTGGTAAAGCAGCCATGCAGTGTAATCACTCAAGCAGACACATTCAGTTCTCCCCTTTCTCCCAGAAAGACCCTGAATTGTATCTGGGGGTGTAGTTTTGGAGATTTGTGAGGCCTTTGATACAGCCTTGATGTAAGTGAGCAAGACAGTAAAATCCCTTCCGTTTCAGAGAAGAGGCATGATATTGCATGTTTACTTAACAGTCATTTATCAGGTAGTCTTGTTAACTCAAGATCAGCTACTCATCCTAGGATTTCACTCTTTAGAACAACATACTTTGTAGCTACTCCTCCTCCTTCTCAGCTCAATTCTAGCAATAAGAAAATGCTTGAGCTATTTATTAACACACAGTTGTTGTTCTTACCCAGAAAGATCTGTTCACTGTATAGTTTGCTAAACAGTAGGCTGCTGCAGCAATTTGTGAAGGAAGGTACTTCAGAAGAGGATCAACTTGAAGGAGACTCAGTTCTGCAAGATACTGAACAAGAAAATGCAAGTTTTTCAAAAAGAATCAACCTAGCTGGTACAATCAGTGCAATACAGAAAGTATTAAAGTTCAGCAATGGTCTCAGTATGACGCACAGAAGCATAAACTACATATCTAGTGAGGAGAATTAGCATTCTATTTCTGTCGATCTTACAGAAGATCCTTTATTGTGTTTCAGGGGGGACAGAAAGACCACATTTTGCCAAAGCCTAACCCATCTACTCTAATCTGAAGTTCTGGTTCCATCATCAGATCTGACTTGATTTTACAGGCAGAGACTCAGAAGAGTCAAGTTTCATAAAAATGACAGACACACTCTTTCCATCTACTAAAGCTCTTGTTTATATAGGTAGACCCCACTTGGACATCAGGGTAAATGGACAACTCTAAGAAGCACAATATGAGCTCTGTTTGAGTAGAGTCATTGTACAATCCTATACACTTTGCTGAGGTGAAATTGGTGAGAGAAGCTGGTGGTCAGATGTTTTACTGTTTCCTTTTCAGAATTTTGCTGTTTCTAAGCATGGTTGCCTACTTCAGGCAACTCCAATGTAGCTATGCAGGTATATTCTGTGTCATTGTGGAGCAATATGCAGTAGCACCAAATCCAGGACAGATTTGCTACACAGGCACTGTTGAAAAAACCACCAGATTAACACTACCTAATTGTCTAATCAGTGATTTATCCCTGACCAGACAAGATAGACCAAACCTAGGATTTCCATGAGGCATCTATCCAGAAGTCTCAGCACACAAGCCACTGCTATGAAACATGCAGTTTTAGACCTGTTGCAAGAGACAGCTTCATGAAATGCAAGTAGTTCTCCTTTAAGAATCACTTCTTCCCCCTCAGTCCCAGAAGGCAGAGTCTCCATACCCTTGCGAAGTTCTCTGTCCTCATACAGATTCCACGCCTCTGAATATACTGAAGGAGGAACTGGTTGATGGTTGGGGCTGTTAGGTCAAAACCTAGCACTTTGAGAAGCAAGTGTTCCATTCTTAGCAGCTGCTTCTTTGTGTAGGTATCATCTGTTATATAGACAAATTCATCCACATCTGGTGGGTAAATCTCTTCATACTTCCTGAAAAAGGGATACAGAAGCCACATTTGTCAGCTTTGAAGTTATAGTAAAATAAATCTTTGTGCTGGACCCACTTCAGGATGAGAACATGACATTACTAAAACTTGTGGAAAGCTCCAATTTTATTAGTTCCTCCAGGCTAGCTAACAATTTAGTTTCAAACTTGGGCAAATATGCTTAGAGGAACTCCGAGTCATCAGTCTAGATAGACATACACTCACATTGTTAGTTCTTAACAGCAAGCTTCAGTGGGGAAGTCTCAGTAACACAGCATACTCCAGACAAACACCCATGCACCCCTAAGCTATGCTGCTTACTCTGTCTAGTTAGAGCAGTTAAAGGCTAACTGTAGATTGCAGCTGAGTCCATTTCAGCCTTACAGGCTAGCAGTTTAACACCATACTGCTTCTGCTACTGTGTTTATGGTTACAAGCTTTCCTCACTACAGCTCTTCACATTCAACATCAAACGTTTAATTTTAATCATACCAAAGGAGGCCACGTTGCTAATCTTGAGACGTCATGCAAAGCTACCTACTAATGCAACCTGCCTTCCTTCCATTACACTACAAGACTAAGCCCAAAAATAGGCTTCAGATCACCATGATTTCAGAAGATGAAACACTTACGCAGCCAGAAGAATTGCTGCTGTTCCTACAAGCTGTAGCTTTCCTCTGAGAACAGACATGCAGGAGAGAAACCTGTCCAGGAAGTTCACTGCCAAGTACAAAGTCTCTGTCCGAAGTTTATACTCTTCCCCGACTTCCACCAGCCAGTCTACCAGGATAGCACGCATTCCTGTTGTGATATCTGGCTGCTTCTTCATGTAGTAGGGCTTGGGCCTAAATCTTACCTGTTTGGAAAGAGTTGAAGAATCAGGACGATCACTGTGAAGAGAACCATGGATGGCTGAGCTGATGAATATTCTTTACACTTACACTAAAAGGAGCAGGGATTGTCCCACTCTTAATAACCCTAGCTACAATTATTGTGCTAGTGGTAATTATTCCCGGCTAGTGGCATTTCTAGAAGGTAGTATTTCTACACTGCAGAACAGATTGAAGCTACAGTGTTAGCAGAAGAATAGTAAAAGACTCCCTGGACTATGGACAGCCTTTGCTATCAAACAACTGAGCCATTCAGAAGGACCTGAAAATGAAACAATCAGATTTTTCCCCTTCTTCCGATCAGGAGACTTCACTGCTCTGACACAACAAGGTAGGAAAAACTACTGCTATAGTCTTAGAGCTATCAGTGAGATCACATCAAACTGCTTTAGCATTTTTTCAGCATTCTACTCCCATTTGCAAGAATTCTTCATACCAAATTGTCAAGAGATGCTCCCATCATAGGAAACAACAGGGATGCATTAATCCTGAAAGAACTTATCACTTACTATATGCTGCCTTAAGAAATTTTACTATTTACTTGGTCTTCTTTGTAGTTCAGCGGCAGTTTTGGATCTCTGCAATATTGCAGCCTATCAGAGATACCTATAAGCTTCTCACAACAACTTACTTCAGCCTCTCGGAGGTACTGGTGAATGTCTTCTGCATACTCTCCCACAGCCAGAGTTACAACATCTTCCATGTGATCCTCTGGCTGGGATTGGAAGGATGTGTCCACTACCATAGGAGAGCCTAACAGGTAATAGGAAGCAGCAAGACATTTGCATAATTAATCTCTTGACTTTCTCTTGCTAATTTTAGCTCAGAAGTGTTGCCCCTCATGTAGACACAATCCAAGTTAGCTTGTAGTGTTATTTATTGTCACATAAGCTACTCACTAGCTGACAATTCAGAACTCATAACCACCCTACACGTGGTTGTGCTATGGGCACCATATGAGTAGTAACAGGAGTTACCTGAACTCAGATCCAGCAGCCGGTGAATGCTGGATGTCATTGCGCTGGTATCCAGTTCACAGTGGCTTAATTCCAGCTCTTCAGACACTTGGCAGCTGTAGTTTTCTTTATCTTCTGGGTCATCTATGTAGATAGCAAAACTTTGCTTTGATGCAGCACTGACCATGCAGTTGGGCACTTCATCTTTTCTAGATGAAGGGATGGTGTTTTCAAAGCCAGAGAAGCGCTTGATAACAGCAGCACCCTGAAGCAGAGCACACAGTAATGCTGTGGGAGGGCAACTCAGGAGGAAAACAGAAAGTGTCGCTTGTTTTCAAAAAGAAAATCACTTTCCTTGTGTAGTAGACACCAATAACAAAAGTTTATGGGAAAAGCCACCAACTACATTTGATGCCTCTGAAGTTGGTGCCACTTGCTGCTGTCTTGCTGTGAAAGACTCCTCACAGAAAGAATGAAGTATAGTAAAAGTCAGGAAACCAGGGGAGCAGAATCATATTCAGGGCCTCCCACCAAGGAGAATGCGGGTGCTGCTCAGTTCCAGTGAGGCTGGGAAGTGCAGTCTGCTCCACATTCAGTTCTGGCAAGGGGCAGTTGCAAGTGCAGCAAGTTAACAAAAGTGCTCAAGCACTGCCACAGACTTAGGAAGGACTGCACTGGCAAGAGGGCACTTCAAGCAGAGTTAAAACCTGAAGTTTGAATTTTTGAGCTTAAGCATCGCAACCCCTAGGACTACGTGTGACCAGGCTAAATCCTTCACACCATCTAATGCCAGTAAGCCAAGAGCTGAGTTAGGGGCTTTACACAGCCAACCAAGACGAGTTTGTGTACACATACCAACTGCTGCTTTAGGTCAGGATAGGAACATTATCCCTGCCCCACCAACAGACTCCAGGAGGGCTCAAGGAACAGAAAGGCAGGAAAATCACATGTCATTAACTTGAAATTCCTGAAGGCTCTGGCACCCTGAACTGAGCACGGCTAACCACACAGCAATGACAGCTTTGGGTCAGTGGGCAGCCCTTCCTTAAACCAGCCTCGTGGAGGGTAAGCGGTCGAGTGCTATCCCTTCCTTCCAGGGTGGATTATTTACGCAGAGAACTTCTACGGGGAAACACCTGCAGGTGAGGACGGAGCGGTTACTAGCAGGGTTTCTCGGGAAACTCACGCTTAACAACTGGAGCCCGAGTCACCTTCTCGCCCCGCCACGCCAGGCCCTTGCCGGCAGCCTCGAGGCAGGTGCGTGCACCGCTCACGGCGGCGGCTGCCAGCCCAGGGCCGCGGGGCTCAGCCCGGGCTCTGCGGGCAGGGGGCGGCAGCGGGGCTCACCTGGCCGCCGGGCCGCTGCTGCTGCCCGTTCTCCGTCAGCACGCCCAGCACGGCCCGGCCGCCGCTGCTGCGGAGGGCAGCGGGGCAGGACTCCCGCCGCCCCGCACGGCTCTTCTCTCCGGTGCGATGCATCGCCCCGACGTCGGTACCTTTCGGAGGAGCGGAAAAACCCACAGAAATAAAACGAAATCGTGGGGGGCAGGGAAAAAAAAAATAAAAATCCTCCGAACGACCACAAATGCGCCCCGGGCAACCCCTCCGTCCCGCCCGCCCCGCAGGATAACGGGTGGCCCACCGCGCTGCCCGGCTCCGCTCGCCACCGGCCCACGGAAGGGTTCGGCCGCCCTGCGCCGCCCAGGCCGCCCACCGCCCCTAGGTAGGCGCGGCCGCTGGAGGCGGCGGCTGTTGGCCGCGGCCGGTTGGGAGCCCGGCGGCTCANCCGCTGCCGCCCCGGCCGCGCACCCGCTGCGCTCCGGACGCGCGGAGCGCAGGGAAGGGATGTGCAAGCGACAGCAGCGGCTCTGTGGGAACAGCTGGGCTCGGATGTCTCTCTTTGATAAAGGACGAGCGAGAAAAAGCTTTTAGGTTTAAGGGTGGGTTTGACGCCCGTGGTAAGTCCAAGCCAGGGGACAGCTAGGTGCCGACCTGGCTGTGCTGTTGCGTGGCTAAGCAGTGCTCAGCTCCCAACACGGGAAACACAGCTGTTCATTCAGTCAAACCACCAAAGTTTGTCACCAGTGATGCGGATAGTGATAGAGGCAGCACGCGTGCTCAATTTGTGGGAAGGCTGTGGCCATGCTGGGGAGCACGGTTAGATTTCTGAAACGATCTTGGCAAACTGGAGAAATGTTCGGGAAAATCAGGATACTCCTGAAGCACAAGTGCAAGGTTAGAGCCAGTGGATGCAGAAATGCGGGATGGGGAATAGCCAGGCAGGCAGCAGCTCCGTGAAGAAGAATCAGGAGGTTACAGTGAACCTCAGCCTGAGCATGATTCTCCAGGATCCTGGAGCAGGAACAATCAGGAGTATAGCCTGTGTGGCCTCTGAAAGCCCTCTGAAAGTCCATAGTGAAGACAAAAGAGCAAGAACTACAGCAGCCGAAACCTCAGCATGAGATTTAGGTTAGATACTAGAATTGCAATGCCCCAGAAGAGACAGCATGGGAAATTTCAGAATTTCCCTTGTTGCAGATTTATAAGACCAAATTGAAGGGAATTTTGTTAAAACTGTCCGTGCCTTGGCAGTGATGATATTTCTTGAGATGTTGTCCAGGGATTAAAATGTAGAAGCTATGATCAAAAATTTGGGTATATCAAGCAGGGTCTTATGCCTGAATCGGTTTTTGCAGTTCTTGTGATCCAATCTGCTTTAAAGGGCTGTATTTTTTCTTCACACTTTTCTTACATTTATTTTTTAACCAACTCACTCTGAACCCCCAAAATGGAATTTACCATAAGGGGCAAGTGGTATATCTGAAGGTGAAAAATGTTACCTGTGTTTGATCCATTGGGGTCATGACACACTATTTTTCCTTTTGGATGGGAGGGGCTCCATATCTTTGCAGCAACAGGGTTGTAAGTAGGTAGTTACTATAGTGGGTCTGTCACAGCTGCAGGTTTGGGCAAAGGCAAATCAGGGGAACAGAAGATTATGCTGTATGTCCATGTTCCTCTCTTTCTTTAATTTCTAACCTCCAGGTTTGCACAAGGAACATTTCACTTGGGGGCAGTTATTTAAACATTTTCATGCCAAATTTTAATTTCTGAAAAAAAAAATTAGTCTAGTTGCTAGCCTTTGAAATCAAATATTAGCCTAAGTGGAACTTTAAACACTCCTTACCCTTTTGTTTTGATGGGATTACCAAATTCATCTTCAGTCTGTGAGCATTCTTTATATCCAAGTACCCATCATATCTTTATTCCATTTAGACATAACTTAGGAACCTTAGCTATCTAACAGATGACTTATTAATATTTTTATATATGAGCAGGATATGGCTATCCTCACTAGTCATATCGTGCATTAATGTAGCTGAAACACCTCTCAAATGCTTTTAATGAGGTTATCTAAGCTCCAGCTTCTCAGGAGCTCTTTGAAACAGCCCAGTATGGATTAGTACCTGAGGGAGGCCAGTGAGCTTTGCCAGCCACTACTTAATTGTAGCAGCAAATCAAATAAAGCTTTGGGCCATTAGTCATTTACTTCTGAGCTTCCCTGTGTGCTTGAGAGGAAGCTGAAGCCTTCCTGAGTGGACTCTTAGGGCTTCTTGCAGTAATCACTGTCTTCCTGATGATTTCTAGGAAGACAGAGAAGTCAGAGCAATCTTGGCAAGGATGCTTCCTTCCTCTGTAACTCTGGAAAAGACAGTGTTAAAGTGCTCTGTCTTTTGTCTTGTCAGTCTTTCCTAGTTCCTTAGTTTTTTCTTGTTTTTGCAGTCTTTGCTTCAAATGTTGTCCAGCTTTGATGGTTTTTTCAGCTAAAGGGTCTTACTCCATGCTGTGGAAAAGCAGGTTTCTGCTTTTTCTCTGAAAATCACTGTTAATTCCCAGTTTTCACACAGCAAGCTCTGCACAGGCTTCAGTTCACAATCTGGGGCATGGATCCCTCTGACCACAAACTAAACCACTGTCAGCTGTCCCCTTCTCTCTTCACCCTTTGAAGTATTTTTGGGTCCCTAGCATGCTTTAATCCCTAAGCTTTCAGTTTGGCCTAATAGTTATTTGGCCTGCAGCCTGGGAGTAGCATCTTCACTGACAATAAAACAGTCATAGTCTTACAATTAAGTGCAAGTATGAGAGGCAGTTCATGGAAGATTGTTGAAACTTCCCAGCCTTGCTCCTCTAAGTCTCACACTGAATTTCAACATGACACTCATATAGGAAAACCCATTCAGGCTGTTTAAACACAGTTACAATGACTTTGGCCAGGTCACATTCAATATTTGGCAAGTCTTTCCAAAGACCAATGCATTGAGCAATCACACAGCCAGTCCATGTGTGCCATAGACTCTTCTGAGGTCAGCTTTATGGCAGAGCAACAATGGAAATCCCCCTGAATAGCAAATTTGATGCACAGCTGCATAACACCCTGGAAAATGTGCTGTAGGAGCAGTCTTAGAAAGTTTCTGAAAAGAATTACGAAGTCTTCTTGACATTGAGAGCAGTTCCTGGACTCAGTGACTTACAAGGTCCCATCAGGACCTTGTTGTATGGTCTTTAAGTAGCAAAGCAGTGGAGAACATGACTTTTTTCATGTGGTTATGATTCCTTGGGTTGTGAATAGTCCCTTGGCTGCAGTGTGCTCAAATTATCCTACCAGCAAATTAATTTTACATTACTTAAGAATACATAGACTTGTTTCTTGAGTTTCAGTGTTTTTCTGAACCACCAAAATCAGAAAAATGGTCAAGAAGTAAGACATAAGTGCAGGGCTCAGGAGCTGTTGGCCAAGGCATGCAGACAAGACCAAGACATAGTCTTGAGCCACCAACTCTCCACATACAGGGTGATAGATCACTTTGCACTGTCTGTACTGGGCATGTAGCACAGGCCCAAGCCAGCACTCAACTCCAAGCTTACCTCATATTCTTCTGCATGAAAGCCCACAGAGTCAGCACTGACTTTGGACAACTCTGCAGCCCAAAAGTGCCCCCAGCCACTTAACAGACAGGATCACATATCCCTGGTAGTCAGCAATCACAGACACAGGATGCTCCTGAAGCACAAGTGGAGTCTGTGTTGCATGGCTTATGAGAGTGCATTATAAAGGGCCAGAAAATGTACTCTGCCATGCAGTTCAGTCATCTGTCCTGTACAGTTGTTAGTACAACTCTGACATAGTCCCTGCTGCTGCAGCAGGTTGTGCTTTTCAACACTTTGTAAGCATAATCCAAAGGTTAATATGGCCAGTTTTTCCGAGCCTGAATTCTTAAATGTAGAAGAAATGGTCTGAGAGTAAGAATTGTGTCTGTTCCAGAGGCTCAAAAAAGGCCATAACAGAGGATGATTGTCAGGCTTCAATCAAATCAATCTGCCATCCGGTGTCCTCTAATCTCATGTTTCTCCTTTTACTGTTCCTTAACTTTTCCAAATAACCATAGCTTTTGCAGTTACACTAGCCTTAATGAAAAAGTAGAAGAAAACAGGAGCTATAATTTATTCTGTTATCTTCACAGGCAAAATGAGGGCAGAGATAAAAGGGAAGAAAACTGTGTTTAAATCAGTTTTGAAACACTAAATTGCTTTTCTTAAATATTTTAGGAAAGTTTTAGAAAAATAACTGAGTCCTAGAACATAAAAAATATATTGGGATGTTTATAATTTTTTTTACTAACCCTTAACCTAAACTTAGTGCAGGTTGAAGTGATTATCTAGTCTTAATTAGTATAGTTTAAATAGGGCTACATTTATGCTTGTCAGCTGAGGATATGTGTAATATTTACCTTTATTTTACAGGATGTAAAAGGAAGTAACTTCTTCCAAGAGATATATTTCTTTAAACTCTTGCTTATGCACACCTGATATACTTTAGCATCCATGTTTCCCCTCTGTGATGCATCTGTAAATGATGTCTAGATGACTTTAATTATAATTCGTCAGTATTCCTTACACTTCTGTAGAAAAAATAATTTATATTTGCCTTTCAGAATCATTCAGCGATCCAATTTGCTCTTTTAAATTTACTAGTGTTATCTATTAAGCAATTTCCACTAGGTTTCATGCACTAAACCTTTCAGTTATGAAAAAGAAAACAATTAAACTACCATACACAAATAATTTTACATTGGGCAAAGTTATGATTTCTCTGGGTGTATTGAGCTGTGCTGTCATACACTTTTGTGTATCTTTAAATATTCCAACTTTATAAAATTAATTAACTCCAAGGTTTAGAGTTAAAGCTATCTTCCTAAACAGTCCTAATAACTCCTACTCATTTTGTGTGCGATGGCATATTATCAAATCTGAGAGCTGGAAAGTAAACTGAGTGATGTTCCTGAAGACAAATCATCAACCAGTGGGAAAGGTTCATGTTGCTTGGCTTGCTGGATCAATCAAGCAGCCTATTTTTTTACATAGAGTGCTGTGAGACAATCCCTGGCTATACTGCATACCATTATAACATATATTAAATGTAAAGTGGGCATGAGGGAAGACAACAAATGTAGGACCTTGTTAAGTAGAATGTTATTGAAAATCCATTCTGCAGAAGAGCCCAGAGACAACCATGTGAAGCTGGTATAAGAAGAGCTGTGATGATCCCAGAGCCGCTCTCAAAAGCAGATTCCTGTTCCCCAGATGTTGAATGTCTTCAGAATTGCAGTACACAGTCTGTGTTCTTGGCAAATGCAGTGCAAGGTAAGATGTGAGATTTGCATGTGTTGTGCACGTACTCATCCTCCATTGCTATAGGAAACAGAAATCATCTGTTAAAGTTGCAGGGTGTCTATGTAAGGAAGGAAAGCAGCAACATATCCTGTGTCCCAGACAGAGCCATAAGTATCTTGTTCCCTCTGGATCAGGGACTCTTGCTTCTGTCTTCTGTGCCTGCAGCTGTGTGGTACATGGTATGGTTGATGCTGCAAAAAGTCCGATGCACTCTGCATCTTTATTATCCCAGTAGGTTGCCTAAGCTTGGAGCACAGCCTGCCTGCAAATCCCATGCTAGATAATACAGGGACCCTTCAGAAACAATCCTTTGCCATTCTGTCTCATGTGTGATAATAGGTAGAGCTCACTTTGGGGAGCAGTGGAACCTACCAGTGTGACACAGAGCACCACATCAGGGAAGCAAAGCCTAAAGCCTTGAACAGCTGCAAGATTTTCCCCTTTGGGGTTGTAACAATCCTTACCAGGAGACTGTTGTGCATCAGAGAGTTAGCGATCCATGAGGAATGTCAACCCGAGCAGGCTGTGCTGCCCTGTGCTGCATGTACAGCTTGTCCTTCAGGATAAACTCAGCAGGGTGATGGTAACAGAGGAGCCCACAGGCAGCTCCCACTCTGTATTTCCAATTACGCCACCTGTGTGGCCTTGGCATTATCTTAAAGAAGAGCAGCAAGTTCTCGTGTGAACATCCAGTCGTTTGACAACAGATATGATGAATACATAATTTTTTGTCTAAGAAAATTCTATAAGAGGTCTCAAAACCAAAATGTTAGGGAACCTTTCTACAGGATGGAACCTATACCATATGCCCCGAGTAGAGGTCTGTGAGATGCTGCATGGCTCAGGGCTCCCAGCATCTGAAGGGATGTAAAATTACATATATTCTTTCCATGTTAGCTCCATGTTAGCTCCAGAAAATGGTGTTTGTAGCAATAGCTTATGGAGTCTGAGTGCCTTTCTTACTGGATCATAAGGTACACTGAGGTAACCTTGTACTACAGGTTAGCAGCAGAATAGCCTAAAGTTGACCCTAAAGATGTTTTTGAATCAAGTGGTATAAACGGTGACAAATAAAGCTCCAAAGAGTTCCAGCTTTGGGATTGCTTCTCCACAACAGTCTGCTCCTGCTAGCTTTGTGACTATGTAGGATGCCCAGTACCACTGCAGTTACTCCCACTTCACCCACAAGTACAAGAAAATGAGTTTTTCCAGTATCAAAATAGTAATAGAACATAAACTATACCCTTTAGTGCTGCATGTGAAGAGAAAACTGCATGTGAAGAATCAAATTTAAAATGAAACATTTCTGCTAACCATATTTTATTCCCTTACAAGCTTCTCTGTATTGTAAAGCAGCTGATAGCAAGCTTTAGCACTGTGCATGTTTTAAATTAATGTCCTGCACAGAACATTAATATCTCAACTCTGTTTTTCATTTCAGAACTGCACAGGAAAACACCCATAACTTTGACAGAACCTTGAAACAGTACTGCATAATTCAGAAACAGCCTTTTCTGAATCACTCAAATCACTCTCTTCAATAACCATCTAGCTCCACTGCCAGGTTCTTCTGCCAGGTATTGCTGAAGTGAATGCTGAAATGCCCTTGCTGTATAATAGGTCTTTTCTCAGTCAGGCCCCTAATTTATGGTCCCTATACTTATGGCATCTGTTACTCAGCTGTTATTGACAGGTACTGCTAATTCCTACTTAGAAGCTGACAGTTGAAAAGTTTCAAAAGAAAGTCATGTTCTGACTTGGTGATCCTGTGGAAGCTGACTCTTGGGAACTGTTTCTCAGGTTACAAAGCACAAACAAGTTCTCAGAGTGCAGCATCTGGACAGAGAGCCAACTGTATCCTGGGCTACATCCAAAGCAGGGTGGCCAGTAGGGTGAGGGAGGAACTCTGCTCCTCTGCTCTGCTCTGCTCTGCTCTGCTCTGCTCTGCTCGGGTGAGGCCCCACCTGCAGTGATGCATCCAGCTCTGGGGTCCCTGCACAGGAAGGACATGGATCTGTTGGAGCAAGTCAGAAGAGGCGACCAAGTTAATCAGAAGGATGAAACATCTTTCTGATTAATCCTTTCCTGTGAGGAAAGGCTGAGAGAATTGGAATTCTTCAGCCTGGAAAAGAAAAGGCTTGATCTACTTGTGACCTTCCAGCACCTGAAGGGAACTTACAGGACAGATGGAGAGAGCATCATTTACGAGAGCATATAATGACAGGAGAGAGGGGAATGGGTTGAAACTGAAAGAGAGTAGGTTGAGATTAGATATTAGAAAAAAATTCTTTACTGTAAGGGTGGTGAGACATGGGCATAAGTTTCCCAAAGAAGTTGTGAATGCGCCATCTCCGGAGGTGTTCAAGGCCAGGTTGGATTGGCAGCCTGTCTGGTGGAAGGTGTCCCTGCCCATGGCAGGGGGATTGGAACTAGATGATCTTCAAGATCCTCTTCCAACACAAGCCACTCTAAGATTAAAAGAACAATTAATTTGTTGCTATCAGTTCTACTTGTTTGTGTTAGTAATTCAAACATAGTGGTGTGTATATGAGTGTGTATATATGGTGTGTATAAAGCATATGAGTTTTATATGCATGATTAGTTGAAGATCAACTATCTGTAGCAAAAATTTTTAGTAACAAAATTTATAGTAATAGCAACAGTAATCTTGGAAAATAGTTTTTTATGTTTGTCATTTGGAAAAGTAGGTGCAATGATCAACTTCTGTAGTACTGTGAAGGCAAAGGCTTCAGCTCTCGAAATCGGAAAAAATCTCGGAAAAAAAACAATGCATGTTTTGGTTTTGGAGGAAATGATCAAAATTACAACTATTTATCAAAATGAATCGTGTCTAGTAGCTGTTGCTTTGCATGCAAGATTTGGCATTGCTGGAATCTGGTAGTGTTTTAAGTAAACTGTAAGAGTGGTTGTCCTCTGAACTCTATGCCTTACGTATTAAGTACATGACTACATGCCACCATGCATGGGTGAAAGGGGAGATTAAACAGAGGATGGATTCATGTCCCTGGCACTCTTTCCCCTGCTTTCCCTAGAAGTCAGTGATTAGACTCATAAAACTGTTGGATGAGCTCCAACATGAGACATCAGACCATCCCTGTGGATTCCATAACCTGTGAAGCAGATAGGCTGCACTGTACTGATCATACCTGGATCATCACTTGCAGTCTTTCAAACTAAAAAAAAAGAACAGTGTACTTTGTCACACATTATATACCAGGATTATTAGCCCTATGGCCAGGACAGTGTGTTGAAAGAGGAAACAGAAGTAGCCAAACTCTTCCATTACTTGGACAGTTCCTCTGCCTTTTTTCATTGGTTTCACTGGAATACCTTGTGGTTTCTCCACAGTGTAGTGGAGAAATTTTAGTTGGCTCTTGATTATCTGAGTAGATTAGTTAATGTAGATTAGTTAATGACACTTGCTCACTGCAATTACACTTTACCATTGCAATTATCTGAACTCTGCTGTTTCAAGTCACCCATTATGTGTCTGTGTTCATAACTACAGCATACTGTTTGTAGTAGATGTATGGCACAGCACTGCTTATGTACATACACAGCAGCTACTATTTAATGTAGCTGAGCTCCCACGTTCTTATTGCTTGCTGCATGCTTTGCTAGTGATAAATGATAGCCATTTAACTCTACCACAGCAAGAACAGAGATTAAAACTCTAGATACCTGATCTCTAGATATCGGATCTCACAGGTCACAGCTTGTCTGTGTAACCCGTTTCATGTTATAACTGATAGCAGTAAAAGGTCTTTCATCAGCCTTGTTTATTTATGTCTGTGATTCACAGAGATGATGACTTATAGAACTCCTGTAATTCCAAGTGTATACCTCTCACAAAAATGCAATGCAGAGCTACAAAAAATGACCTTGTAGGAGGGAGAGATACTAAAAGTCTAGTGTGAATAAAGAAATCCAAACAATAGGATAATCCAATTACTAAATATAGAGCAAATCTATATACAAACAGTGAAGATGGGTAATTAGTAGGGGAAAATAGAGAACTGGAAAATTCAGCACATCTATTTTACATTGTTTAAAATTTAAAAAGCCTATTCAGGTAGTCATCTTTGCTCTTTGGCTTGATAACATTAATCTTGGCTACATCTTGGAAAACTGAGAAGCTCTAAGATTACAGTTTGAATTTCCAAATTCAATCCAGTGGAGAACAACTCCATAATGTAGAAAACACAATGATTTTTATAGGGAAAAAACAGTCCCTGCATATTAAAAAGGGGTTAAAATGTAGCAAGGGATGCAAAACAGAATAAATGCTAGGAAAAAAATGTGGAGGTTTTTGTATAAAAATTTAAAAGGGCCTTATAGGAAGAGATTTAAATATCTTAGCATCTTACTAAGCAGAAGACAGAAAGATGACAGGATTGCATTAGGATTCCCCTGGGAAGAACATACCAAGCCTGCAAAGCCCATTTATTCTAACAGACACTGAGATAATAAGATTCAGTGACAGGTACCTGAAAACAGTCAGATTCCAATTAGACATAAAGCAAACGTTTGTAACATGACCCATTACAGCAAGCCCCCAGGGGAAAGCAGGATGTCTTTCAAGGTTTTCAGTAGGCCTTTACTAAAGATGTACCTTACCCAAAAACATCCCTGCTACCAGACTGTATACTGGAGTAACTGGGGAAAAAAGATTTTGGTATGCTAATAGGAAGCTTAGTGAGATGATCTAACAGACCTTTGGCCTTTCAGATCAAAACAAGTCTTCTCTGAAAATGAACTCCTGCAGAGCTGTGTTTGGGCCATAGCATCACTGACTGAATGGCCCCATAAGATTTCACCTGCATGTTTTTCTTTACCTAATTCGTTATGCTGGAACCAGCTCTTTCCTCAGAAAACACAGCAACAGACTCTTTCCTCCCTTCTTACTCTGGGCAGTTGAGAGATTGCTGTCTGTTCTGTTCTCCAGTTGCTGCCTTCTCCCTGTTTTCATCCTTCCCTACTTTCCACCCCAGAAGCTGACTCATGTCCTGTTCTCAGGTAGTTAATAGGCATCTATTGGTTGTCTCTAAAAGTTGGGAAAACTTTACCTCTGATAACCTCCTGAAAAGAGATAGACATATGAGAGGTGAGCAAACTGTAGACATTTTAGAATCTGTAAGGATTCATTTGTTAGCCAGAAAAAAAAAATCAGTTTATCTCTAGCTCACAGACTACCACTGGGGTACTGATAAGATAGTGAGAAATAAATGCCTTTCTTGAAAAAGAATATACTCTCAGAGACAGTACTTACAAAACTCTCTTTGATTTCCTGAATTTAGGTTTCCTGTTAGTGTCTAGTATTCAGATTGCTTTTAAAAATTTTTTTATATGGGCTTAGTGCCAAGAGAGTAGAGAGCTTTTATTATTTTTACCAACTTTTCAGGGTTTCAGATCTTATTTTCTGACAGCAATGCATGGTGGCCCTCTTCCAGCATGTATTTGGTGCACTGCAGAGAGCTTTATACCTTATTCTTGCAATGAGCACCAGGGTGAAGGAGACATGGAATCCCACTCTTTTAGGGTGAATAAGGAAGCCTTTGGAGCTAGATACCCCAAAAAAAGACATAAATGTCACTGTTTTCCTCTTCTCCTGTAAGTAGTGTCTCCTTCTTGTTCATTTAATGTCAATATTCCTTTTATCATGAAGATGAGTTACTACTTTGTGGTTGTACGGAATACCTTTTCTAGATTCTCTGTGCACTGAACTTAATCAACCTGAGATACAGTATTTACAAAGCTATTTCAGTCAGTAAAATGTATTAACTCCTTTACCGATTCTAAAAATTAGGTGTTCCATCTACTTTGCAGCACTACTATTTCTTATCTGTTATGAAACACTTAATAAATAAAAATGCATAAAGTGAAATAGGAAGGAGTTTTGAAGTTTTCTGAAATGAAGATATTCCAAAATTAAATACATGGAGAACCGCGCATAGGAATTTTCACTGAAATAATATGATTTTGTGAGGGGAAAAAAGACCCAACAAATATGTTTGGGCTAGTTTTAATTAAGCTTTTGAAAACTTTATATAAAGACAGAGCAAGCAGCCATTCAGTTTGCATTTGCAGTGAACTGTGGTTACAATAAGCTATTAGCAATGCCAGGACTTTCAAGGGTTACGAATCCCAAAGTCAGAAAACCACTTAGATTGGGAGGGAGCTCTTGAGCTTTTCCAGTTCGTCCCCTTTGCTCAAGCAAGGTCAGCTACAGTAGGTTGCCTGCCTTCTGCCCAGCTGGGTTTGAACTATCTCTGCAGATGGAGACTCCACAGCTTCTATTAGCAATGTGTTGCAATGTTTGACCCCTTTGATAGTTTAAAAAAAAAAAAATCCTTTCTGGTGATCAGGTGGAATTGCCTGGGTTTCAGTTTATGCCTACTGTCTCTAGTCCTGTTATTGGATAGCATGGAGAAGAGCCTGGTTCCCTCTTCTTTATTTTCTCCCATCACATTTTTATACTCAGAGGTGAGATTCCCCCAAGGTTTCTCTTCCCAAGGCTGAACAGTCACAGCTCTCCCAGCCTTCTTTCATCTGTCAGATGCTTCAGTCCCTTCATCATCTTTGTAGCCCTGTGCTGGACTCACTGCAGAAATCTGTACCTTGTACTGGGGATCCCAGGGCTGGTCCAAGTGTGGCATCACCAATGCTGAGTGAAGAGGACAGATCACCTTCCTCAACCTGCTGGCAGTCTTCTATCTAATGCAGCCCAGGCAGCCACTGGCCACCCTGGCAGCAGGAGCACATGGCTGCCTTGGGGTAACCTTGCTGTCTATCAGGACCCCAAGATTGTTCCCTGTCAAGCTGCTTCTCACTTAGTCAGATCCCAGCATATGCTTGTTCCCCTCCACGTGCAGGATTTGGCATTTCCCTGTACTGAACTTTATGAGGCTTTTGTCAGCCCATTTCTTCATCCTGCTGAGGTGCTTCTGAAGGGCAGCAGACCAATTCTCTGTATCAGTCACTCCTCCTATTTTGTATTTTGCAAACTTGCTAAAGGTGCACTCTTCCCATCATTCAGGTTATTAATGAGGATGCTAAAATAGGGTTGGCCTCAGTACTGACCTCTGGTAGTGATTTGCCTCCATCTGGACTTTGTGACAGTGGCTACAGTCCTTTCAGCCTGCCATTTCAGCCAGTTTTCTATCCACCTCCTTGTCACTTTACCTAACACACACTTTGCATATGATAGAGTTGCCATTTCTTTTATCTCCACATTCAATCCTGAAGGCTGCATGGATATGGCACATGAGAACAACCCTCTCCCAGGCTCACGTTTTTAAATACACCTGTAATTGCTGTCCTAAGGCATTGTAATAAACGTATCTGTTTAGCTTTTTGGGTACTAAAGTGATTCTCAGAACCAGCTGGATGTCTTCAAATCAAACTATATAAAAATGTTACAGTACAAAGTGCAAAAGGGTTTGTAAGCATTGAGCAGGGTACTTCATAGTAGAGAATAGTACAATTCTCAAGAGCCAATAAACATATTTTTCATTCAGTGTCTGCATAAATACATATTTTCTTCAGAACTTCAGGTCAAGGTTTTAAAATGTAATATAAAGCTCTTACAAGAATGTGAAAATAGGTAAGAATAAGAAGATATCAATAAGTACATGACAGTCTTCCTAGCAGATCAGTGGTTCATCTAGTTGAACAGCCTGCCTCAGGCAAGGACCAATACTTCAGAAAAATACGAAGTTTCTTTCAAGTGTCCATTGTGTGGCTACAGAAATTGCTGCATCCTCATTATATTCCAGATTTATGGTCATGACAGTGATCAGTGGCATATAAATCAGAGAAAATGTTCTTGTAATCCAGATATGAAAAGTATAGTATGTCTTACTTGAAAAACTATCTTCTCTTAATGACAAGAGAAATTTATGTTCTCTTGCAAGTGAAGGGAACATCTCATTTTGAACTTGGAGCCTAAAGACTGAAAACCTGAGTCACCCTCAGGAGGTGCCTTTCTCTCTGCTTTGGCTATAGAGTTTCTCAACAGGTCATGTGAGATGAATACAATCTCTTGTGATTATTTTGTATCTAGAAGCATATGAACGCCTAATTTTTTCAAAGTCTAAAACTAAACTCTCAGACTGTGATATCTGATGGCAATAAATAATATGTATTCATTATTTAGAAATTATACTGTTATTATTTTCCCATGTGGGAATGTTATTTCTGCTTATATTGACATGTCCAGTTTTTTCTTTGGCTTCAGATGGAGTCCATGCAAGCTTTTCATGCTCTTTATACTTTTTAACAGGTCAAAGACGATTGCAGCTGTCTTCTAAAATAGGAAAAGGGCACTAATAGCTTGCCCTGTGTACCCAGAAAGTCCAGCGTCTCTGGATTTTAACACTGTGAAAGACTTGACAGTGTTTGGCCAAACTTCTCCCTCTAACATGTTAATGGAGCCAGGTTGCTTGCTAAATACCCCACTGACTTCTTTTAGACATTCACATGTAGCCATCCAAGGCTATTGCAACACTCCAAGTAATGTCAGAGTCATGCTGGGAGTGCAATTAACTACTCTTTATTTTTGTTTATTGCCATTGAAAGTTGAGCTCAAGATGTGCACAGACAGAAGGGGGAAAAAAAAGCCTTTCAAAGTATTAATTACAGATTTTATTAAAAGCATACAAAAGACTTGAAGCATAACCAAACAATCACCGTTCTCTCACCCTAGGAGAAGGGGGAAGAAAGAATTCCAGTGGCAAGGAGCTTAGTTGCTTTTGACAAGAAGGGAAACACAGGCCTCCTAATTAACAGTGCAGTTAAAGAAGGGTGAGCAGGTTGTTGCCAAATGTAACCCCAGGGAAAACTGTAACTGCTGTAATCAAGGAAGTTATTTACCCAGTCAACAAAAACAGAAACAAATGACATGATGCCCTGAATAACCGTGGTCTGAGGACAGGGAGGTACCAAGGGACCTGGTTCTCCCTTCGTCCTCAGGAGCTTGGGGTGATGCAGGTACTGGCCTGAGGGTGTGCTGTGTTGCATGGGCAGTGTTGGGCACTGAGCTTGGATATCATCCCTGTGAAATAAGAGAAACAGCAAACTGAACATGTCTACACACTATGAATATACAAAGGCAAACGGTGGTCTAAAAACTCCATAGGTATTGATCCGAGACAACTTTCACGCTACCAGGTGTTGAACTGGGCTGCACCATTTTGGATTTTGTAATGAATCTCAGGAGATTTGTGTCTTCATCTGACCGTACCTGGAGAAAAAAAAAATGAGGTTTCCCAGTTATTTTATTTATTTATTATTGATTTATTGAGTTATTCATTGAGTCAGGACTTCATTAAAGAGCTAGTGGGCCTTTTTCACAAAATTGTCAGCATCTTTCTGTGTCCAAAAAAAGGAAAGAAAATCACTTTCACAAATCTCAATCCAAAAGTGATTTGGCATGCCTCAAAAAGGCAAAACTTTACTGTCTATGCCTTGGCTGATATTTAGAAGGATACCAGAAAATGCCCCAGATTTAGAGCTTGCCTGGCTTACCCTGGGCTAGTCAGTGTTAAGTAACTCAATATCAGTATTGAGTCCAGTCCTATGTGCAGTGCACAGTGAGAGACATTGATAATGGTCAGCTGAATATGGGCTTGCTTTTTTCTTCCCCATCCATATTAGATTACCCAGAACATCTGCCATAGCCTCACATTACTGCCCATAGGCTCATTCCTACATTCTTGATGTCCTGATGTCTTGATATCAGATGGATCAGTGACAAAAGGTAGTTAAAATAAAGCAGTGGCTACATATTTGAAGAATACTGAATACTGTTGGTTGGGATACCAATTAAAATCTTAGCGCATATAAACAATTTCTTTCTTATCTTCAGAAATATTATTGTGTTGAACCTTAGAGCCAGCTCCAGGTAATATGTGACCAGATTTTAGATTATTTGGTACTCCTTCAGGTGAAGAGGGGTCTAATAATGAGGAGGTGGTTGTGTGAGTAAGATTACCAGGAACAACAAGGATTTTAAGGACTTGGAGTGACATACTATAGCATTCCTCTAAAACTGTCTTTTTGATTAGTTTTGATGTAGTCTTCTCAAACTCTGCTATCCTGAAATCCAGCCAATGCTTTTTGTGTGATGGCAGCTGAAGTAACAAGTAACAAAGGTGAACCTGGAATTGAAATGATTTCCTGCTTTTGGTTGTCTGAGTACCTGTCTCCATGCTGCAGTCTCTTTGTGGACACAAAAGATCAGCTTCCAAGCAGATTCCCCACCATGAAAGACACTTCTGAGATGTGCACACCCACCAGGTGTGAGTCATTGTGCTGAGAGCTACTTGTCCCTCTCTTGTTTTTACAGGTGTAGCAACTACCTGGTTACACCAATGCAAATGAGTAGAGGATGACACCCAGCAGATGTGACTGACCTAATTTTCACATCCACACAAGTGGAAAGTAATCAGTGGAAACAACTAGATTTATAGTTGTGAAAAAAAAGCATTGAAGGCAAATGAAAGATCTGACCTAGCTGGAAAATCTGCTTGTAAATCCATCAGTGAACTCTTTGGGTTTTTCACTTCCCTAGGAAATAACTAGAAGCAAGGTTCCTAGGTACCAGGGGCAATGATAGAGCAATTAAAATGCCAGAAATTTTAACACTGTATAGTGCTTGCCATAAAGGCTGGCCCCATGAGGCCCAGCTGCTAATGGGTGCTTGTTCATAGGGCTGGGGGATCCACAGTCTCCAGACAGGGCAGTAGCCTTAGCACACACCTTTGGCTACTGACTCATAAGCTTCACCTCCACGTGCCACAGGCATTGCTGCAGCATGGAGAAGATGTAGAGATCAGAGGGAAATGGGGCAAACATCAGCATAAAACCACAGAAATGGCTAGCAGCAGACAGTTCCAGCTGAGCTGGGCGTTCAGTTACTGTTATTTAGGCTTTCTGTGAAGCAAATACTGGGTAAGAGACAGCTACAACATCATATAATCCACACAGCTTTCAATTGAAGCATGGTAGTAATGGCACCTGCTCACAGCACACATCAATCTCATCTATAAGTACTTCCATCATTGCAGAACACAGTTACAGCTGTCTCCTAAAAGTATATTATTTTGTTGAGTGATGAATGGCATTGTGAAATATTACCTATAATCAGCACCCATTATGGCAAAGCTCATTAAATTTCTGACAAATCTAGTGTTGACAGCACTTTAATTTTGGTTTATTGCCTTCTTTTATCTACACAATTTCTATCTCTGGTTTACAGTTAATAATGAAAGGCAGCAGAACTGCACTGTGCTTGAGAATCAGAGAAATAAGTATTCATCTTTTTAAAAGTCCCTGATTTAGGCCATAGGAACAGCGGGTACTAAACAACGCACTCATTGAAAAGGTGATTAAAGTTTAATAAAACTGTCAAGTGAAATAAACCAATCTCCTTGCAAAACATTCTGTTTGCCAGGTGCCTGGACTTCAGCTGTTAAAAAATTCTCTTTCCACAGTCTGTTTAAATGTGTAGCAGACTAATGTTGTGACTGCCAAGACACAATTCAGGTTTTTTGCATGATCTGTTGAGGCTTGCTAATAAGGCTGCTAAAACAATATATTCAGAAGCCATGATATCAAGTACTATGTAGGATAAATGCACTTTTACTTAATTAATTGCTAAAAACATTCCTATCTCTCACTGTTCAAGTTAGACATTGAAGCCTGGTCTGTCACCCCTGACTTCCTAGAAGATGTGATTCTCCACCCGTCCAGTCATCTGCAAATGTCCAGATTATGTTGCTATCTGTCTGACTTGATGGAGCTCTGCAGCATTTTTTTTCCATATGCATATGATTATACAAAATCCAAGGCAGTAAGTAATCAACACATACATATGGATATAAAATCTATAGTCCCTAAAATCTGTAGGCCCCACAACCATCTGAAACAACTTCATATCACAAGACTCTATTAAACTTTAGAAATCGGTTATTAGTGGATTACTAATTATTAATTGATTTGCTATGCAGTACCTGGGGTAACATTTTATGATTTTTTTACAATTTGTATTTTCTGTAGAGCTGTAGGTGAGTTAATACAGAATGATTCATCAATGACATATTCCCGTGATTCTGCCTGACGTGTCAGTGTGTGTGCCGTACGTCAGACCTTTCCTCCGTATTCTCCAGCGGCCTCTCTGAAGAAAACAGCTCAAACAACAAACTGAGTTTCTTGAAGGTCAGGATGTTCCTGAGGGATTCACAGTTATGAGAACATCACCATGTTCTTTAATGAGAACATCACCTTGCCTCTCACAGGTTTTGCCGTGCAAAGCACATCAGCTCCTTGACTTGGGGGCAACCCTGACCAACAGGAGTGAGAGACCTCAAATAATGAGGAAACAATAACACCCTTGCACTGCCCTGAGTTGGAAAGGCAGCCTGGCTCTCAGAAAGACAAGCTTTTATGGGGGCACTCTACAAATATGATGTGGCTTTGAGAGGGCAGAAATGTTCCACTGAACAAATCTGTCTATGCACCTCCCAGCAGAGCAGACTTTTCTCTGATTTTAGAGGCAGCCAGAAATACCCATGCAGCCAAATGCTCACTACATAGGAAATTAAAAGAAGGACGGAAGTATGGCTTCTATATCTTGGTGCTATCTAAGATATCCTGTCCTCTCCCCACATTCTTTCCACTGATTATTCATTTTGCTTGCAACTCACTAAATTGTATTGCAAGATTCTTGGGAAGAGGGTGGATGTCTCTGTGTGTCTGTATTAGCTCAGCTTCACATGTGAATTTTGTGTTCCACACACAGGTACTGCTACTATGGCTAAAACATACACATATAAAAGAGCTCTCTTGATGGGACAGCATTAACTTCCCCTGCAAAAGTTCAAAGCAAAGACAGTAAACCACGCAAAATTAAAAGATTGTATGAATGTCTTGAATTTTTAATTTCCCCATACTTTCTCTGTGCTTATGACAAGATGTGTGAATTTACACAAAGCTTTAATTAGAACTAGATGGTGAGAACTGGAAAGCTTTATGAAAACACACCCATTTGCAATTTTATCTTTAGACTCCTAAAGATAATGAGATAAACTTCATATTTTTTCTTCCCTTGTGCTTGGCTTTTCAATAATATTGCCAACATATATTGTACCATGTACAGCATTATCTGTACAAACCCACCACAAAGTAAGAACATAAGAAAATAAGAAATGCTACATTTAAGAAAAAATAATTTTGTTTCTTTATGCTTTTGACAATGGTTTTGAAAAGAGTGTGCATAGCTGCTTAATAAGGAACATGCATGACTTTTTCAGCATACAGAAATCAGGCTTTGTAGCAAGATCCTTATTAAGTAGATAATGCCTGGCATTCTGCTGAATGCATTGCCAAAGCATCACAGCCCTGCTACCTGGAGCTGGGCTACCAGTGAGGTTAATTCCCCCACTCTCACACTGATAAACACCCAAGGTTTGAATCTGCTGCCTGGTAGTTTAGATCAAGATTATAGAGTTACTGTTTCTTATTTTCTGGCTTAACCAAAAAAATCCACCAAAAAGCCAAGAAGGGATACTAAGATAAAAAAAGTATTTCCAGGGGGTTGCATTTATTTTATACTGTAACAAAGGATTTTTTTTTTTCTGAGGACTTGTTTTAAGACCATCAAAAAGTGTAGGAAACAACAGCTTAGGTTCATAAAATTGTTAGTGCTGGTGGTAACAATGCTGAAGTAATAAGCAGGAGAAGGAACTTTAGCTTAATGACCTGGGCCACCAAGGGCTTTGTGCTCATTTTGATTTCTGTATGTTAAACATCTTTTTCTGAAAAAGCTATATTTATCAAAAGTTGAGATTTTTATGCTCAAGAGTGCTATCTAGACCAGGAGTGGTCACCCTTTAATTCTTGATCTGCATTGTCTCAATGGCCTAGAATAGCCCTCAGGCCCCCATGGGGCTGAGAGTGCTAAGGAGATTATTTGAATTCTCCACGGTGGGAAGAAGCAAACCACCATGTCCTGCTAACACTGCCATGGCTAACTTGCCCAGTGTAATCTTATCCTGCAAAATGAAGTGCTGGAATGCTGGGAGAGCTGTTGCCTACAAATTGGTCCCAAAGCTTACAGGAGATTCTGATATGCAGCTTGCAGGGTCAGGATCTTTTGGCTACCCATGTTTTTGAACAATTTGTTACTGCTTTTCTTCCCCCTAGGAGATAGATGCTTTGGATAGACATGTATAGGAATTGTTGCAGACAGTGTTTTTCTCCTGCAAATCTTTTGCTGCTGGATTGCCAGAAGGATGAGCCCTGGCCTCATGTTGGCTCAATACAACTCCTTAATCCACATCCTCACACCTATGGCATTCTCTCAGACCATCTTTCCCTCTTGTGCTTTTATCGCTGTTGGAACAAAGGTTTATTCTTGTTATCTCTCTCTGGTGAGCAAAAAGGATAAATACAGGACTTAGAAACTCAAAGAAAAGCTGAGAAATGTAACTAAAAAGAAAAACAAAGAGCTGGCTGCTGCAAGGCACTGAATGAAGGCAAAGCTGGTGGGGTGCCCTGTGCACAGCACCCCCTCTGGGCCTAATGGATGAAGGTAATGTGAGAGGAAAGCGGCAAAAAGATGATAGGGATGTTTGTCTCCATTGCTCTTTGGTCTTTGTTTTAGCATTTACTAGGCACCTTCTCTGGTGCTCAAATCTGTACCTAGATTTTACAAAAATATCTATAGCTTTTTTGTTACTATTAAAAAATAATAGGTTTGCTGAGTCTATTTCAAATAAATTGTTACTGCACCTGAAGCTCTGTGTAGATTTTAGCCCTTCTGCTGTGAGATCCAAAATACCTGGTCTTCTAACCTGCAGTGTGTTTTGCTAATAGACTGCAACACTTTTGCAATCCAAGACCAGAGTACAGCAGTGACAGCCACACGTTTCTTCAGTTCCACAGCGAGTTGTAGCACTGCTGCTGTTAGCTGCTGAGAAGGCTTCCAGCTGATGTGCAGTCCTGCTAATTAGGACTAGCATACACATCAACTAGTCTACCACTTGTAGAAACTCATACCAAAACCAAATACATGGGAGGCCACTCTCTTCCCCTGGTAACAGCTTCTCTAAGAAGTCTTTCATAAATGACTCTTTAAAAGCTGCCTTCTCTATGTGCCTATTGACATTTGTGTATTGATCAGCATAGAATATGTTATGAAATGCAGCTTCCAGCTGATACTAGTCTCAGAAAAAAAAAGAGCCAATGAGTGATGCATATTATTTATTTACTTGCTGTCTCCAAGTCATAAACTGAGTGTTCTTCCAGCTTTAGCTAGAAAACAGTGAAGTGATAGGATTTGTTTCATTTATGAGAACACGGGACACTATTTCTTAGTATAAATTTAATTTATTAACACTTAAGTTGTTTGTAAAGGTGGTGTACAACAGGAGCACTAAGGTATTACTAATGATTTTCTGGCTTAGAATTTGCTTGAAGGACATAGAAGCAAATTCAAAGTGATGGCTCAGTGTAATTTAAGCTGTAATGCAGTCCCCTAATGAGAGTTTATGTCTACCCTGTGCAATGATGGCTGCTGAAACAGATAACACTGACACATCTAGAAAACTAAAGCAATAGAAAAGATGGTATCACCACATTATTCATTATTTTATGCCTTTTTCCAAAGGAACCAAACTAGGAAAAAGAATATGGAGATAAGCAGTGTTTCAAAATCATTTTGGCAGTGATAATAACATACTTATTTAGGACACTTCATTCAAAAAAGTTTTGCACCCAGAGATTTTAATTAACTGCATACATCAGACAGAGGAATCACAGAAACTCAGCCATTTCTGAGGAAGAGCTCAAGCGATTCTACAGATAAAGGATGAGCTGTGAAAATCAGCTTCTCCAGCTGATACAGAACTTACAGCTGCTTACATCAAAGCTGCAGGGTCAGTGTAGGCAGCTCCCCCTCCCTGGCCAGTGGGATGTACCATGGGGAGAGGCTGAGAAATACAAGAACTTTTTAGCTCTTTAGGTCTTGGCAGGGGTGAAGCAAGACACAGTTCGTCATTTCTCAAGCAACTGCTGCTGCAGGAGCTCCCACAGCACACGCCTGCCCCAGATCTCACACACCTTGTGCCCTTACACACCAAGCTGGGCTGGAGCCTACCTGTCCCTATCCCTGTCCCTGTCCTTGGCTGCCTGTCTGGGGCTCACCCTTTACCCCGCAATGCCACCCGGCACTCTCACAGCTGCCACCACTGCCTGACACCCCAGCTACTCCAAGCACAGCTGGTACCCTGCATCACCTGGGCTTCATTCCTGCAGATTTACAACTGTTAACAGCAGACACACTCTCCTGCAGTTTTCCAAATTATTGATCCTGACTGTCACTTGTGCAAGAAATGGAGCTGCTTTAACAAAGAGAGAGTAGTGCTGGAGTGCCTGCCTGAACCTCTCCACCACTCCTGGACTTTCTAAGGAGTCAGTGTGACAATACAGCTTGGTGGCCCTGTGTACCTTCTTCTTTCTGTCTGGAGACTGAAAACACTTCAGTTTTCAAGTGCTTCACAGAAAACCTGTGTATTGTACCTGTCTCACAGGGAGACACTTCCTGGGCTTTGTAGAAAGTAAATCACAAGACATGAACAAGGCCTTGGACATACGCCCTTTTCTGCTTCCAGCTTCACAGCTCCTGGCCCTCACCAAGTGCAGCACCACTGCTGCTCCTCAGAAAGGGGCTACTGCACAAAGTGGGCAATTTGCTTTGGCTAGCACTGCCAGCAGTAAGCCCTGCACTGTGCTTTGTACTCCAAGAACACCTATGGCAATACCCTTTACAGCAATAAGAGCCTGTAAGAGTGGGAAAGTGGTTCTGACTGTATTCAATTATTTTACTAACAAATATTTTATTCATGAAGTTCTATGTCATTTACTCTATATTTTCAAAGTAGAATGTTTGTTTCAAGAATGTGTCCACAAAGTAAATCTATCAATTATGGGTTCAGGCTTAAACAGAATATTATTGTAAAATTATTAGCTAGGTTTTTCTGCAGTTAATGACAGAATTTGTTCAAGGAATTTCTGAATCAATTTTTGTTTGATGTATTTTCAGCACAATTGCCAAGTTTGATTTAACTACACCACGTGGCTGCCTGAGGTACTTTAAATTGGCCCAGGCTGACAATGAATATTTGTTGGCCCATTGCTCTTAATTATATAAACCTTCCCATTACCTCATCAAGTTTTTCTGCTTTACAGTCAGAAAGAGTATGTAAGCACTAGGCTAGAGTGGCTCTTCTCCCCTCCAGAGCCCTTACATTAGCACAGGTAGTACAATATCCTGATTATCACTGAACTGTTAGTAAAACTTCTGTTTTCCATACCTATATGGTATTACTTCAGTCAAACATTCCCTTTTGTTTCTTCCTTTTATATGATATCAGCCTGCTAGCAGGTTCATGTCAACTTCTCTTGGTCCATCAGTCTCTTTAAAAATTTGGTTCAAGGCTTTATGGATAGTGTCAAAGTCTTGGTATATCTCTATTTGAGTGCATTTAATGTAGACTAACAACTGGGATCAAGCCCTGATCTTAACATCAGGTGCTACTAAACAGGGTAGTGTAGTCAGTGCTGGCTAACAAGTGAATATAATTATTTTCAATAAGAGGCCAGTATGGTTTTCAGGAGGGAGCAGTCCATGCATGTATTTAGGGAAATGTGGTATCTGCCATACTTGTTGTTTTACATAAGGTTTCTTTTTGTTATTACTAATTTTTAATCTCTGAGATGTTTTGTCTATAATCTTTTCCAGAAGGGAAAATTAACATCAGGGCAATAGCTGATCTGTAGAAAATGCTGCTTTTAGTGTAAGTGCAAAAGGTGAGACAGAAAGATCTAATACAAGAAAATGAGAGTGCTGTGTTTCAGAGGGGCTATAAGTCCTCTTTAAATATTTCAAACTAGACAAAGAACTAGAAGTTGTCTCACCTCTAATGTGTATAGTCCTGTTAAAACAGAATTCCGTTCAATAAGGATTAACTCAAATTTAGGTTGCAATTGGCTCCTTAATTTCATTTCCGAAGTATTTTTAATGTACTGACTTTTTCATGCCTACCAGACAAAAAAAGTATACAGGAACCAAAAAAACTAAGGAAACTGTATAAACAACTTAACCACCCATCCTTAAAGTCAGGAGAATGATGTTCTGCTCTTGAATATATATTTTTTTACTCAGGTAGCTCTTGATAATACTTACAAAATATATGCAGTTGACAAGAGCAGTGGAACAAGTTCCACTTGAGTAAATATGTATTGAATTTAAAGCACTTTACAAGTAAAAACAAGTCATAGAGAATGAGTATCTTCAAAAACACATTTTATTTAACTTAGAACAAAGTAAGCATTTGAACAGTCCAAGGGGAACATGGCATATTGTGAGGAAAGCTCATTTACCTTTCATTGTGAGGTGCTGTAGTGGTACTGTGCAGAAGTGTTCTTTTCCTGGATGATGCAAGCCACCGTGCCCAAATGCAGGTGCCTCCCTGTGCACAGAGGTGTGCCTTTCTCACAGCCCCTTAGTTCTGCAGAGAGATCCATGTCCTATTGCTCCTTGTTAGCTTCTGCAAACAAAAGAAATGAACTAACTACTGCACACCACAGAAACTGCCTAGAGGGTATATTTTAGATCTTTAGGGTGCTGGTGGTGCTGCATTTTCTCTGGCAACAGGGCTATTTCAACAAGTTTCTCAGCTCCGTGCTACAGTTCGTCATCCCATCAGGTCTGCAGATCATGGAAACATACCTTAAATGGCACAAAAGGCATTAAAACAACTGTCAAATAATAGAAAAAGAAACAGTTCTTCATATGTTGTTTTTGTTTGGTTAGTTTTTAAACCAGAATGATTTGACTGTTAAGGTCATTAAGCCCTTGGCCTTTCTGCATTTTACTAGTATGCAAACAGTATGAATTCTTGAGTATTCAAAGGGTGACGTGACTATTAGTTAATTTGGTCTGCAAGAGGGAAAGGGAAAGGATGTTTTGGTCCTACAGGTATACAGACTTCAACCCAGGTTAATTCCTTAATAACATTTATTGAGATTATGCACATAAAAAAACCCTAGCTTTAATTAAGCTGCATATTATGTTTTCTTAAATATTTTATTAAATAAATAATGTTTGAGGTAATAAAATAATAATTCTGGAATATAATAATGTCTCAGGCACTGAGGGAATACAGTATGAAACTCATTAAAATGTAATCATTGAGATATTACCTTGTTACTTGCATTTCAATATCATGCACATACTTTATCTTGTAGGTTAAAGAGTTCTCAGTGATAGTTAGTGGGACTTGTTTGTTTTAAATTAGTCCCAGAAGGGTTTTCCTTGTATTCCCTTTATAAAAAAGGTGAATATTAAATATTTCAATTACAATAATTCTGAAGTTTAATATAAATTCAGGAACTTTAAAAAATACCAATTTCATTTCAGGAAATTTTCATGTCCACTAAATATAATACATATTTATCCTTCATTCAAGAAGACTGAATGAAGAAAACAGTAATTTTACTGTAGCTTATTCATACAGCGGAACAAATTGCCAACAATTGTTCTAGGCAGTTTACCTAGGGAAGTACATAAAGACAATAATGAAGCTTTTGTTTAAAATTCAACTTTTATATATGCTTCAGGTACTTAAATATTGTAATGTCCAAGCTGGAATAACCATGAGGCATGTCTGGGTAAAGGATGCAGCCTCCCAACTTAGGGAAGAGGAATTAGCATAAACAGAGGGGGTAACAGGTCACAAATTCTCTAGACACTTGGAAAAAATCCTACAGATGTACATCCATTTACAGCAGGTCAGTCCATTACATTTTAAAAGTACTTAGGTGGCTTTGTCATTGTGGCCTCATTTTTCTCTATGTTTCAACAAATTTAAAAATAAATTAAATCATACTGCAAACTAATGTATTACCTAGGATGTCTACCTGTACATTCAACCTGAACTCTCAGGTGGCTTTTAATTCAATTTTACAGCTTCTGATGATTATATTTAATGAACTATTGACCATTGTTCCATATTATACAGCTTTTTAGTCTGAGATTTACTGACCTTTACTTGATATTGCCCATCTGAAGAAACTTTGGAGCTTTATGTCTGCTTCTGATGGCAGTTTTTGTCTATCAAACTGGTAAATATAAAAACTTTCTCATAAAGTAAAAAGCACAGGCATTGGATTTACAGAAATCAAGAAAATTCAGGAAGATTTTAGTCTATGGGTTTAGCAAGTAATGCAGTCAAAACAATACATAAATCCAGAATTACTGAATTAAAACCTAATGGTGCATTTTAGCTAATACAATCATGCTTACATTTTACATTATGACTTCAAGTAGATATGCCCACAGTACAACCTTCAGTGTTATGCAGAAATATTGAAATTAGGTGTAAACATCTCTCTGCTATCCTATAGTCTGCAGTAAAGACATTGAAGAAAGCCTGATTTTTCACTGCAGTATTACTTCATTTCAGGCTCACACCTCTGTTCATTACATAGCTATCCTGCTTTCTTTTCTGCAGTTGAGTCCACAAACAAGAGATAAAAATGTACAGAGAGCAGCAGAAAAGGTTCTTCCAATCTTTCAATAGCTTCTCCAAGGACAGTTAGCTGAAATACATAAATAATTGAACTGTGGTAGCAGAGATAAACTCAGTCCTATTTTGATTGCTGAGGCAACAGCAACAGCTTACCAGAAAACACAATGCCAGGATCTCCTTTTGCCTCCAGATCACGTCAGCACAATTGTAAAGGTTCCTTCTTACAGCTTGGGATTGTTGTGACCCAAGTGCAGACACTGCACTTCTCCTTGTTGAACCTCACACAACTGACCTCAGCCCTTTGGGTCCAGCCTGTCCAGATCCCTCTGCAGAGCCTTCTTGTGCTCCAGCAGGTCCACACTCCACCCCTACCTGATTTGGTGTCATCTGCAAACTGGCTGAAGGAGCACTGGATGCCCTTGTCCAGATCATTGCTAAGATACTGAGCCCTGGGGAACACCATCAGTGACTGGCTGCCAGCGGGGTGTAGCTCCAGCTGGCAGTGCAGCAGTGCACCAGCACTTTCTGGGCCCCGACAGCTGGCCAGTTCCATACCCAGTGAAGAGTGCACCTGTCCAAACCATGAGCAAACAGTTTCTCCAGGAGAATGCTGTGGGAAATGGTGTCAAAGCCTTTACTTTGATTTACAAAATACTGTCTGTGCTGCACAGAACCATTGCCTGTGCCTATTTGTCTCCTTTTTACCACCTATAATACCCATCTCCCTGCTCTCAGTCTGTGATTTTTGTCCACTCAGCCCTTTGCAACTCACTCTGGTCTAGTGAGTGCAATCAAAATCCATTTCTCATAGAGCATTGGTTATCCAAGCTGCATATAATTGCAAAGTAGGCTTTTAGCAAATGAGCCTCAGGGCTCAGGTCATCCTGCAGAAAGCTGAAAGGACAAGGTGGAGACAGCCAAAACTTTGCTCACAGCAGAGTGTTCCACGTATGTGTCAGACTGTGTGAGCCAGCAGGGCCCAAGTTCCCTATCCTGGGTCTTCCAAGGCTCACTTTCATGTGGCTGACATGTTAGGGACAGGATGCTTGTGTGTGTAGTAGCCTGGACTAGACAAATAAACATCTTCAATGAATAGGGAGAAAAAAGGGCTAATGTTCTGAAAGGCGTCCTTGTCCCTTTACAGGGCAAGGAAAGAGGTGGTGGGGTTATACTTGAGATTGGTAAGGCTTGGGATAAATGATAGGAGGAGCTTGTTGGACATTCATAAAGACTTGTTGAATAAGTATTTTGTTCTGTAACAGAAGGGAAGTAATTTTGTGTATCATCCAAACAAGCTTGGAGGTTGTCTAATGATACAAAATTGTCACATAAATGGAATCTTGTATAAGATAAAGCAAAGCCTGATTTCAGGCTAAACAGGCTAAACATTGCCCTGTTTTAAAACATGTATGCACATAATCAGATTTTTATCCTTTTAGATAAATGGGTAAGTACTACATTTCATATTCATTATCTGTAGGGCTGAAGTATAAACCTTCAATTTAGACACCTAAATGTGTCAGATTTTCAGATGTGTTAGTTTTTCAGACATTCTCAGGCAGCACATTTCAGAATAGGACCATGCCATTTAACTGTGCCAGAGCAGCCAAATTGTACAAATAACTATAGTTTTTCTCAAAGCAATGTGAATGCTGCCATCTAGCTATATAGTATCAGCATATTTCTAGTCCAGTTCTGCTAGACACAAACCTTTTCAGTTTCAGTTTGGAATAGAGCAGAATAGAGATACAAAAATTCCAATTGCCCTTCTGTCAATTAAAAAAGTCGACTGCAGCATTCATTATTAAAAATAAATGATAGTACTATAAAATACGATTTTGACAGTAAACTGAAAGGATAAGAACAACAAGGTTAAAAATATTGCGTCTGATGAACAGGCCTCGTGAATGACGTATTTTACAAAAGCAGGATTTTATTTTTCAAAGGTTTATACATGCCTTCAGATAAATGGACTTAATAATAAAGTTAAAACCACACATATGTAAACTGAAGTCCAGATCCATTTTCCAGTTCAAGATTTATTTACCAAAGATCAGCATTTCTACAAAACACTTTGTTTAAGAAATATCCATTTTGTTATGCTTGATCCATAAACTGTTTGGAAGCATTTATGTAGCGTCAGCTGAACCCTCAGTATTCTCACAGTACTGCTTGAGTTTTGCTGTGGGCATATGGAAGCACTTTGGGATGAAGATCATTGCACGCTCAAGATGTTGATCCACCAAGCATCCCACTGAACACCTTTTTGGGTAACCAAAGGAGCAAGAGACAGCAGACACGGGCACAGGACTCATCCTGGTACTGAGAAAGCCATGGGTGGTCTCAGCACCTAGACTTGGGAATTAGAAGAATTTTCACATTTCATCCAGAGCATTATGTACAGAGTTGGGCAGAGCCAGACTGCTGTTTGAGTTTACTCAGTGGATAACTACAATGACTCTGGTTGAACTCCTGCCCATCAATTTGAAATTTTTCAAAAGAAATAGAAATATATGACTCCTTCAATTTTTTTTCCTAGGTGGGGAAAAATGGATGTAATTACAGGACAGATATGCTACCTAGTTAAACACACAGTCTCTAAGTACAAACCTGTTGGGAAAGCAACTTCCTACCTAAGGAAATAAAATCTACTTCATCTAGCTCACACATAGTGGGACTCCAAATAGATTGTGAAATTTATCCAAGGACAGACATACCTTAAACATAAGAGGAGATGAAATCTACATAAACAGATGCTTTTAATCCAGTATGTCATATAACCATGCCAAATAGGACACAAAATGTGACAGATATCCCTGCATAGGATCGGTTGATAGAATTCTCTAGTCTAAAAACTGGCCAATACCAGGTTCATCAAAGGAAGCTGCAAGAAAACATGCTGTTATTAAAAAAATAGCAGCCCTCAGGCCCATTCTAATTTAAGCAACAGGAGATAGGTCTAAATTTCAAATTGTGAAGAGCTGAGACTACAAGAAGATGACCCAGAACTTCCATTGGCAGGGTCACAGATTGCCTCATCTAAATCATTAGGAAAACAGATGTTTCCCCACATCATCTGTAGCAAAATCTTGATGAAATTTATTCTTACAGTATATTACAAGGCCCATATTATATTCTGCTGATATAATTTTGGAATACCACACTGTAAAGTTTAGGTTTATGTGCTTTTGTACAGACACACACACACACACCCACACACACACACACACAGAGCTAATTAGAATTACAGCTTCTTATTAAAAGACAAAGAGACTACATGCAATCAAATTACTAACTCAATTTATCACAAAGGCAAAGCCACTTGGACATTGAATAACATGGAAAAAACAACGCTTGATTTTACTGGTGCTATACATCAGTTTTCCATTTGACATATTAGTGCTTGATGGTGGTGTGAGCCACAGAAACAAGAAGACTGAAGAGAAGTTTCATTTTCCCAGAAAAAATAATTTATGGTGAAGTGCTATCAATATGCAGACCTCTGTTTCTCCTAAACATCAAGAGTATTAAAAAATATATTTAATTATGAATTAAGTATGAGCTGCACTGCTTTCTAACTCTGCACTTTCAGTCTTGCATTTTTAATCTCCTGTGTAGCCTTCCACCCCCTTCAAAAAACCTGTAAAACAACAACCAAGAAACCAAGGATAAGTGTCATAATTCAGTACTATTATTATATTATCTT
>VXAX01004361.1:0-10674 GCA_013399835.1 Leptocoma aspasia
CCCACAAGGGGAACCCCCCTCAGGGGGCCCACAGGGGGGTTCCACACACCGTTGGGTGCCACAAAACCCGACATGCAGAAGAATTTTTTGTCCTCTCATGACATCACACTTCCCTCAGGAGCCCTTTCTCAGTCTCTCTCCATTCTTGTGTGCAGTGCAGGTATATACAGCCTGTTCTGCTGCAGCAAAGGAAGAGGAGTTACTCACTGCTGAATTTGTCAAGGAAATGTTACAAAGCTGTTATTTCAGTGTGTATCACGTATGCTTCCATAACTGGCACATTGCTGACATATTGCTGTGTCAGCCATGAAGACTAACACCTGGTATTTCCATCTCATGGTATATGCAAGGGGAATAAACATTCAGTGGGACAGACTCACCACCTTCCCCACGAAGTATAGCGGTGTAAGGATGTGCACAGAGGCAGTTTTTATAAAACAGCTGACGTGCTGCAAGTTTACATCCTACAGTTTGCATCCTGTGGTTTCCTATTCATCTGCTCAAATCAAAATGCCGAGTCTTGCAATCCATCCTTAGAATAGGGCAAGCTGAGTAATCATACAGCTGCTTGCTCAGAGGTGGCTGAGTAGAAGAACTTGCACAGGAAGAATATAAGCTTGCTTCCACAGCTGTGAAGTTCAATCATTTTTAGCAGACTGCAAACTACTTACGAATTCAATTTGTTAGCAAGGACACTTTTTTTTTACTATTGAAGGCTTTCACATTTTCCCACATGATCACAATTTCTCAAAGAGGGGTTGAGGTAAGAAATAATGTATGTTATCAACTCTTTATATTGAATTTGGCAGATGCTATGAAATAAGGAATTTTATAAATAAGATGATATTAGTTTACTGTACCAATAGAATGTTTAATCAGAGTCATTGTATGCCACACACATTTAAAAAATTTCAAACAAGTACAGAAATTCAAAGACATTAATAATGGGTTGGTCTGCCAGAGTCTGCCATAATCAGCCTGAATCTGTGTCAAAATTGTTTTCCATATAAATGAGAAAAAAAATGGAAGAGCTAAATTAAGATATAAGGCTAAAGAATATATTCAAATTCAAATTTACCTTGCTTTCACTGATGGAGAGTGGATGAGTTCTACAAAAATAGTAAATTATGTATTACTTTAAATTATCATTAAAAAGATTGCTCTTGAGTATTTTACACAATTTAAAGCAGTCTGCTTGTATGAGATGTATATACAGTGTCTAAAATTATGTTTTTAACATACTGGCTTTGGTTGTTTTCACTGCATAAATATTTTAATACTTAAAGAGGGACCCTTATTTGCTGATGTTTCTCATTTTTAAACATACTCTAGGCATTTTTCATAGTTTTTTCTAATATAGATTCTCTCTTACCAAAAATATGTACTATTTAAAGAAAGCCTGACTTCTGAAAGTGTTGCCTTATTTAAAGTCATCAGATTAAAAAGATCAGTTTTCAAAGAAGTTTATCTGTTGTATCAGAGTGCACAGTGGAGACCTTGTGTTGTGCCCTATATGAGGAGAAGACTCACTTCTCAAATAGAGGAGACACATCCCCCTCTGTAACATGGTGGAGCAAAGTGCTGCTTGTGTTAAAATTAGAGCCTTAAATTTTCTGCAGCCTTACTGCAGCTGAAATGAACAAGGTCCAAGGGTGAGGGAAAGGCAGGGAAACTGCTGTATCTTGGATGTCAGAAATACAATAGAATTAGGTTTGCATGAAATCAAAATGTTAAATTAAAATTTCATTTAAATAAATAAAATTGAATTTAAATTAAAAATGTTAAATCTGATTAGGTCAATGGTAAACCATCCACTGCCTTCAAAAAACGTCAAGAATTCATCCATCAGTTAAAGTGGAAAAAAGAAGTTGTAGGCAGTGATCAGAGTTTAAAATGTGGAAGCATGTTTTAATCCCCCCTCCAATACAATGTTAAAGAACTATGGCAGAGCTCAGGGGTGATCAGTGGAGTAGAATCCTTTTGAAGGTCTGTAGTCACTGGCATTCCCCAGGGACCACTACTTCTTCCAATTTTATCCAGCTTGTTTATCAGTGGCATAGGAGGCACCCTCAGGCAGTTTGCTGGTGACACTAAACTGGGGGAGTGGCCGATACACCTGCAGGCTCTGCTGCCATTCAGTGGCACCTTGACAGGCTGGGGAATTGGGCAGAGAGAAGCACAATGGGGTACAACCAGGGCAAGGGCAGGGTCCTGCACCTGGGGGGGAATAACCCCAAGTGCCAGCACAGACTGGGGACTGACCTACTGGAGAGAGCTCTGTGGAGAAGGACCTGGGAGTCCTGGTGGGTGACAAGCTGTCCATGAGCCAGCAGTGCCCTTATGGCCAGGAGGGCAATGGTGTCCTGGGGAACATCAGGAAAAGTGTGGCCAGCAGATCAAGGGAGATGATTCAGCCCTGGTGAGGCCACCTCTGGAATACTGTGTCCAGTTCCAGGCTCCTCAGCACAAGAAAGACAAGAAGCTCCTGGAGAGGGTCCAATAGAATCCACAAAGACAATGTGGGGTGTGGAGCATCTCTTATGAGGAGAGACTGCAGGAGCTGGGCCTGTTCTGTCTGGAGAAGTCTCAGAGGGGATCTCATTAATGCATTTAAACCTCTCAAAGGAGGGTGCCAAGAGGATGGTGCCAGACTCTTTTCAGTGGTACCCAGTGACAGAATGAGGAGCCAAAAACTAAAACACAAGAAGTTCACCTCAACATGAGGAACAACTTCTTTTCACTGAAGGTGGCAGGCTGGAACAGGCTGCTCGGGAAGGTTGTCGGGTCTCCCTCTTTGGAGACATTCAAAACTCACCTGGATGACTGCTCTAGGTGACCCTGCCTTGACAGGAGGGTTGGACTGGATGATCACCAGAGGTCCCTTCCAACCCTAAGAATTCTGTGATCCTATAACTACAGATTATCTTCAAATTTGCTGAAAAAAACCTCTATGACTACAAAACGAAATTTGTAGTTATCAAGCAAACACACAAGTAATTTTAATTACTGTGTCTGAAGTGGAAGAAGAAAAAGTTGATCTATGTTTCTTTTAGGATGAGAGATTGCTACTATTAAGGTTGTTTTGGGCTTGTTGTGAACCATGTTTTGTTTAAGTTTGGTAACTGTGCTCAGTGGATTCCTTCCAGCAAAACAAAGCTTAAAAGAGCAATTTGGTGCTCGTTTCTACAGTAGTATCTGGAAAATTTAGGAAGACATTCTCAGAAAACACTAACACTAATCAAACAGTGAAAGATTAATTGAATGCATGAAAGATTACCCTGGGGTTGACAGAAAAAAATCCAAGTAAGAAGCTTACTAGCCTACTGTACAAATAAACAGAACAGTTACATGGCTTTGAGGGCAAGCACATGATGCTTTAGAGTCACAGGAATTATCAGAGGGTTCAAAACTCATGAGAAATAAATCTACTGCTATTTATTTCCATTATGTTTAGAGAAACACGGCTTTGTATACATATTTCGTAAGCAAAAGTATTCCATTAAAATACTCTTAGCGTTACAGACATTTTCCTCCTCAGTAAATAAAGCAAGCCAAATAGTAGCAAACTCCATGGATGATAGGAGCAGAACACAAGTTACTGTTTTCACCTAAAAGCTAATGGGTTTATTCAGAAAGTCTACAGAGCTCTTTTCAGTAGTCTCACAACCGTTAGACTTTTCTTTTTCCTAATGCTTCCAAGTTTAAGGTGATCATAACTCTGGTAGGGCTTCCTGGACTGACACCCGCCAGGGTTCCTGTCAGGTCTTGCTGTGCTAAAATATGTGCTCTTATGCTTCACTACTCATTTTTCCTGGCTGCTCTAGCACACTTCAAGAGCATTCTCTCTCCCTCCACACCAGTGGCACCCTCTCTTCAGTTACTTTTAATTCCTACTTGTTTGAGCAGATGTTTTTTAGCTGCGACTTTATTCTGACTCCCGAGTTCATCTCTTCTTTGTAATCTATTGCTCATGAGCTGCCTTCTGCAATTCTGTCTTGAAACGCTGATTTACCTTGGGCAATGGGTAGCTGTGGATTTGTTCAGTGTTACATCTGAATTCACATGTTAATGTCCTTCATTTTTAGACATGTTCTAAGTACAGAAATTTCTTATGGATTTTAATTCAAAATGCAAACAAAGGAGTTCTCAATTTGACCTGAATATAGATATACCATATCCAACATTATCTGAAAATCATAGATTTCAAACTTATAGATTTTTACTTTATTTACATCAGATCATTAAATACTGTATGTTATTTTCTACAGAAAATGATACTATTACATGCTTATTAAAAAATATTTACACAGAAAAAAACTTCACCTGTCTGTTTTTGAAGCTGCCATCACTTACCACATGAAAAAATTAGAATGATCAGGAGTACATTTTGCTTTGATACACTGTTCTTCCTAGTCCTACCAGTTTATGTTTTGCTTGTATCAATATATGCATCTACTTGTATCAGTATATACATCTGCTTGTATCAGTATATACATCTATATTATTACTTGTAGAAAAAGCTTTGATTTATGGATAGTCCAGTTGTGTTCACTGACAATATTTACAAACACATGGGCATGCTTGGAAACTTAGAGAGAGTTAGTGAACACAAACAGGCATCAATTAGTTTTGATGTTCATGAATTAAGTTTCAGCAACCTCATCTGGTAAGAGAAAATATGAAATTAAGAGATGTTCCTTACGTTTTTTGCATTCATTGTTACTTAATATCAATAATGTCTGCATGATGGTTTTTTTATCTCCCGTTTAAGATTAAAATTTGGTAACATCCTACATTCCTTTTAAGCCTTAATCATACTACAGAATACAGAAAGAGGTATAAAAACACTCAGTGGTCATTGCAAAAGCTGAGGGGTTTTGCAGCTGCACATGATAACCAGCTGCTTTTTGTCCCCAGAGAAGGTATGGGATGCCACTAGGTCTGTAGAGCAAACAGAGTAGCTGGATGCTAAAGGGATACATTTAAAATATTTAATTTGATATAAAAGAAACAAGGCTATCAGAAATCTTAGATTTGTTGATTCATCAAGCCATCTCTGCACTAATGAAGCTCTGTTCTTATTTGTCAGTTTTCCTTCACAATCTCTTAGCAATAAAGATGGGTTATTTTGTAAATAGCATATCCAGTGCTGGAGCTCCATCTCACTACAGACTGTGGTGCAGTGAGAGATATCTGCAGCCAAAGTATCACGAGTATACAATGATCAGACCACAAATTTATTTACACAGACTTTATTTTTGTTTTACTCTGTAAGTCTCAGCAAATGGTCAGTTCAGTGTTGGTTTTGATTATTTTAAGATTATTTTAAAAGATTATTTTAAAAATAACACACAAATTTAAAAAATGTTATTTTTAAAATAACATACAAATGCTTAACCCTCATTAGCATGAGATAAGGACAACTAAGAATGTATTTATATTAAACTTTGAAAATTTAAGATTTCAGGATCCTCTGAGAAAAAAACTCACATTTCTTTTAAACTGAGAATATTTCTACAGTTCAGCATTCCAATGACAGACAAGCTACACCTCTGAGACTGAATGATTATTACATTATTTATAAGCACACTGGACCAAATGTTTACAAAGAAAAAAAAGAGAGAGAAAAAGAAAAAGAAATAATAATTTGAGAGAAATGTCAGCCTAAAAGCATGTAAAATATTCATAAAGCTTTTGGCTCAAGTTTTTCTTACATGTATGTGAGACAACCTAGCTACTGAACAGTATCAGTGACACTTTTTGGAACTACAAGACCACTGTCTCTCAACAGCTCTATGAACAAGTCTCTGAGTGACAGGCAGCTGGCAGGGACATTCCCAGCCCCTGAGCTCTCTGAGAATGCCATCTCTGAGATCACCTGCCTTTAAGGTCACGCTTTGCCCCATTCACCTGCTTAGTCTCATACTATCATGGCCCAAAACATCAGATAGGATTAGTAGCAAAAGAAATTAAGGGTTTTCAAGACTTGGGTATGTGGGTTTCAGGTTAACAAAGACAAAACTTTATTCTAAACTGTATTTAACAACCAAATTGAATTTCTGTTGATGCAGTAGCTCTTACCCACAGCCCTAGTTGCACTTTCAAGAAATTGTGAACTCAGGGTGCTGTTTTCAAACAGATTAAGCCTGTGTAAACTGGGGCTACTCTGTTCCCCTCCCTTGAGCTGACACTTTTGCAATGACCCAGATAAGGGAACTATTCTAACAAAAAAAAAAAAAAACAGACCTAGGAAAAAGGGAATACTTTCACCTAATTCAATATCTTTCTTTGTCAAATATTGTGTGATGTTGGGCATCCTGTTTTAAGGAATAAAAACAGATTTATACCTTCATTAGGGTTTTTTTGTTTGTTTCTTTCTTTTACATAGTGCTTCATTCTTTCTGACTCAGAAAGACATATTCTGAGTTTATTTATACATCTATAAAGTCCTCAAAAAATTAATCACCCAGTATCTTCTACATTTCCTTTCTATTAGGCTTTCAACGGCTGATGCTGTTAGACACTGAGACACAACACAGTATCTTTGTACACACTTAACCTGTAACACAGGGGAACAGGGAACATATTTACAGCTGCCTGCAAGGATAACCTGCTGCTCAAATGACAAATAGCAGTGAAATTCTTGGGGAAACACTGTAATAAAAGCTAACTTATAACATATATGTCCGTTTTCATATTTAACATATTATAAGCTCTTTAACATATATCTATTTAAATTACAGTATCATACATAGAGAAATCTTAATTTCATTTCTGCTCTGCAAAGACAGCGATTTGTTTGCTGTTCTTTAAGAGAAGAATGGAGTATGCAAATCTGAAGAACTCAAAACTGTTTATAACTGTTTATTTTTTTTAGTACTATTAGATAAGATAGTTGTATTTGCCATACAACTACAATACAGCAAATAATCATTACAAATCTCATTTTCAGGCAAAGGATTTAGTTTTACAACTTGTCAACCACAGTATTTTATTTTCCTGTCTATCTCCAGTCTTGTCAGCTGCTACCTCATTTACACTTGCATGTAAAGAACGTGCATCTGTAAATTGCAACTGAAATTTCAAAAGTATCCTGTATTATCAGAGCTATTCTCTCACTGAATTTAAACTCTTGCTATTGTGGTGATGTAATGATTTTTTACCTTTTATCTTCTGCAGTACATACATCAGGAAATTTCCACTCAATAAATGAAGTTCTTTCATATTCTAGATACATCTAACCAAAGGGTTGAAACACTTGCTAGTGCATCCAAATATATAATTCATGACAACATACAAAAACATTACTTTGTAATGTTCTTTATCTCATTTTTATCATGATGAAAAAAGATTAATGAATGTAACAAAAATAATTAAGGGAAATTTTAAATGGAAAAACTGATTTAAAAATAGTAATAACAGGCAACAAGCAGGGGTCAATTACATTAGCACACTGTTCAAATAAAATTATGTATGTCCTGACTGTATAATGATTTCTCTTCCTCCTAAGCTAAGCTGACAGCATTCTGGAGAGTTTGAAGTACTACAGATGCCAACCATCACTGGCACAGTGATTCTTAGGCTTTTTTTTTTGACTTTGATGTATCCAACACCTAATATTTTTGTGAGTCACTGTGCATGTTAACATCAACTTACAATTATAAAATGCTCTAAAGATGCTGTAAATAATCAGTAAGTAAAACTAACTTATCTTTTACTGGATGTTTTAATGAGATTAGTGAAAATTTCCTAAATGTTATTCTTCAACACTGTTCTGTAAGACACATGCAGATTGGCTAACCATGGCCCACATGGCCCACAGACTATTTCTCTGCAACCACTGTTTTAGTGTAGATAAGACCTCTCTGTAAAATATCTGTGTATTACATCACTGTCACAGGCAGAACCAATTTTAACAGAAAACTCCTACCATAGGCCATGTGTCCTGACATTTTCATTGCCAAGGGTCATTTCTTCAATCTGTATCTTTCCTGAGACTCAGCAATTGCTTACAGTAGGAGAAACCATATCAGAAAAGTATTAACATCACTCAGTAGTCCTTCAACACAATTAAGAAGTATCATCAAGGAGAAAGAAATAGCACACTCTGACCCAGCAGCCATGAGCTAACAGTCCAGCTGGCCTTCTTGCTTGTTGCAGCACTTTCCCTTCATTCATGCTCACTCTTAAATTTCTGAACTACTGAAGTTCTTACCAAAATTCTCTTCTAAACTATGTGGTGTGTAATTTTTTAAATGCATAATCAGAATATGTGGGATACTTCATTAGCAGAATTGAAAACACGGGGATGTAACAATTTCACATATACCTTTAAAACATCTGAATGAAATGCAGATCTCACACTGCTTCTGTTCAGTGTTTATCAAAAATTCCTGAGTGTCTTGCATTTCTTGGGAGGCAGGAAGTGCAGTCAGATGAAAAACCTGAATGTACCCAAAATAGTGTGAAATTTGTGCTAAATGTAACTGCCTCAGTTCTTCGTATCCAGTCAATAACACTGTAAACAATCCAGGAGCCAATACAACCCAAGCTTTACCAGTGTACACTTCTTCCATGGGTTCAGTTTTACAAAGTCAATCTCACATACCATCTTGCTAATGCCAAAAAGGCAGTCACATTCCTTCATTCCTTTAACATAAACTCTTGCCATTTTTTGCCACCTCTAAATGCCCACCTGACCTCTCCCAGAGCAGATTCAGCTTGGCCAAGTAGTGAAAAAAGCAAATACAGTCCAGGTATATTAGAGGAAAAACCCAGTACAGTAGCATTGCATGTTCTTGCTGGTTTTCTTGCTTGTACCAGATGAGCCACGACAAGTGCAGTGCCTGTTTTTGATAAAGGGCATTAGACACCAGTTGTGTTTGTGCTTTGGTCAAAAAGTTACCAGGTTTTAGAACTATACTATAAATACAGATAGTGAATCATGCCAATAAAGAATATTTAGTATCTTTTAGTATTAGAATGAAAGCCTCCATTTAGTTTCCAAAGAAGAGGGGATGGATGATGGACCCACATAATACCATATATTACATAAAAATTCTAAACCTTGCAGTACCAACCAGTATTGGTTAACTTGATCTTCATTAAATAGTTACAGGTTTTCTGGAAGTGAAGTGTTTATCGTTTTCTTCCCTAACAAGAAACCATACCAAAACATAATCTCAGAGCTCTCCTACACCAAATAAAAATAGAAGAACAAGAGATTCTTGCATCTGAGACTCCTTGGAAAGTGACATTACACTAACACTCCATTACTAGGACACTATGAACTCAAATTTATTTTGAGATCCAAGGTAGTATTTGCTTTGGCAACTGTGATGTGTTAATATGATTCAGCTATACTGGAAAATCATATCCTGAAACAATCTTGACCATTGTTTAAGGAGTCATGAGATGATCTATGGCCTCAGAAGTGAGTGCACTAGAGCAAAGTTTGCCACTGTGTCAAGAAGACTGGAGAAAAATTAATTCAGCAGCTCCATGTGGCTTTTAGTGACTTCCCACAAGCTCTGTCCAGGGATACAGAAGTCATGACTATGTATTTTTTTTTTTAGCAAGAGCGGACAAAATATGGACTATAAGGTACCTTTAAGGAATTATGCTCCTTGAATTGTATACACACAATTGCCTCCCATCATTTGCAGTTGCTCGATATCTTCATTCTGAACTGACTACTTTGTCATAGCATCTATTAACACTGACATTCAGGATTTACTTATTTCCAGTTGTTTTTTTTAAAAAAAGTTATCTGTCAATGTTGTATTTAATTATGCATTACATACCTCTCTAGCTTTACAAGACATAGTTAAACTTTTCTCCAGTGGCTTTTATAGATACTCAACTTCTTGGCTGGAGTAAATCTGAAGGAGCAAAGAAGCAACTAAAATCAAAGATTGCAGCCTGCCAGACAGCTCCAGACTGTGACTGCTCAGTGACTCAGGTCTTTGAATAACTGTCTTGGCAATAATTATTACATCATTCAGATTTTTATGCCTTTTTAATAGCTACTTTACAGGAAAAAAAAAAAAAAGAAAAAAGAAAAAAAAAAGAAAAAAGGAAAAAAAAATCTTCCCTCGGGGTTGTTGGTTCTGTGAAGGAGGAAGGAATGAAAACAGCCACTGATTCATCAGTTCCACTTCTGAGTGTGCATGGTGAAGGCGTTTCTCTGCTATGGTTTTTTCCATTATTGTTTTTTTTTTTCCTCATGAATAAGCTTGGGGCCATGTTCCGGTGTCTCTAGAGAAAATGGCCTCTTATATTCAGCCTCCGTTCCCCAAACTTTAATTTATAACCTTGTGATCATTAATCCAGCGAGCCCAAGCGCGTAGGCAATGCTGTGATACACCGCACACACGCGTGCAGCTCTGACACCCGCGGCAAGAGCCGCAGGTACCGCGGCAGCCGGAACCCCGGGGGTAACGGGAGCCACAGCCAACTCTGCGGGACGGGCACGGCATCGCCGCCCTGGCGCCCTCACCCCACGGCCGCCTGGCACAGGCGCCATCCCGGCCNCGGAGCACGGCGGCCCCGGCATCCCCAACGGCGAGTGCGCCGCCCGCCGCCCCGGCAACAGGGTCACCGTCGTGCTGGGCGCCCAGTGGGGCGACGAAGGTAAAGGCAAGGAGGGGGATCTGCTGGCGCAGGACGCCGACA
>VXAX01004361.1:12303-79581 GCA_013399835.1 Leptocoma aspasia
AAAAAAAAAAAAAAAAGCGAGTCTAGCCTGCAAGCAAAATACTCTTAATGCCTACATTAAAACAACAGGGATATGAGGAAATGTTTTTCTTAGCATCTCTAGTATAGTAATTCTGTGGAGCACAACACAGTGAGCTGAAGGTATGCACGGTTTTTTCTTAAAGTTGAGAGAAACAGCAGCATAAAATGCCTGTACTGTGTGCAGGTTTCACGTAAATGTTATTTTGGAAGTGCGTACCATTCCCCAAAGAGTGCAAACGCTGAACGGTTGTTATCCAGTGAGAACTGCACATGAACTGGTGTTTTCAAAAACAAGTCAGTTGCAAAGCTGACAAGTCAATACCTTGAACTTCAGAGAATTAAATTTTGAAGTAAACTAATACATTCTTAAATAGCTGTTTTCACAAATGAATTATTTTTTGCACTTGTCTGTCTTTGGGTTTGGTATTTTCTTTTTGTCTTTTTTTAAAATAATAAAATCTGATGTGGTGCTGTGGTATGACTTCCTGGCTTTGTGGGTCATAGAACAGAGTGACTCAGTTTGTCTTTTACGACTTTGTTCTTGAAACTTGAAGGGCACCTAGGTGAATATGTATGTTTAATACTAAGTTTTGGAGGAGAGACAAGAGGCAAACAGTGAATTTCTGTGTGTAGATGTTTTAATGTGCTTGTTACTTGTTTTGAACCAGCTGGGTAAAGGATGAAAAAAAAGGAAAAATTCTGATGTTATCTCAAGCTAGAATTTCATGGCTCTTCAAAATGAATGAATCATTCTCATGAATGAAAATGAGTAAATCAGCCCAAGCCATGACCTTCTGCCATTTCTAACAGCTTGTGGCTCCTGATGAAGGAAGGAGTTTTTCTTCCTCTTTCCTTCCCTTTCCTGTAGACGGCTGTGCTCCCCGGGTCTCCACCCATGCACTAGCTCTGGCACTTGAACACTTCTGTAAGCTGATTTAACTCATCAGAGTAGCAGGAAATTGTTACTTGTTGGATTTACTTTCTACTGTTCTAGTAAATAAAACTGGATTTTATTGGTTCAAAGGACCTTGGTGAAAAGAGGGGTCCAGAGCAGTGTAAACACAAAGAATGATTTCTCAGAATGAGAGGAGAAAATAGCAATATCCTCCTTCAGTGGCACTGATAACATAATTTATTATTATTGAATATTCTTGCTATGTATACAAGCATATTTGTGAACTTTTTGTTACTGCTGGTAAATCAGTGTGACCCTTGTGCTTTTTGTAGTGGTACAAGTCCAGAAAGAAAGACGGTCAGACACTTGGTCTAGTGCTTGCTAATATCAGCTTTCTGTAATTGGAGCTTCTGATTCTTATTTCACCGTTATACTCTTACTTATTCCAGGGTGGTTCTTTCTGTTCATCATTCCACAGAGTTGCTAAAATGCTTGCAGATGACGTCAAATATTTCCAGCATGCTCTTGTGGAAAATTTATTAGTACAAGTGTTGGAGGCCTAGGAAAGTTGATGTAGCAGGTCTGAGATGTCTTGGGAACTTGTGTTGTACTTGCAGTGAAACACTCCAGGGTTCTTCTCACTGTCCTTTGTTCTGGGCAGATGCAGAGCATGAAAATGGTCCTGTCCCAGAAGCGAGACGTGACTTCTCACTTGGTTTTACGATGCCTGTAGAGGCATTGCGAGAAGTTGTACTCTGAAATCTGTGGCCGTGCCTTCTTGTCTCCTAGGTATAGCACGTGTGCTGGTGACTCCAGTTTGATCAACCAACTGTGGCATTTGGAACCAGGTGCTTACTTGGGTGCAATTAGCTGAACGAGCGTGTCAGGAAATAAGTTGCATTATGACTCTACTTCTAAATAGCACCCTCTAGAGTATTTTATCTTAGGTTTACAGGTCGTGAAAAGCAGTCTTGTGCTCAGAGGAAGACAGTGGTATTTTCTTTTCAGAAGACAGCTTCAGAATTTATCAGAGTTACTATTATGGTTTCAAAAACAACTGTTTGAAGAAGCTAAGCCAGAATTAAAATATATCCGGGGGCTGCATGTATGCAGTTGAAACTGCACTGGCAACTATGATAGATTTGTGAAGATACTGCACAGGGTTCAGATACAATGAATACAAATGTGTCTACATGACAGGTAAAGTATGTAGTTGTTCTTCCATTGTAAAATCTGAATTGCTCTTTATTTACTTCTTGGAGGTTTCTGGTAAAATGATACTATTGATAAAACCACTGCATTGGTGAGACTTTGCACTTAAACCTATATCTTGTCTTCAGTGTATTAAAGAACAAAGTCTGTCTACCTGCTATCACATAAATCATAGTTCAGACAGTAAAATAGAGCAAGAATTGATTTGAGATTCAGGAGTAATTGCCAGAAAACCTTTGGTTTTGTATGATTTTATTGATATAATTTTCTCTTAGTAAGCAGCTAGCCTTGATGCCAGCAAACCTGACAATTTTTAAGGTTACATTGTGTTTTGTAAATTCCACAGATAATGGAAAGTTAAATGAAAATGTTTCTTGTTCTGATTAAGGACTTCCTACCATTACAGAGTGCAGCCAAGTTAGGGAATTAATTACCAGAGGTAATTAGGTAATTAATTAATTAATTACCATTCCTATTTGTTAATGGGAGTGATGGAGATGACAAATTAATTCAAGCAAGCTATTTTAGAAAATATTTTTTCCAAACAAACACAGTACCAAAAGATGCTGTGTATCTCTTATATTAACAGCACCCCTCCACCCAATCCACCACTGTTTACCATGCAGCAAAAAAACCGTAATATTTGCACTGATTCTGTTCTCTCACTCATTTAATCAGCAAGTTTTTGGTCACTTCCTTTTCTTGCTGTTGGAAGTAGTTGATTTATTTAGATAATGCAAGTAAGATTTCTAAGCTTTCACATTTTTTTAATGCCATAGCCCCCATGCTAAAGAATTCCATTTTGCTGCTTCTTTAGTTCTGTCCCACACGTTGTTGCTACTTCGAAGCAGAATTGCAGCTTCTTACCAGATCTTCTCATCTGGTATCAGTGGGATCTGCTGTGGGATTCTACTCCTGAACTGCTAATGCGTAGGAATTGCAGTGTGTGGAGTCTTCATTCTCCCTTTTCCTCTTCTGCCCAACAGCAGTGTGTACAGCAATGCCACTGCTAACTGCTTGATAATGTGGCAACTGTGGTGCAACATCTAGAGAAGTTTTCAGCGTGCAGATCCTTGGGGTTAAGCAGTTACCATCAATCAGCTGATAATCGATTGATAATGATTACCATAGATCAGCTGCTGACTGAAATCCTCACACCAGTGCTGCCTGGTGCCTTCACTAGTCTTTACATGGCTACTTTTTCGAAATAAATGGGAATTTAAAAAATTTTCCATAAGTGAGCCAAGCCCACTGTTTTTCTAAATATTCTCATTTGAAAAATATTTAAGTCTAGAGCCTATGCAAGCCATGCAGAATCAATAGCTATAGCTGTTGGTGCTTATTTTTTAGCTGCTCAGGCATTCAGTAAGTGATGCCTAGCTAGAGCTTTCTTTAAGTGCTGGGTGCATTGTTGGACCTTGCAGTGGTTGGCAGCATGCCAGGGGTGTGCTCTGGTGAGGAAAGAGTCACTAAAATGATCTTTGGCCTACCCATCAGTGAATCCTGTGATTACAGACCTACTTTAAAGCATCACTGGAAGGTGATCTCTTATTACTGTAAACAATCACACAATGTCTGCATTATTTTAAACAGAAGAACAGTTTAAATATGATTTTCCAGCTCATAAAGTTTGTACTATTAACAAAGAAGGCCTTAAAAGCTCTGAAGAGCAAATTATACCTTGATCTACTGATTTCTTAATGCTCTTTCCATCTAACTGTTACCTGTGTTACTACAGAAGCTTAATGTATGTGTTTGTTGACTGAGATGCAGTACTCTGTCATTAGCAGCTCATTAAGATTTCAAATGCATTTTTTTTTATTTCTACTGTACTACTTCATGCATTTGGAACGTGTTCTCTGTAAGTATTCCCAACGTCACCTTGTGTTTTTCATGTCCTTTCTTGAATATTGTTGTGACTTCAGCAGACATTGATGGGGTTTTGTGCATTGAAGCAATGCAGTGCTGGACACATCTGTGCTTTGAATGTTTTTCTTGTTCCTTATCTGCCTGCCTCACTTGATCTCTTTTATCTCTTAGGGATAGATTGGTCTTTATTCTGGACTTGAGTAATGACTCCTGTTTCCTACTTAGCATATATAGGCATTGCAGCAGAATAAAGTTTTGCAGGTCAGGTAAAACGAAGTCAGAACCATCTCTAAAGAGTCTTTCTGAATAACTCCTTTGAATAGTAGTTCTCAGAGCTAATTCTATCAGTATGGAGAAATGGATGGAGTTTCTTAAGAGTAATAGACTTCAGTAAAGTTAATGTTTTATTTGTTAGGAGAAAACAGGTGAATGTGTAAAACACAGTGTTCTTATTTTGTTACATTCTGCCTCAAACCATATTCTTGATGCAACAACACTTTTACTACACATTCAGAAATTTCTGGAGTCTAGCCAAAATTTCAGAAACCTTTATGAAGTGTGTAACATAATGGCTCCTTGAACTAGGTTTAGATCTTGCAAACATTAATGGATTTGTAAATGAAAAAAGTGGCTAGCTGCTGTTTATACTGAAATTCAGTAGTCGGTTATACACTAGGGTTTGTTAGCTGTTTATTCACCAGGGTGGAGAGGAGAGAGAGAGAGAAATTAATCACAAAATACGTGAGAATATGAGAAAATGAATTCATATCAAAACCTTGTGGTTTTTTAAATTGTTTATACATTTTTTAAAGCGGGATGGTTTGCAGTCTTAGGTTCAAAATACATTTTTTGACAATATGTCTTGAAATGAGAAGTGACTAGCATAGTAATTGCAAAGCTGTGCCTACTAGGGACGCATCATGGGCTTCAGATATGTCTCCTCTGGTGGACTTTTTAAACGTGTACTCAGCATTCCCAGAATCTGATTGTGGCAAGAAGCAGCCTTTCATATGTTTCTTGTGAGTAATGGTGTATCCAGCTTTCTTGGTGTATTTTTGACTTTTCATCTAAGAGTTAAATGAAAATGTTTACAACCATATGATGCCAAAGCAACATTGACTTGCTTCTTGCCCAACTTGGCAGTCACTTGGATAGCTAGCTCAGAAACAACAGTGGTTGCCCTGAGCTAAAAATGAATGCTGGAGTGTGGTAGCAATAAAAGTAAACTGTAGAAAAAATTATGCACACACACATCTGATGGAGGGAGTTGAAAGGAGTGTATGGCTTCTTCCTTAATGTTGCATGAGATAACATCTCTTTAAAGTAGACAACTAATTTTTATTCTAGAGGAAATAACTTGAAAGACTTCTTTGCTCTTCCCTGAGGCATCATATTTTTGAGATAGACAACTTGGCATGATCATGTCATAAGAAAAGGCAGTGATTGTCATCATAGACTTTTTGCGTAGATGGTTCTCTTAAATGCACATGTCAGTGTTTCAAAGCTGCTCTGAATACTCTTGTATTTAGTACTAGTTTAGAGAGCCATTTCACAATATGCTGTTAATTGCAATTTCAATCTGCTTTCCTCAAATCTTTTTTTCCCTCAGCACCTCCACTGCTAAGTAAAGTTGTAGTCATGCAGACCAGTCTTAGCAACTGTGGGAGGACTGCTGTAGGCAAAGGGGTTTGAACTGTCTTGATGTGTTCAGAAGGGATTTAACTGTTCTGGTGCTTGTGCTAACATCTAGTCTGCTCTTGACTAAAAAAGATGTGCTCTGGAAATAAAATACCCATTTTCAACGTATGTAGATCTAAAATGGAGAAAGATATGCTGTTGTTCCTCTGTCTTAGTTTCACATGCACTATGTTTGTGTTCCTGCAATGATTTCTTACTAGCATCTTCTATTTATTTGTATGTGCACATGTAATACTTGGCTAACACACGTGGCACACATTTATACTTTTTCTTTGTGCTCTACACAAAGGTTTTCCAGAACAAGGAATGTTTTGCTGGTTTTTTTTCCCCTTATAATGAGGATTCATATTTTTGCTTTCACTTTATGAACAAGAACTTTGCTTTCCTTTTTGGTTTTGCTGAATATCTAAATTGGTCGATTCGTGTTTCCTATTAGATTGTTGGCACTTTTTTTGCAAAATAAAAAAAAAAAGGAAGGGAAAACCCCGAAGTTTTAAGCTAGAATGAATTTAAAACTGAAAGGGACTGTCTTTCAGTGAATGATGGATATACTAAGTGTGTATATTTTTCCTGAAAGAGTCCCATGTGCCAGGAAGATGGAAGAACTGCAAATTCTTATCGCTTAAACTGGAAAGACAAGTGGTGACATCCTTTGCATGTATTTCAGGCAAACCAGTGAGATTGGCTACAAACAGAGGAGCTTCTCTGATCAAACTCACCAGAGGAAAAGTGTTCTGGTTCAGGATGTCTCTGTAAGCATTTGAGCAGGGCTTTCTATGGTTTTCAGTCTTTTTGGAAAGTGAGATTCCATGTTTCCTGAGTTGTTGGCTTCACTCAGCTTCACATGAGCTCCTAAGTTAACAGGCATTCCACTTAAAATATACCACAGCTTTTAACATCCAGTTCCATAAGCTGAGTTTCGGTAATGGCTGGTTATGTGCTGTAAACATGAAGTCTTAACTGATTAACTTTCTTGTGCTATTTTAATCCAGCAAGAAAATAATCTTTTGGTTTAAAAAGAGCATCTCTCTTTAATCCTGGGAGTTGAGGTCATGTTGCAGAAATGTTGATTAAGTAGTCATCAGTTCAACTTTCTGAAGACCGGCATAGGTCATTACTGTTTTGCCAAATTAACTTTATTAAATTATCAAGACTCTTATAGAAGCCCAATAAAAAGGTAGATTCTTGTTTGTCCAGTGAATCAGCTTAATACATGAATGTTCCTTGGAGGCTTTTCACTAGTACAGCAATGCAATTCTGGAAGAAAAATTGCTGTCAAATATTATTATCAATGCTTCTTCTCCATGCTGTATATGTGATTAGAAAGCTATTGTGCATGGGTAGAATGTAGCAATCTAAAGAACTTTAGGAAGGTTCAAAGCGAGAAGACTTATCCTTAAAGTTGCTCATACATCCTTAGGAGTTTATCAGCGTGGATCCAAAGTATGACTCTGTAATAGTTGCACTTCCAAAAATTTTTTCAGTCTCCAGAGCTATAAGGAAAAAAATTGTAAAATTGCAGTCAGGTGCTTGCATTAATATTTTTACTAGTTCTGTTCTGTTCTTTACCCAAAATGTTGGCAGTTATGGCATTTAAAAGCTATAGAAAGCAAAAGAAAGTAAGTAATTTTGCATAGCCGGGGAAAGTGCTGAAGTGATTAACCTTAAAATTACCACAGATGTCCTATTAGAAACACTGTTCAATCAGTATGTTTAAAATGTGTTCCCTTTGATACTATTCATTAGTCTTCAGTGGTTTTTCCAGCAATGCTGTCTGGACAAGGGCACAGTGTTGTGTAACTGTTGTGTTTGTGTCAGGTGCACAAGTGTGTAGTGTTTGAGGAAAGGGTTGCTTGCCGTGCTTTGATAGTGGCTTTTGGCTACCAGGAGTCATTTGTTTGATTTATTGATGTTTCAAGCTTATTTCTAGTAAAATATCAGCTAGCAGATAATTACTTTTTCCCCTTTCAAATTAGTATTTTCAGGCACTCAACACTCTTGTAAAAAGGGTGTTTACAAAGAGTGTTTATCAAACAGCTCCCAGATGAGCAATGCTTGCAGCTGCCTTTGCTATCTTATGACCCCTCTGTGTGCATGTCAGTGATTCTGTTCACGTTTGCCAGGATAGGTATGTTTTAGAATGGTATCTTGTTTTGTGTGTAGTACTGACCAACCTATCTGAATTGAATATGCAGATTCTTGGGTGTGGTGCTTACACTGAGAAGGATTTTTGGGCTACTTAATCATTAACAAGCTGAAGGGAAAAAAAAACCTTGGTGGTTTTGTTTACTTTAAGAAAGTATCTCTGAGCAGCTTACCAGTGTAAAATATTTAAAGAACTATGTTTTGTAGGGAATGTTTCATGAAATTATATTTATAGAAAGCAGGTAGGTATGAGGTTTTGTTACAAGGTTTGCTGTCAGTCTTAACAGTAATAGTGTGATAGTTTGTGTATTAGTGGGCACCTTTCTGTCTCTGTAAATTTAGCTCTTCTACATGTTGAATAACTTGGATATTTCAAGAGTACTATCTAGTGGTCAGGGATCATATGCTTTGTCAAGGAAGTGATCTAAGCATATTGCACTAGTAAAACTGGAATAATGCCGTTTAAGAGTTTATATGTTCAGTTATCCTACACAGGTTTTGTTTAAATATTACAGATTAGGTAGGGATCATGTACCTGATCTTACTTTCCCTATTCCACTTGAAATACTTTAAAATAATACTATAATTTAATAGTGTCAAGATTATGCAAGGAGAAAAAAGCTGCTATCTCTTAATAGGATTTTAAATTGTTCATCCATCAGAGCATCAAACTCAATCCTTAGACTAAATCCTTGTTCTGAAATCACAGAATTGTAGAATGGTTTGGGTTGGAAGATACTTAAAACACCATTTAGTTCCAGCCCCCTTCTGCTATGGGTGGGAACACCTTTCACTAGACTGATCGAGCTCAGAGCTTGATCCAGCCTGGCTTTACACACTTTTAGGGATAGGGCATCCACTTCTCTGGACAACCTGTTGCAGTGTCTCACCACCCTCACAGTAAAGAATTTCTTCCTAATATCTAATGTCAGCCTACCCTCCTTCAGTTTAAAGCCATTCCCTCTTGTCCTGTCACTACATGCTCTTGCAAAAAGTCCCTCTCCAGGTCTCTTGTAGGTCCCTTCGGTACTGGCAGGCTGCAGTAAGGTTGCACCAGAGCCTTCTCTTCTCCAGGCTCAACAATTCCAACTCTTTCAACCTATTTTCATAGAAGAGGTGCTCCTCATCTTAGGAGAGAAGCCCTCATCTTCTTCGTGGCCTTCCTCTGGGCTTGCTTCAGCAGCTCATGTCATGTTGGGACACACAGCTAAGGTTCATGCTTGTTATTCGTGATGATTTTCATGCTGTGTCTCCTGATAAATGGAAGGAAATGTTTTCATTCCAATCCAACTGGCACCCTTTTGAGCTGGATTTTGCATTGTAATTTGACAAAGCTGTGGGCTGCTGAAAGTGCTGATTCTTTGGTCACCGAAAATCCTTTAGGAGCGGAGAGAGAACTGTTCCAAGTTCCGTGTTGAAAGATACAAGGAGAAAAAATAATGGAAGGAAGGAAGACAAACAAACCAAATGCTTTTAACTTATTTTAGTGCTAAGAAGGTTGCTGACTTCTGAAAATCCAATTTTAGAAACCTTAAAGTGTGCTTAGACTGCAATGCTCTGTCTTGATAGAGATGTACAAATAAATGGCACTGTATTTAAGTGAAGTATGCTTGGGACTTCAGGTGTAGTGCCTGAGTTAACCCCTTGACAGGAGTATGGTGTGACTGGTTGTTGCTGGTTCTTCCTGCTCTTTGTTTTGGGTTGCTGTTTTGTTGCCATATGGAGAATTGGTTTTGTGTTCTGTTTTTTGTTCTATTCCTATATACTCATTTTTCTGTGATGAAAAAGGCTTCCTTGGCTGCTGTTCTGCAGGATGGGAAGAAAGTATCCCAGTGAAGAAGTTCTTTGTTCAGAGTGCTGCTGGGGTCTTATATCTCTCATGTATATGAAGTCATCTTTCAGCCCATCAGTCCTTTTGTGCAGTCTGTCTGTTTGTGGCTGAATCCAGAGTTACCTTGCCCCTCAGGGCTGAGTGTCTTGGCCATGGCACACTTGTTGGCTCAGCCGAAGGAAATCTTGTTGTGCAAGGAGAGAAGCAAGAGAAGCCACTGCTGCATGTGTGTAGTGTATTCCAGACTGAGCAAGAGCATCCTTTGGTCTTGTTGCACATTTGTGCACTGCCTGTGTTAGAACACAGGTATTTGTTTTCATGTATATGGGAGAGAAGTCCTGTTGTTTGGGTACTTAAAAGATTACTGAGATGTGGTAAACTAATTTTTTATTTAGTTAGCTAGGGAGTATTGCCAGCCTCAATGACTGGGTATTTTGACTGAAATGACTTGTGTATCTTAATTTCCCTCTGGCAAAAGTTTTATGTGAGGTATTGAATATCATTTGAGCATGAACTTTGTTTAACTAATAGTGAACATAATTTCCACAGTTAGTTCTCCATTAATAATGTTGAAACATGAGAATCAAAGGAGTGTTAGTTTGAATGACCTAGCTGGTCTCATTTGGTTTAGTTGGATGACGGAGGAGTGAGAAATCCAGATGGAAAGCACAGAAGCCAGGAGTGACTTCATCAGTTTAAATCTTAAATTATGTTCAGAGGCAATAGTTGCCTGCATTAACATCAATATCTGGAGAAGGGAAAAAACAACCCAAAACAAATTCAAACCCCATAACCTAAAAACAACCCTCCCCTTCACCTCACCACCACTAGAACGCTGAGTTCAGATTTCCGTAATTAGAATTGTTTACCAAACCCATGTTGAGCAATGTCTGAGCACACAACATGTGTACACTTCACTGCAAGCTCACTGTAAAGTGTACAGTATAAGCCATTATTTTAATATATTACAACTCATACTGTGTAACCACATGCTTGGACTTCTGCAGTTAGCGTCGAGCTTACCTGTAAATCAGCAGAAGAATTTTGAAAATCGAGTTCATGGCATGTTGTTACTTTAATGCTCTCTTGCAATAGGGGTTGAAATTAAAAATACTTTTCAAAATGACTCATTTTGACAGAATGACATCAAGAGCAGTCTGGGAACTGACTTAATATTCTACCAGACAGCTTCCATCAATAACACTTTTGGGATTGAATCTTTCCATATTGTAGGCATCATAATATTATAATCAGTAATTTCTGAGATGAAAATTTGAGTCTAATCTGAAAATACACTTTTGGAAACCTTGAAGTATTGATATGGCTTAAGATGGTGATTCGTCACACGTTTTCTACTTTTGTCTCTAGCAGAATCCCTTAAAGTAGAGCTGCTCACAGTAAACATGCAGAATTAAATACCTCTAGTTTGCTTCTAGGTGAAGCATGAGCTCTGTTGCATGAACAGTTCAAGGTTCAATAAAAATGCCATTTTTATTCTGTCAGCCATGGTGTATTTTTCAGTGAGCATGGAACCAACACCCTTGGCATCACTGAGCAGTGCAAAGATGAAATCTTGACACCGCCAGAAGTCAGCAGTTATGCTCTCGTGACTAGCAGAGTCTGAGGCTGCATGCTGTACACCTTGTTCAGCCACATGTGACTGCTGAACTTTACGTTGCCATGTCTCAATGGCACTGGTAACTTGGCAGACTTTAGGACACTAAGAATTTATGGTTGATCATGATCTAATTTCTAGAGTGGCCAGTTTTCATTTCTCTTTTTTTGACATTCATTACACTAGAGACCCTTTTTCTTTCTTTTTTTTTTTTTAATAAATTGAGAAGCAAAACATGAAATTAATCTGTCCAGCTAGTAGAGAATTTCAAATGAGTAGTCATTCAGTAATGTTAGTGTTATTTATGGGTTAGTCCAGTTTGTTTATGCTGCTGGGAGACTTTGGACTTGTCCTCCCATTTGTAAATTACTAATACCTCAGTACTTCAGTGTTGTACTTAGACCTATCTATTGAATTTTCATTTAAAGCACTTCAGTGCTCATGTTAAAGTTGTCTAGACTGATATTAGCAATGAATCTAATAGAAAGGAATAATTTGAAGGAATCTGATGTGGAAGAAGGTAACTGCCACTTTCAGCACAAGTACTTGACTATAAATGATACTTTAGTGCATAACTGTTCTTTGCCAAGCAAGGTTTTGCTTAGCTTCTCAAACGTTGAGTAGAAAACTAATGTCTTTTATTTCTAAAAATACCTAGTGCATTTTATATAAGTATGTAACTTAATAGTTCTTAAAACATTGTCTACTTTTGGAGTAACTTGAAGTAGCTCAGGAGTATCAGCATTGCATTTCAAAAATAATTGTAAGTGATCTATCTGCTAATGTATCTAGTCGACATCCTTTTAAATCAGACACAGAATTGTGGAGTGGTAGATTGCTAAATAACCTTTCTTAAAGCTGTTGAGTAGAAAGAATGCAAACAGGAACAGGAAGTTTATTCCTGAGCATTTTTACTTTCTTAAAAGAATAAATTTGAAAAGCCTGCTTTATGCCTTCGTTCAATATGTTTCATTTGTTGTGAATTGAAAATTAATAATTGGTTGAGTCAGATCACTTGCAGTGAAAATCTGCATCCGAAGATCTTTACAGGTACTTCAAGTAATGTTTACTGCATGGAAAAATTCTGCAGTATGTTACTAAAAATTTTAAACTTTCATTAAACTCAGGCATTTCCTTTGTTGGGTGAAGGTTTGTAAGTTTTCTCTCTTTTCAGAGGAGGTGAAATGGTTGCAAGTCCTCAAATAAATAATGCTGAAATTGCAAAATTTTCATTGCTGACTTCAATTGTTAGGCTTGTACCTGTGGCATGTGTGTCTGTGTACTGGCACAAATGTTTGATATCTACGAGTACTCTTTATTTGTATTGTCAGATACAGCCTTATGTATTGGATTCATGCTTTGTAAATGTTGTAGAAGTAGTGAGTAGCTGTTGAGTTTTTTTATTAGGAAAGTCCATCTGTGATACAATATTCTGAAGTATTTCAGATTTATATTTCCATGGATTAATAATTCTTATAGTTTCTTTTTTCTTCTTTTCATATAATGCCATTCTTCGAGATTTTGTCTTGTGCTGAGAGGTGGCTCAGCTTAAAAGTCTTTTTTTAAGGTTTTCTTTCTGTGAAGCAGTTTGTTTAATTTCTGGTGCGAGATGCCTGTAAAGGATGTTCCTGTGGTTATGACAAACAGAACCATTTTGTATGTAACCTTGTCTTGCACAAATGACTGGGTCACAAGAGAGTATAAGCTTATTTTCAAAAGTACAGCAAACAAGAACTGGAGATATTTGGTAACTGTTTTGTAATCTTTTTAGTTTCATAAGCCTTTCTTGACCGTCTTTAAGACTTGGTCACAAGCTTCTTTTAGTATTTTAGATGGATTTCACAGTTTAATGAATCTCTTAATGCTCTCTTTGTCGTAATGAAAAGAGCTAGAAATGTTTGAAGCGTTAGTTTGGTGTAAATGGTTTCTGGTAACTCAGGAAAATGCAGTTGTTTTAGTTGTCTCTAGATTCACCCCTTAAACAGCATGTTTAACATAACATGTATTTAACATAAATGACTGGTACTGTTACATAATTTATCAGGAAGGAGGTATAGAATGGACTAGGTGATTTTGCTGGTTACTATTCATAGAAAAACACTCAAAAGTCCAAAATTCAGAACAGCAAGCTTGCATGTTGCGAGATGATGAGATTTATCCCAATAACTGTATGGTTTTATACTCCCAGTTTAACTGGGGATTTGTTGGGTTTTTTTGGCTTTTTACTTTGCTAAGGTTGCAGTTCCACTCTTAATACTTTACTTTCCATAACTGTAACAGAAAATCAATAAAATTGATGATGGCTTTTAGAAATGTTTGCATGCTCTAGAATATTTATATCTGATAATTTTAGAAACGTTTTAATCTCATCCCACTATTTTGTACCTTTGATGAACCAAAACACTGTCCAAAGTCTACATGGCAGATAATCCTGATGTTGTGAAATTGTCCAGTTTGACAGAACAAGGTTGGCTGATTTCCTGGGGAATCTCTGAATGCTCTTTTGTCAGTAACAGAAATGAAAACTGTGGAACCAATTTATTCGATCTCTATACTATGTGTTCATTTGTCTTTAGTGTCAAAAACTGTTAACACTTTTTTTCTCCCTCTCCCCCCCACTCAGGGAGGCAATAATGCAGGGCATACAGTTGTTGTGGATGCTGTGGAGTATGACTTTCATCTTCTGCCGAGTGGGATCATCAATCCAAAAGTCACTGCATTCATTGGTAAGTGGGACATCTCTGAAAAACAGGCAGTACTGTAGTTACAGACTTCTGACACAATGAAATAACAAAATGCATCTGAGGACATACAATATCGGGATTCTTTTTCTTCAGTTTTTCATAGGCCTAGACTGTTTACTGTCTTCCTAATATGCCCTTACTCATTTGTGAAGTTTGGATTACAGAAATTTCTTTTGTCTTGAATTTCTTTTGTTCACCTTTGTTATCTATCCTACCAATGTAAACAGCTAGCTGCCCAAGTGTATCTTCATTCTCCCATTCCCTTTTATTTTCTTTACGATTTATATCTTTTATTCTCAGAATACCCCTCTCTCTTTTAATCTTTAGCCCTGTTAAGTGTTTACTTTTTGAACCATAGATCTTCCCTCCCCTTTCCAGTGGATTGTGAAATGAATGCTTAACTCCAAAAGACTTCCACACTCTAGAGTTCTTACCAAGAAGTCCTCTCAGGAGAGTACATTGGAAGGTTTAGGGCAGTGGCAGTACTCGCTGATGTCAGGATCTGTGATCTGTTTGCTTTGTGAAAAGGGATTTAGGCCGTCTAGTCTGTTGTCCCTAAAAATCTACTTACCCCCTTTACCACTCTCCCTTCTTGGAATCCTGTTTGCAATCCTACATGACTGGGGATTTTTTTCTTTGGATTGCTTGCGTGGCCAATTTACTTCGTAATTTGGTGTAGCCCATAGAATTTCCTTCTAAAAATGAAGGTAAACATAAAACATATGTGCACACCATTGTAACTATGTTTGTGCTTGAGTGCTGTTTCACCAAACAGGTTGGGTCTCTGGGTCACTAAAGGCTATGACTTAGCAACACTTCCATGTTGCTTCTTTGATACCCAGAGCTCCTGTCCCTTACACAGTCAGGACTCTGTTTCCATGCTCTTCCTGTCACTTCTTCCTGCATCTCATTGCTTTGAGCCTGCAGTCTTGCCTTTCAGCTTGGTATGAGTGCCAGGAGCAAGTGGTCATTGACAGTTTGCTAAAGAGCAGCTGAAGAGCCTCTGTAGCAAGTTACTTGATTCATAAACAGTCCAGCTGGTGGTGACTGTGTACTCTGTCAGCAGTAAATCTGTACTTGATGGGATTTGGTGGTTAATTGCCTCTTTTCAGCTGTTACATTGTGACTTGATAATGGGATAGCTACGGATCAACTTGCCTGCCTAATAAATACTTCTACAGAAATGGAGCCAGTGGGCATGGAAATAGATTCCTGTTGATGGGAAGTTTGGCATGTTAACTGTTCCTAGTTTTGGGGGCTGAGGCAGATGATACTACTTCTATTCTCTTTTGATGTTACTGTACTGTTTCTTGAGATTATTGCTTGAAAGCAGTAAAAAAGGATGCCCATTTGCCTTGTGTTCTTTGGTGGACTTGGTTGAATAGGAAGGCCCTCATCCTTTAACAATACAGTAGTTGGGAGAGAACTTCTTTACCTCTACCAAACCCTCTTGCCTGTATCTTCTGTCTTTTGGTCTTGCCTGTTCTGAAGTTTTTTTTTTTTTTAGATTCTTTTAGGTATGCCTTAGGTATAAAATCTCTTTCAGAGGGAAAAAAAAGGCTTAGGATTCCCCTGAAAGAACATGTATGTTTAAAAAGAAAAGGGTGTGGGCAAAGTGATTGAGTGTTATAATAGAGTATTCTTTTTGTTTAGGACTGCATCATGAAGGTAATAGTGAAGAAGTCTTAAATTACTTTGTGTTTTGATGTTTAGAATGTTTTATAGGTGTGAAATTTGGTGATATGCAGATAGTTTTGGATGGCAGATCCTTTCTTCAGCTAGATGTTCTACTTGTAGCTTTGAATCTACTGAGTTTGGTATGGCCTTAAGATGCTTCAGTTTTGCTGTGAGAATGCTCCTTCCTAGGCATTCAGTGATGCTGGTTGATTGTATGAACCAGTGATCTTTTTCTGAGCAATGTGACAGCTGTAGGAAGGCGAGCTTGCTTTTGATAGGGCTTTTTCCACTGCTGTTTTTGCCTTTTTTTTTTTTTTTTTTTACTGTCGCTTAACAGTCCCACTTCTATGTGCAGAATATTCTGTGTCTGTTTACAGCAAAAAAGTGCCTGCAAGGATGCTAGTGCTTATAATGGTGACAGAAATGTGCCAAGCTTTTAGAAAACAACAGGCTTATTAAAATGAAGTACAAAGAGGGAAGTTAATTTTAGATATGAGGAGGAAGAAGTTGGATTTCAGACTGATTCTGTTACTGTTTGTACTGGTCTAAATTGAAAGTTTGTTGCATTTATTAGGAAGATTCAATGCATGTAGGTAAAAATGCATACATTAGGAGCAAATCTGGCTTAAGACAAATTCCTAAGAATCAAAATTGCATTAAGTTAAAGAACTTAAATAAAATACTCTGCATACAAAATATGAACTGTCTTTGAACTGTTTGAAATGTTTTTTCCCATGCTCAACATAATTAATTCATTTTTGTATAATGATTTTCTTCAGGAAATGGTGTTGTAATTCATTTGCCAGGACTCTTTGAAGAAGCTGAAAAAAACTTAAAGAAAGGAAAAGGTGAGGATTTGAGGATACTGCTTTTAAAATAGTTTGTGGGACACTCCTCTAATGATTTAGATGGAGGATGCCTCTGTAGAGGTTACATACAATGTATTTTTCCACAACTCCCTTTAGCTGTTGCTTTCTGACATGAGTCTTGCCTGGTCAGTGCCAGAGCCCTCATGGGAAGGCAGATAAAAGGAATCTGCATACAGTTTCAGAATATAATCTAAATCAGAATTGTCTGAGACATTCTTCTTTGCTTAAAAATGTGAATTTACTAAGTGAAATGGCTTTTTTGAAGTGTGTTAACCTGTTCAGAGTCATTTTACCTCTCACAATATTGGTGTACACTTTGATGACCATGTTAATGTAAACAAATGCTGTGGTAATCACTTATTGATTCAGAACTCAGTTTTTGGATATTTCATGTTATGTCTATAGCCATGTTTGGCAGCAGGCTGCTAGAAGTGGGGAAAATCAATGGTCTAGATTATTCAGAACCAAAAGAGCTGCTAATTGTTTGCTAAAATTGAGGAGCTAGTAGCTTGAGTTCTTCTTCAGAATAAGTCTGATTTTCTCAGCTTTATAGGTTGATGCCAAGTTTTGATTACTGAAATTACTTTTTTTTTACTCTGCAATGTGATTGCTCAGTCTTAAAATAGATTGACTGAAGACTAAGCATGACAAGTATTTCTACTTTATACACCAGAAGACAAAAATGCTATACAAAACATAATTTAAACTATTTCATTTTGCCTTTAAAGGAATGGAAGGCTGGGAAAAGAGACTAATAATCTCTGACAGGGCTCATATTGGTAAGTTCCTGTTTGTGATTTGTTTTTTGTTGTTTGGTTTTGTTGTTGTTGTTTTTGTTGTTTTTGGTTGGTGTTTGTGTTTTGTTTAGTTTTTGGTTTTGTTAATTTTTGCTTTTTATGGATTTTCTGTGGAAGTAAAAGTGTGATAATTTTTAGCCATCTCTTTATATAGGTACTTTTCTCTGGATTAGGTCTGCCTGGCTTGCTTTGGTTTATTGAAGGTCCTAGAAAAAAAATTTTCACACAGAACCCTCCAGGTTTATGTTCTAGTGATTTTTTTTTTTTTTTTAAATCCTATTCCATAAGCATCACCAGGCAGGAAAGCAGGTTCACTTTCTAAGTCAGATTAGAAGCACAGAGCAGTCAGAAAGCATTCAGAAGTGAATTGACTAAGGATTCTTTCCCCTTTTGGTGCAAAAGTGGTGTTGCTCACAGTAACGCTTCTGCTGGGAAATCAGGTGACTGGGTGTGACTTGAAACTAATGCTCTCCCTACCAAGGAAATTGCCACATGCTTCCTGAAGGAGATTTTATGGGAAGGACTCTGTAAGGATGAAGAGAATGGCTGCCTTCCTTGTAAGGAGCTCATCAGTGAAGCACTGAATCCAGCCTGTGCTTGAGCCAGCACTGCAGTTCAAAGCATGAAGTAAAATACTGTTGAGTCCAATCCACCAACACAGAGCTTTAGAAGCTCTTCCTCTACCACTCGTACTACATCTTTATGACATAAATTCATCCTTTAGGTTAGCTCTTTAGATATTATAACGTTATTGCTGCCTCTGGTAGTCATTTTCTGAAGATGCAAACTGTTTAAGACTTTATAAGATAAAAGCTTGTAACACGGGGGGAAAATGGTTTTGCTTTGTTTTGTTTTTTACACCAATCTGGAATACCTTAGTGAGTGAACTTGTTGACAGTTATTTCAGAGTAAATATGCTTTTTCTTTGGGGTAATGAGTTTGAAATAGTTGAGTAATTGTTTCTAAGTTACCAGTATCTTTTCTGACAGTAGAATCACAGTAGGTGAACTACTTGGAAATTGCTCAATTACTAGAAAAACTGTTCTGTGGTGATTATATTGCAATGGCAATGCTATGAATTTTTCATAATTAAACAGATTGTGAGTAAAAAGGACCAGTTGCTATCACTCATAATCATTCAACCTCTTCACAGAAATGAGCTTTCATAATGCCTCTATTTAGAAAGTTTTGATGACAATTTGAAAATCTGTTACCACGATAAAAATGTCTTCTCTAAAACGGGCATTGATCTATGAATGATTAATCTGTAACAAAAAATCAGCCAAAGGTAGGTTCACACTGCTGGGCATAATGTTATTCTTCAGAATAAGGGGGTGCATGGAAATAAACACAAAGCCAAATTGGTGAGGCAAACAGGAGAGCCACTCTTGTTCTGGAGGGATTAGCATGCTTACTAAATGGGTCTTTGCTGTGCAGTGTGCAGATAGTTTTAACTTTCAGGAAACAGTGCTTAAGAAAACCAGTTAAATTAATTCTGTTAGCCTATGAGCTGTGCACCAGCCCACCAATCTTTGTATTTTACATGAGTCCTGTAAGATTTTGGGGGGGTGGGGGGGGACGTGTGTATGTCTTTTGAGTTTTGTTGTTCTGTTTTGGTTTTTTGTTGTCTTCTTTTTTTTTTTTCCTTTTATGGTAGACAAAGTATGGGATACAAAGGATACTTTGCATAAGCTTTATCATTAATAACAATATAATGTGTAAAAACATAATCAGGGCTTATGAAGTTGATTTCTGTTTACATAACAGACATTGGTGGGAGCTTTTGTATTTTCAAATGTGTTTTTATTGAGGTTGCCTAAAACGTGAAAATAAAATTGTTTAAGAAATCCATAGAATGGGCGAGAATGTTAACTTTCAGGTCTCTCCTAAATTTTAGCAGTATGACCTGTTTTTACTATATCTTATTTCCAGGATTTTTTTTTAACTGTATTTTTTCTTCATTTATCCATATATTCTTTGGGGCCACTACAAAGCTGAAATGGCTTAGTTATTCTGTGAGATGTGTATACTCACTCTGCAAATATTCTACAAGATAAATGCTTTTTAAAAAGTCTCTGAAAAACCTTAGAACTTTTCCCAGGGAAAAAAATGTGAAAGAGAAGAAAAAACTCCTGTAATTTTATTTGCCTTTCTTCAGTGTGTACATTTATTTTCCACACTGTTAAACAGTCCTAGAGTTGGTTTGAAGAAATCATTGCTGATGTAATAATTTGTTTCACACAAATTTTCAACTTATTTTACTTCCTTAGTGTTTGATTTCCACCAAGCTGCTGATGGCATCCAAGAACAACAGAGGCAAGAACAAGCAGGAAAGAAGTAAGTAGTTTTATTTTGTCAAACATGGGATGACTTAGTACATTGAATCTCTGTTGTGCTTTGTCAATGGGTTAAAAAAAAAATCCATGTAACTCTTGAATGTGGACTATGCGGGGATTATTTCTTACACTTTATCTTCCAGTGAAAGATTATATGCTTAATTACAGGGCTCTGTATTTATATTTTGCCTTATGAAAAGATTTCTAGTTGTTAATTTGCTAGTTTCTGCTTCCTAAAGTGTTTTAATAGTTTACTGGAGAAATATGTTTCTCGTTTATGAATATTGAAGGACCCCTTTGGCATCTCTGAATAACTGAAAGTCAGAGGTGCATGTAGATGTTCACATTGGCTTCTACAGAATGCCACTGACTTTCTGAAGCTTTCAAAACTTTTAGAAACTATCTTGCTATGTTTTTAACTTGTGCTTTCCAAGTAGCTCACTAGTTCTTGGGGATGGGGAAAAAGCTGGCAGGATTAACAGTGACCTATCTACAGCTGGGAAGCAGTGTAGTGCTATAGACTTCTCAGATAACAGTAAACTTAGAAGAACTTCCAAAAAGAGAGATTACATGGATGAAAAGTAATTCAGACATACTTATCTGAAAAATGTTTCATCCATGATGATAAGCTTTAAGAGAGTGTCTGATTTGGGTGTATTTTGCTTCACACAGGTTGCCACTGAGTGATGATTTGTCAGTGATTTTTACAAGGAGTCATTTTCACACTTGACTGCACTGTACCAGCTCCCTTGTTACCTGCTGGTTTAGGATTTAAAAAGCAAACAGAACACATAGATATGGAAGAATATTCTTAGTTTAATGAGCCGTTATCAGTGTGTATCAGCTATTCTTGAATATTTATGGAGCACAAGCTAAAACTGCTGTATGGCAATATTTGCAGTTAAAAACACTGTCAGTCAAATCAGTTACTTGGGAGAAGGCACCACTTTATTAATTAGTGTTAAAGATTGTTAGGGAAAGCCCAATTAATTTGCTCTAAAAAAACACAGGAAAAGATTACGTTAAAAGCAAAAAAACCTAAAGTCACTCTTAAAAATAGTGTATTTCTTCTTTCTGTGGAGTTCTTGATATTCTGCAACATAGGGTTTTCAAGCTTGTTAAAATTACCCTATTTCCTCCTAAATTTTAAGGCTAAACAACTGTAATGGGGAGAGTAGTGCTACAGGCTGGCTAAGAACAGGATTATGGAATGACTGTCTCTTGTTTGTTGGGGGCAAGGAATTGAAATAGTCTCCTAGCGTGTCTTACTGTAGATTTGATTACTTAACATAGTTGGTGTTAAAGTTCTTTCGTGCCTAAGACTTTGGACATTCTAAATGCTAAGTTTTTTTTTTTTCTTCTAACTGAATGCTTTTGCCTGGTCAAATGTAGCTCAAAAACCATCACCGGTAAGGCTCATCACATAGCTTCCCTTGCAAAAAGGTCATAGAAAGCTAATCTAATACAGTATATTCTGCTTTTACAGTTGTCTTAGCTTCTGTAAGTCCAGTCTTCTGACAACTTTTTTATTAATTGGTATGTCTTAGTGAGACAAAATAAATGGAAACCAACCCTTCCTTTAAAGGATTATCTGTGGAGAGTATGAATTGGGATGGAGGCTGAGTCAGTTTAAGCCACAATGTCCTGGTCTGGTTTAAGGATACAGTGTGATGCAAAGTTCTTTGCGAATGTCTTTTTTTTTTTTTTTTACTGGAGGTAAACATCACTCCCTGAGATTACTTGGTATTGAGTCTAATTGGAAGAATTAAGGTTTTTTTCCAAGGTATTTTTGAATCTAATCCAAACTGCTAAGGAGTTATGTACTTACTATAAACTGTTTTTCTGTTTACTCACATACCAACTGATAGTTGACAATACAAAGTTTGGATATGACCTGTGCCTCCTGCCTTACCTGGAGACCCTCTTGAATTGAGTTATGGTATGGTACCTTCAAGGCAGAAGAACTATGGGACATTCTGCATATGCAGAATTTATAACTGAAGAGGAGTCTGTGTCTGATGAGTCAATAACTCTTTATTATTATCTTTTCAAAGTCTGGGAACTACCAAAAAAGGAATTGGTCCAGTATATTCTTCAAAGGCAGCTCGAAGTGGACTCAGAATGTGCGATCTTGTTTCTGATTTTGATGACTTTTCTGAGAGGTAATTAATGTACACAAGTTGTAAGCATAGTTTTCAGTTTCTGGATAGTACCGTGTGTAAGCAATTACATCTGGTTCTTGTTATTTTTCTTAATTAAAAGTTCTTTTAAAAGAAAAAGTTATATGTAATTTTATTAAATTATACTATCATTATTATCATCATAATTCATTGTTTGAAATGGTTAAATTGCCAAATAACTGCAGATACGTAACCAGTAAAAATCAAGGGTTGGTGGGGAGTTGAAGAGGAAAACAAACAGAAACCTCAGAGAAGTGTTTTTGCCTTTCAGGTTCAAAGTGTTAGCCAATCAGTACAAAGCAATATATCCTACCTTAGAGATAAATATTGAAGGGGAATTGGAAAAGCTGAAGGTAAGCCTGCTTCTGTCTCTTGGATTATATAATCACCCGTGTGCAGTTACTGATACGCAAATCCCTTGGTGTGACTGACGCTTGTGTGAGGAGTTAGACTGTATCATGGGAAACCATATGTATCAGTGTCACAGAGTCTGCTGCTGTCCTTAAGGACACTCTTGGCCCTGTTTTTTGCAACATTTTAGAACTTGCTTTCAAGAGAGATACTGTGAATTTTAAGAAAAAGGCTTGTGTAGGGCAGTTTCTTCTTCACTCACTACTTCTTGCTCAAACATACAGTCTAGGAAAAAAACCAGGGTTGCAGTTGGGGGAAGTATGTTTCATTGTAAAGGACAGTGTTAAGTCCTTGTCTCAGAAAGTTAAGGACTGAAGTAAATAGTTTTTTAAAGTAATAAGCCTTAAAAAAAATACTGTCTAGCAACATAGAAAAATGGAAATTGATAGCAGTGGAACTAATGAAGCCTGATTGCCAGCAAACTAGTCTTGTAGTTAATTATGAATTCTGATTTGATGTTTTTCTGCGATTGGGACAGTTGAGAGTTTCCTCACGGATGTTAAGTTTTATTTGCACAGCATCCAGGTTATCTGAAAATCTTGAGAGGTGTCTTACTGTTCTACCCAACGTTTTTATTCATGCTTTTTATAGAAACTTACCTGTATGAGATTTTTTTAACCCTTAAAATGTCAAATGAATGTGACATTGTTTAAAACCACTGAGGTGCGTGGGGAAGAGGAAGGGCTCACACAATTACATGATAATTCTTTAAGAAAATCAGGCCAAAGAAATAATCCTTCCTCTACCTTTAATTTTTACTACTCTAGAACAGAATATGTGGGAGTTCTTAGCACTTCTATTTGTTTTACTTTAAATAAGGCCTGTTGCACATGTTGTGTTGTTGTATTTTTATTAATTTGTAGGTCTAGAAACCAGTTACAGTTGACTGCTTCATAGTGCTTTATAGCTTAACGCAATTCAGGATTACAGAATATCTGAAACTCCTTGTTGAGGTGGAAATACAACATGTGTTTGTAGCTTGATGAAAGTTACTTGTCTTATGCACTCGATTCCATTCTGAAAGACAAAGTGTTACATTTCACATGGAGCAAATTGTTAAAATGAGAACTTCCATGTGTTCTCATGGAGAAAGGCTGTGTACCAAGTGATAATCTGAACATTATTGGCTTCTTGCATCCAGCTATTCAGTGGCATTCAGGCATTTGATGCTTAATTCCAATAAATAACTTCACTTTTACTTAAAAATTATAGTTCGCAATTGTGTGCGTTTGTTAGCTTCAGATGGCCAGAAGTGAAACTCTCTACATGCTGGTTTTGGGGGAGACACTTTGAACACTTTACTTGAAAATGAAAGACCAAATACAGAACAGTGATAATACTCATAAAGCTTGAATATTTCTAAAGCATTCCAGAAGTTTGGATTTTTCTTTCCTCCTCATCCTTCCCCCTTTTTTCTTTCCTCCTAGGAAGAGTGTACATATCTGTTGTGTAAATCTGAGTTTCACATTCGTCCTCCCTTTTGTTCACATCATGGCATATTTAACATTCCTTTGTTTGCTTTTCCTCTTCAAAAGGAATATGAGCATTGTTATGAGGGAACAATAGCAATTCTGCTCTGGCTGCCTTTATCATAATGAAATTATACTATACAATAGTCTTTTGTGTTATTCAGGGCTACATGGAAAAAGTAAAACCAATGGTAAGGGATGGTGTTTATTTCATGTATGAGGCTTTACATGGACCACCAAAGAAGATCTTAGTTGAAGGTGCAAATGCAGCACTGCTGGACATAGATTTTGGTAGGTATTGTCTTTTTGAGACATGTTGATAAACACTTGTGTTGTGAAAAAGGAACATTAAATATAAACTCTCCTGTGATAAGCTGTTCTCATGGCAGAAGTGGTTTTTGTTTTGGAAGAACGGTACTCCCTATGACTAGCAAAGAATACAGGGATGGGTGAGTGGGTGTGTTAATTAAATTATTTCAAAAAGCTGTAGACTCTCCCAAGAGTAATAATTTGAATGACAGTAAAGATCAAATGGCTCTTCTTAGAGTGTAGCTATTACTTCAGCATCTCTAAATTTTAAATGAAATCACTCAAAATTTTTTACGTCTGTGGAAATCACTTGAGAATAAAAATGGGGAGCTTTGAGAGGCAAAGCATATATGCAAAATACTTCTTGACTTTAGAAAAATCAACTTGCTTTTTAAGTCTTTATATAACACTTAGTTTTCCATTTTTTCACATTGTTGGGAAAGGTGTTGGTAATCTGGATTGCTAATGAGGCAAGACTGAAAAGATTATCCCAATCTACTTGATATTTAAAATCATGCAGTTTTTCTTAAAAGACTCTAAGTTTGCTAATAAATTAGAAGATTCTAGGTAGTAGAACTTCCAGCTTCTTTTTAATGAGATAATTATGTTGGGTTATTATGCTGCAAGGACAGATAATCTGCTACCTCTGTGTAAGCATAAGCAGCCTAGGTGATTGGCTCCTGCAGTTTGTCACCTTTTTCTTGGCAATCTCACTAGCCTTGTAACGGCATCATTTTTACTGTTAGGAAGATGCTAACACCTGAAATTGAAGCCTGTAAGGACTGCTGTCGAGCAATTATGAAACTGGCATGCACTCAGCTTTCAACCAATACGAGTTCTGGTATTGGGCATTTTCAGACATACTCAGTCTGAAAGCCTCTTCTTTTAAAAGTGAGATATGTCTTAGATTAGTCACTGTAAGTATAAGCACCAAACTTCCTAATGATAATCTGAATATTAGAAGACCCATGCTTTTTTAGCAAGACAAAAAAAAATGAAGAGGAAAGAAGTCTTCAGATATGCCTGTCACAGGGAAATCTTTGGATGCAAAACAGCGGTATTTGCAAAAAAGTCTATCTAGGGGGGTTGTTTTCTTGTAAATGGTGAGTATTTTGGATTTTATGTAAATAGAAGGTGCAGGCAATCTGAAACACATCAAGTATGTCTATAATACATACAGAGTTGTTCAGATTAGTTAGATTTTTTTTCCTGCCTCTGCTATGAGACCCAAACACATGAGAAGATCTGCTCTCCATGGGTAGGTACCATCAGTGGATTGGACACTTGTGTTAACAATAGACAAGCCCTAGTCAAAAAGTATTTGATGTTGCCAATTTGATTATTAAGCATTCTGAATGAGGCTGTTGTCTGTGCTTTGTTGCATAGAAGTCTTAATACTGAAGTGAGTGTTGTCAATGTGTGTCTCTTGGCTGAGAGGATAGTAAATCCCCAGGCTTACAGTCCATCCCACTCTCCTGGAGCCTCTAGTGAAGCTCACATTTGTGCATTTGTTTGGGAATGGGGGGCAGGTGTGGGGATGTTTGGTCTTCTGTAAAGAAGAGAGATGATAATCTCTCTTCTAAAGGAAGATTATAATCTAAAGATGATAATTCTCTCTTTCTAAAGAAAGAGAAATGATAAAGCAATGTAAATATATCAGGCTGGGAGGTGAAAGTGAGTAAGAACTGTTCATTGGCTCTGTTTTTGACATCCACTAGCTATATTTACCTCTCGGAACTAAGAAAAGTTTTACTACTGTGTTCTAAGACTGAAAACTAATGCCTGCAAACTGCTGTTATGTATCACCTGTAAGCCTAGGTCTTTCTCTGAAGTCATTTGAGATACCTGAAGCTAAATCTGTGAAACCTCACTGATTGGTCTCTGAAGGATTTCTGACTTTGTAAAGATGTCTGTTGCTGAAAGAACTGTATTGCTTTTAGTTCCTTTTGTCTTGGTTGTTCCTCTCTTACCTATCTCTGATTCATATAAAAAGGCATACAAAAAAGTCTGACACAACAGGTAGAAGTTTCTTGCTTATGTGCAGTTATAGTGAGGCTGAAGTATTTGTTCACAATTCGGCTGAGGACTGGCATGCTCAGTTTCCTTTTCCACTATTTAATAAAAAAGGTATAAACCTAAGGATTTTGAGATGTTTAACTCTTTTCTTTGCAGATCAGGCTGGATTTTAAATGACAGCTGAATATTTAACTAGAGATAAACTTGTACTACTAGACTATATTGCAGGAGTCTTCCTTTTTTAATGATCTTTTTTTATTTGATTATGCAAACAAAGTTGTTCTTTCCAGAATTCTGCATTTCATTGTAATTTCTTACCCTTAAAATGTGCTGGTCAGTTTGTAGAGTTTGTATTTTATTTTTCTTCCAAAAATTAAAAATAGTAAACCTCTATGCTCCAACCTTTTAATACTGTTTACTTAAGAGTCTCCCTTCAAATTTTTGCATTGTTCAATTAGTGGGTATATTTAATGTAAGAAAGCAAGGCATGTTTTTCTGGTGTCTTACTCCAATTTTTTGCCTGTACAATCATTCAGAATTTTTATACAGTCCATTTTTACCAGTTGAAGTAAATAGTAAGATTTCTACCTTTTCCAATGAAGGTGGATCAGACAATGTACATACAAAGCTAAGAGCTCACTGAATGTGTTCTTGACTGTAAAATACATTTATTGTGTATTTTGGTTTTGAGTATTGTAAAATCTCGGTAAATGCAATGCAAGTACTATTTCTCACCAGGTTAGACTTTTTAAAAAAAACTAGTTTAAACCCTGTGTTTTAATAATTTTCTAAACCAAATGTTTTGGTTTTTAATAGGCACATATCCTTTCGTGACCTCATCAAACTGCACAGTTGGAGGTGTGTGCACAGGTCTGGGCATGCCGCCGCAGAACGTCGGGGAAGTGTACGGGGTTGTGAAGGCCTACACAACCAGAGTTGGGATTGGTGCCTTTCCTACAGAACAGGTTAATGTGAGTATTCCAGCCTCAGGTGTGACCTGCTGGGTGAAATAATTTGGTGTGTCTTGTCTGAATTTTATTAGGTCAGTGATAACAATGGTTAAGCGCAAGTGCGTAAGTGACAATGTGTTTGGATGTCTCAATCTTCTGGTTCTAGACTGAGCTTACAGGACTGTCAAACCTGATAGCAATTTTCTTAGACATTTCTGTGGAATAGAAGGTTAGAGCAAGAACAAATTTTGTAAAGTTTGCCTAAAAATCGTTCTCTTGAATTAGAAAGAACATTATGTATTGCTGTCTTCATCCAAATGGACAGCATTGTGAGAAACTGGGGAAAGGACTTTCAAGGTAATTTACAGTATATTGTAAAATGTTAAGTAAACACACACATCATGTGTTGCAAATCAAGGAAACCCACATGCTCATGTGTCTTACTCTTTGTTAGGAAATTGGAGAATTGCTGCAACAGAGAGGCAAAGAGTTTGGTGTTACCACTGGTAGGAAGAGAAGATGTGGCTGGCTGGACCTTGTCTCACTCCGATATGTCTATATGATAAATGGATTTACTGCGTGAGTTGTTTGCTGAGCTTTACTGGCAACTTGACAGAAAATAATGAAATACTGTAGACTGCTGTAAATTGTACATATACTAGTTATTAACATTTGCACTGTTAATATTGATCTGCTGATTGTTTAGATATTTTGATAAATCAGCTGTTCCTCATTTTTCTTATCATTAAGTATTTTTACATTTGATATTTTCATACATGTAGATTTTTCTCTCCTTTCTTTATGGATATTTCTTTTGTTAGTTTGTCTTCAAGATAAGATAGATGGGAACCCATCAGTATCTCCATTAGTATGCGTAAATATTAAAAATAAGGATATGTCTTTGGGATGTTAATCAAAATGAAAGCTAGATGCCTGAAACAAACTGGTATAAAATTTCTAGCAGATCAAATAGTGTAAATACCTATTTTATTTAAATACTTCTGTTTTTCTTGTTCTTCGTGATTTTGCTTTAAATAAGATGCAGACAGGTATTTGTAGAGCCAGTGTTTGATTATTTTTCTGCCTTCACTGTAGGACAGGAACATTTGGCAGAGGACAGGAACAGACACCTACAGTGTGCAATGAATGGTCATCTTAAATGGTTATACCTTAAATGGTTAGGTATCTTGGCAGCACCCTTACCAATTAAAATCATAACACTTAAAGCTTTAGAAAAATTCATTCAATTGGAGAATACCTGTTCTTAGATTTTTTGACATTTTTGTGTAGTACTAGATTGAAGGATGCAACAAAAACTGTGTTTAATCCTTTTTTGTTGCTGTCTTGTTTCAGTGGTTGTTTGTTTTTTGGTTTGGGATGTTTTTTTAAGTCAGACCAGAGTACAGGTTAGTGCCATATGAGATGTTTTTCTAAAGAAATGAAATTAATTGCAGGAATCAATTTTGTTTGATTCTTTATTGTTTGGTTTTTTTTACAAGCTGATAAGATTCAAGAGTTGTTGAACTTGTTTAACCAGAGTAATGTTTCTTTATAGATTGGCACTTACCAAATTGGATATCTTGGATGTATTTCCAGAAATCAAAGTTGGTGTTGCATACAAACTAGATGGTGAAATCATACCTCATTTTCCTGGTAAGACTGCTTATTTGAAAATTTTAGATTTTGGTGAAATGTAACGTGGTACTTTTAAATGCATTTGACTTCTACTTGTAAACCTTACAAGAGCAATATTTTACTTCAGCATCAAGCTGTTAATGCCTTCCAGATTCACCAGATGTATCTTTTACCACACCAGTATCTGCACCCTAAAGGTACCTGTACCAGACATTGGGTTTTGTCTACTAGAAAGATTCAAAGAGCTGTATAAAGCTTGTAAAACATAACTGTTGCTACTACTCGTCCTTTTTATTCTATACAGCATGCATCACCTTCAGGCTAAACTGGAAGCTTGTTTCATACTTTAAACTCTATTATCTTGGTCCTACTACTGTATTGATGCCCATTTTTAGCAGGCCAGGTCTTCATTTAAGAATGTGGTGATCCCCATAACTGGTCCTGTTGAAAAGCCAAGTTTTTCTTTCCCTCTGTCACTTTTCTAACAGTTCACTTCTCTAATGATTTACAGAGCAGCCAGAAACCTACAAAAGTTACACAGTGGTGGGGCAAGAAACAAACAACTAGTTTAGGTCAAAGCAAGGCTATTTTCTAATGCATGACCAATGTACTTCAGTTTAGCATGATACAAACTGTAGTTCCTGAGGACGACAGTGGTCATTTTTACTTGAAGAGTGTACCTGCATGTTAAAATATTCAAATATCACAAGCCAGTCTTTTTATAGATAATGCGTCTTGTTCAGTTTGCGATAGTTAGACATACTCCAGAAAATAAGGAAGAACATAAAACAGTACTAAAGATTGGGCTTTTTGATTTTCATAATGTGCACATAGATGCCCATTTTCATTCTAATTGGTACCTGAGGGTTAGAGGCTGGTCACAGGTTACAATTTTTCATGTGATATCATCATCATCAGAGAACTTCTTGTGAGTGAGGAGATCAACTGTAGTAATTGGACACAACTCACAGCAGGATTTATACTTTGTACAGTAGTACAAAGATGTAATCGTGTGTAAAAGAATAAGTGATGATCTGCCACTAGTCCTTAAAAATAGCATGTATCTGTTAAGAGTAATTCATAAGGAATTAGAAAAAAATCTTTTGTTTCTCCATGTGTGTGTGGGAGTTTTCTAACTGATGTGCTGTCTAGGATCTTCAAACAAAAGTGCCAATTCCAGTCTGAATGCATGCTGAATGACTTTGATTCAGGAAATTTAGTACTCATCTTGCATTAAACCAGGGAATGCTTTTCCCTTTCTAAGACTCAGATATTACCTGATTGATACTCGTATCAAAACATTAAGGACATTTGTGTTTACTTGAAATGGCCTTTGAACATAAAGGAGATTGCATGTTTTAATTGAGAACTACTCAATAAATGCTTTTCCTGTAGCCTGTTGTATGACCTTGTGCTTAAGCCAGGAGATCCTGTCATCTTTAAGGATGGACTGAGGTTCTGGCAGTCCATCCTTAAAGATGACATAAGCAGGTGGCCATGTTGTACAGTACTAGGATGTCAGTAATTTGTGGGGTTTGTTTTCATTCATTGTATGTCTCAGGGCCAGAATCTTGTTAGCTACAACTCTTGAGGGAGCAAACTTAGTTTCCTGTATATCCCTAGGTAACAGCTGACCTTTGGTCATAGCAGCACAATGTGGCTTGCCTGCCTGTATTTTTCTTTACTGTGTGAACAATTAAGATTTCTGGTAGAACTTTAGTAGAAGCTGTTGACATGCTGTCTTCCTTAAAGCGTCAGGAGGGAGTTTGAGCTGAACTTCTGGTAAGCTGGAAGATGCTGTCTCTCACAGTGCCTCTGTGTTCCACACTTCTCTTTGCTATACTCCTCAACATTTGGCAGCATGTTCAGCACACATGCTGCAGGTTACCCCTGCCCCTGGCATAAAAAACAAAAGGTAACTTTATTCCCACTTTGTGTTTTACAGACCATTATACTGTTTCTGATGTCTACATTTCTGCATGCTGTGTGCTTGTATAATTTTTTTTCAAACACACCACTGACATTTGAATTTAATTTAGAGGAAAACTAGTCTGGGAAGCTCTCACTGGCAGACTTTTTCTTTCTCTCTCCCTTTCCTACCCTCCCACTCTCTTGGAGCTGTTCATGATTTACCCTTCTTGTGAAATGGCTGTCTCTAAAATAGAAGCACACACAGTACCCACCATCTCAGGAAAAGTGTGCCATATTTCCTATATTGTTCCTTTTTCCACCTGGATCAGAGAATCATTCGAGTCTCACTCAGGGTTTTTTTAGCTTCGCTTTCTGTGTGCATTCCGTAATTGCCTCTTAAGCAAGAACCTAAAATGACTTGTAAATTTACGGCTGGCTTCAGTTGGTGTTACTGAGGCTGTAGTCTTTTGCTGGCCAGTGACAGGAGTTTATGGAAGACAGAACTTCCTGCTAGCTTTGAGCCAATCAGTTTAAAAAGAATGTGAAAGCTATTGTCTAGTTCTCTAATGCCTTCTCTCCGAGTTCAGACATCATTTGATTTCAGCACAGAGAGACATAACCTCTAGCTCAGGAGACTTTGAAAACACAGATGCTTAGGAAATTGGGAGATTACTTTGGACATGCTTTACTTTCATGGTTGGGTTTTTTTTTTCTTGCACTTTTTCCCTGTATTTTGTAATTTCCCTGTAAATTGCTGTAGATTAAAAAGCTGGCACAGTATTCTGGATGCACCTTTGGTCTGACTACACGACTGTTTTCAGTTCAGTTTCTGGAAATTGCTGGAGGATTTTTCTCTTAAAAAGGTTCCAAGGTCCCAAATCTGAGGTATTTTCTCTGAGTTGGAAGTAGCATCACATCACTCTTTAAATTATGATATCATTGTATTTGCTCTGTCTGTTATATAGTTAAGCTGTTAAGGAATATTCTAGAAACCATAAAAGATAAATCCCCTCGATGGTGACTCGGTCTGGTACTACACTGAGCTCAGTTTGTGGTTTGTCTTTACCACACATGATCTTACATCACACCTGCTGGGACAAAATTAAAGAATCATTTGAAACATCAAACAATGCATCCCTTCTTTTTCTTCTCTCTTAGGGGGAAGTAAGGAATTGAACTAATACAGGCTAATGGAAGATTGTAGTCAATATTAGACCGTTCAATACCAAGTGCTTTCAGCTTGTCTCCCTCTAACCTCATCAGAGATGCTTCAAAGAAAAAAGGCCTGTGGACATCCAAGATGAGGTGTTCATTCACTTTCCCTCTTCAGAAAGAGGGAGGCTAGCAAGCATCTGCACTGCCAGGAGATCAGTTTGTGGTTGTGCACTTTGAGTGTGTCTGTTCTGTTGTGCAGATACCTGGACAGCAGACAACACCTCAGTTGTTACTGCTGACAATAAAGTGCTTATCTTTGGTTTCCACAACCAAACATCCTTAATGTGCCTGTCTGTTCTCATTGCCACGAGTATTGGTTCAGAATTCCCTTAACCTGGGATCACCTTGGTCCAAAACTTTGCACATTTCTTTGCTGTTACAGACTTTGAGGACAGCAGAGCAGTCTTCTTTCAGCCTTTCTCAAAATGCCTGGTCCATTAAAGCTGTCCTTACAGCACTGCTGTTGTTGAACTGTTGCCTGCATCAGGACAAATTGTTCAGTGTGCTGAGCTTGAGTTTGTTGGCTACACACATGCTGGAGGGGATTAGCATGTGGTTTTGTATTTGCACCTCTGCTGTGCCTCTTGCACCTCAAACCCTTTCCCAGGCTGACTAGTTGTTCTGGCAGGAGTGACTTGAAGCGAGACACAGTGCCTACATAAATTAATTACTGTGCCCTCTTCTTCATGAAGACAAGAAGGAATGCCTGGTTCTTCCCATTTTTTAATCAATATATTTTAAACATTTTTAGACTTCAGCCCTTTGTTTTGCTGCCCTTTGTGATTCCAAGACTTAATGTTCAGATTATTACTGGAGTGATTCAGTTCCAGAACAGTATGCCTAGCATGTTTTTCAGTATTAGAAAGTACTTTCTAGTACTTTAACTTTCATAGTTAAAGGACAACATTATAGCAAGTTACTAAGAGAAGGACAAAATATTGCTTCTGTTCTGAGAAGTAGTGGGAACAGTTACTGTTCATACATCTTATGGGACTCCACACTGGTTGATAAATTCATTGCAGAGTTTTGGGGCAAAGGGTCTGTGGGCATCAGAGGTCCGTTAAGTCTTAACTACATCTTACAACTATGTTTAGTAAAAGGTACAGTCCTGTGCCATTTAAAAACCATTTTAAAATCTGTTTTAGCTGCTTGATACTTACAAGCTGGTTCTTAATTTTGCTTTCACAGTTTCCTTATGAAGAGGTATCTGGTTCTCAGCATTCGTTCAGAAAAAAAAAAAAAAACAAACCAAAACATTTTTGGGGAATTATTTCTCTGAAAAGTTGTTTTCTGAACTTTCTGAACTGAAAAGATTGTGGTTTCAGCAAAATATATGCATGTGACTGAGCACTGGAATTCCTAAAGTCTGAGTCCTGATAGTTACTGGATTTTTTTTCCCCCCTACGCTTATATTAACAAAACCCCCGACACTTTAGCGGCTGCAGTGCTTGTACTACCTCGTGATCAAACCTCTTTGTGTAAGGAAAGAAAAAAAGCTTTACCATTAGTGTTTCATACTAGAGAATGTACAGTGTCCATGGGCATAAAATTTTTGTTTCTGTTTGCTTCTCAGCCAACCACGAAGTCTTAAACAAAGTAGAGGTTCAGTATGAGACACTCCCAGGATGGGTCACGGACATATCAAATGCCAGGACGTTTGATGAGCTGCCTGTCAATGCACAAAATTATGTTCGTTTTATAGAAATGGAGTTGGGTGTTCCTGGTAAGTAGAACAGATTTTCTTCTTGTTGAGTGGGTTATTCCTGCTCCATGAAACCTGTTTGGTATTTTGTATTAGTGAAAAGGCATAATACTGAAAACTGGTTTCTAGCTATGCTTATTGTGATGTACCTGGTGCACTGGTGATTATGGTATTACTACTTTTTATTTAGTTGTTGAACTAAAACTTTTCAGAAGTTTTAATATACATTCCTTCTCTGGCTTATACTATAGTTCTTGTTTAAGATTTTCTTTTCATAGCTTGCTCAAGTGTCTTTTAGACTGGTTATAATCGGGGTTTAGTTTTGCTATTATCATAAGGTCAGTGGGACTTATGGGTTATTAATTAGTATGATGAACTATATATGAGAGAAAGAGATCCTGAACTGAGACATTTCTCTATGCTCCCTAATAAAGGTGGTCCTGTGGTTCCATCCAAAGCTGGGAGTTAGGAGATGATGCAAATTTTTACTTTTCTGATAGTTTCTAACGATCTTTGATCTTAAAATTTGTAAAAGTGATTAACTTATTATGGCAGTTTCAAGAATACCTGCTTTTTGAAGTTGTCAGTGTATTCTTTGAGAACAACAGACAAAGTTATCATTTCTTAATGTGTGAATAGTATATGCTGTGTTTTTTCTTCCAAATGTGGTTGCTTAAGAAGATGAGTTTGTATCTTTCAGATACAATCCACTCTTGCTTTGTATTATTTACAATAGAAGTTTGCTTTTTCTCTCCTGCAGTTAAATGGATTGGAGTAGGGAAATCCAGGGAATCAATGATCCAGCTGTTTTAAAGATTTCAGATGCATGGAAGAAAGCACACTCCTCAAAAAGACTGCTCATTCTTAAATGCATTAGTAGCCCGCAAAGCAAAGATGTTGGAAAGATAGATTTTTGCATGGGAAGAAATGCTAGAGTTGATACCCCCAGATCAATTGCTACTCCTGAAAGAGACTCTTAACATGAACCTGTATCAATTCCTGTTCAACTGCAATTACCAGGACACTTGTCATTGTTGTTCAAGGTGCCATCAGATTTTTTTTCTCTACGTAATATTTACTTCATAATGTAATTCCTATTTGAAAATCTAAGGTAGCATTGCTTTCATGACTGTTTGTCTTTGTTATCCTCTCTCTGCTTTTGGCGGTGTTACTTCCCTGAAATTTTAGACAGTAAAAATAATGCAGTTTTGCACAAATAGTTTTACATCCTCATTATTTGTATTCCTAAAGCTGTTGTATTCTTAATGACTGCTCTTGTGAGTGATTAAAGAGGGGGAGTCTGATTTTATAATGCTATAAATGCTGTCTAAATTATTGTGTGATCTCTTTTTTAAAAGAAGATGTGATGCCAAGTTGTTATGAATGTCCAGGTTTTTTTAGCTGTATAACACAGGAAACTTACTCTTTGTAACTCACAGAGGATACTCAAGTGTTTACCAGGAAGTGTGCCCAGAAAGTTAGAAAACTCATATTGTAAAAAGTTCATTTGCAATTATTAAAGAACCGTTCTGATTTTGAGTTAAATGTTTTATAATGTTACTCTTTCTTTTCCTGGTATTTTAAACTCTGTGCTTCTCTGCTTCCAAGGTGGGTATCCTAAACTGTTCCCCTAATTAAATGGGGTTATATTTATATTTTGTGAGAAGTCTAACGTTTTGATGCCCTTTTAAATTCCTTTCTTCAGTCAATTGAAGATCCATCTATGGAGGATTGCCCAAGTGCAGACACTTCTGTGTTTATAAGTTGAAGATGCTTTAGAAATAACATTTTAATGTATTCCATGTATTTGCTTTGGGTGTGGAGTAAATAACAAGTGTTCACCTCAAGACATCCGACGTATTTTGGATTATTGCTGGGAAATGTGGAAATGTTCCAGAACTATTTAAATTTATAACCATTATCTATTCCAAAGAATCTGATTTCTTTTTGCAACAACCCAGTAATTAGATTTTCCCTTTCCAGATTACTGAGAATTACTCTCTTTTTACACACTGTGCTATGGTATTTATGGGCTTCCTTTTCACTTCAAATAAAACTTACTTTGTTTCCTAAATCCAAGTTTGGATCAGGGTGGGGCGACAGTTTTAGATTTAGTTTAGTAGATTTTGGCTGCATACAAGAATATATTGATGAATATAAGAACCTTCTAATGCAAAATAAAAGATACTAGGCCTTTTTGTTTGTCTTGAGTAACCACATGTTGCCTGAAATAGAATAATTTTTTGGACTATACTGCTGCTGAGGTGGTTAGCACAATTTCTATATTCTAAATTGACACTAAATAGAATTGCTTATCCTAAGAGAAGAGACAGGATGGTTGAAGGATAAAACTACTGATTTTTAAGGAGCATTTTCTACTGAATTGCTTGCATGTGACAGAGCAGTTACTGGAGTCTATTTTACTTGCGTAATATGGGGAAAGAGGTGGATACTGCAGAATGCTGGAAAATTGCAAATTTCCAGCAAACACAGTGAGAAACATTTGTATCATCATTGCATGTCAAGATCATTCTCATCAGCATTAAAAAGCAAGCAACATCTTTTTTTTTTTTTTTTTTCCTGGAGAAGATGAAGATCTAGTTCTGCTGTCAGCCTTGCAGTCCAGGAGAGAGCCATACCATCCCTCCCTAGCCAAAGGACATTTTGAATTGAAAATGTTTTCTGAGTTCCCAGATGGAGAGAAGGAGGGCTTGGAACCGTGTGAAATTCCACGTGTTTATTTAGAATGAAAAAAAGTACTTTTTTCTAGGCAGTAGAGGGAATTGATGTTGCGGTGTGAACAATAGGTAATAATTACTAAGTATTCTTGTTCCCCTATAGCTGTAGGAGGCACCAAGGCAATTTGTGCTGTCAGTGAAACTACCAGCCAAAGACTGTGGGCCTAGCTGGTTCAAAAAGTGAATAAATGAGGGCATGTTTCCTTCTACAGTCAGTGAGTAAATAAAATACATCTATCGAGCTGTGTTTCACTTTCTTCACAAGCAGAGACCTTCAAGTTCAAGGTTTCAGTTTTTCCACTGTTGTAACCCCACTGTACAAACTACCATTGTTTTTCAGTGGAGGAATTCATGTTCCCAGATGCAGCAGTATTTCTGAGCAATACAGCAGTAGCCTAAAATGATACAAAGTATTTGTGCAGTATTTTGAAAGAAACAAAACCGAATTGCCTTGGATGCAATAGTGATTTATATTCTTTTGCTGTCTTTTAAATTTTTTCATTTTTCTTTGATTCTTCCATTGAAGGGTGGGCCTGGAAAGTTGAGAACATTTTCCTACCAATACTGGTCCAGGATATGTGTGGTCTAGGATCTGTTGGTGTGTATGTACTCCCATGACCTGGAACAAAGAATTTTTCAATTTCAGGTGGTTAAACTTGGCATCTGTAAAGTGTTTTATGTTGTCCCTGCATGCTAGTTTTGCCTAAGTTTTCCTGGAGTGAATTCTTGGACTGGTGCGCACTTTCTTGTGTCAAAGAATGGTTATATGCTACCAAATTTCCCCTTCCTCCAGTGTTACCTTTTCACCCCCTTATTTCACTTGTACAGATGAGGAAATAGATGGGATGTTATCACCAACCTGAGTGTGGTGGGAACAAATACTATAAGTTACAGGGATTTTTTCAAACTTCATGTTCAACTGTGGAACCAAGAAGGAAGAAGAGAACAGCAGCCTAATACTTTACCTTGAGCGCTGTGTCCAGCAGGGGCAAAGGTAAATGGCTTTGAAGACATACATTTCTTTCTAGCTCTAGGTAAAGTTCTATGTTCTGCCTCCCCCCTACTTCATTAGTCAAGAAGGGAATTGAACTAATTCTCAAAGGTATGCCCCACTCATTGGCAAAAGGCTTTTTGTTGTATGTCACGGACTAGTAGTAAGCTGTGGTAAAAAGAAAAACCTTCATACTTTGACAAGCATCTGTTTCCTGGGCCCTTCCACTGTGCTCTCTCAAGGCTCTTCAGTTGCTGCCATGTAAGGGGAGAGAATGGCAGCATAGGATAGTAGTTGAAATTGATTCTCCTCAAAGTGTCCCCTCCTGCCAATGGGATGTTTACAGGAGGCACAGATACCTGTTAGACCAGACAAGGCTGATGACAGACAAGGTATTTTGATCTCACTCTGTTCTTGCTGCCACTGAAATATTTATGAGGCTCCATCTCCCAGGCTTGTGCTGTACCACAGAATTTAATAGCCCTTATGTCCCTGCAGATTAGTGAGCCTCCTTTACTAACTAAATAAGGGAAAGTGAGGGGTACTTCTGCTGCTTAGCTTTTCCATTTGTGTTCCACATGTAATTGGGTTTTGACATGCAGCTAATGGACAAAACCTTCAGATGAAGAGGCAGACGTGATGTTGATGTCATGGTGCTTTTGCCTAACATCATCCTGGAAATCTACTTTCTAATACAAGATAATAATTTCCTTTTGCTGTCACAGCCAGCTCTCTTACTGAAACGTAATCAAAGGTGTGACTAGTTTAGAAAAAGTAAAGGGCAAAATAGCTGAGAAGGAAAGACAATGCAATCAGGTGAGTTTTTTTTCTCCTGCCCATACTGTTAGTAGTTTCTGAAACAGTGAAAATTAACAAACCTGGTGGTACAGTAATCAAGCACACTTACTTTTGGTGTTTGACAGCTTTACGTACTGAAGGTAACGTATAGACTGCTGTGCATGCCTGTCTACACACAACTGATGCATTACTGATTTAAAGTTTTACACCATTTTTTGTTGATTAGAGTATAACAACTCATTTGACATGTCGTCTTTAAAATACCTTGCAATAGATACACATTGAAATATCTTCCACTCGGCTTTAGACAGATAACACTGTTAAATCCCAGTGCCACTTTGGAACCACTAGTCAAGTGTATCAAAGCAATGTATTTTTTTATACTCCATTAGATTTTTTCACTGATTAATCTATTTGTGCATGCACCCAGGTACTGACTCTTTAGCTCTTTCGATGCACACTGCTGAAAATATCAATAGTGTATTTGAATTACTATTTTTAGATAACAATTGCCCAAGTACAGATGGTTTTCTTTGTCTTGTTTCCTGGTTGACACTTATTGTCTGGTGATTACAGAAGGTGATCTGGTTCTTACAGAAGGAACTGGGGTACCTGAGTGTTGGTAGTTGGCATGGCTTTGGGGGCAGCTCTTTTTTCCAAAACACAAGATGACTATTCACTTTTTTCCCCCTGCATGCAACTTAGGACTAGCTTGTTAATAGTGAAGCACACCTCCCTAGTTCATCTTCCATGTCCCTCTCAACAGGAAAACCAGCATGGACCACTCAGTTGTGTTGAGAAAGGGCAAGTCAATTATTGCTTTGAATGAAGCATGATTGTACCAGTGTCTGGTGGTCTTTTTCTGAGAACTGAATTGTCAGTCAGGGTGGAATGGTGTTTTAGCTTTGTAGTTTACTGGAGCCAGTTGCAGTTTACTGAAAGGTCTGGGCAAAAAGCATAAATCATTCTGTAATCTCATGCTGACATATGGTATGTAAATACCATGATCCACCCAAAGGGTAGCCAGAATTATAGATGTGCTTTCTAATCTCCTGCTGAAATGAGCACTCAGTATAATGCAGCTGTAATCTAATAGATATTAGCAGCCTGAGAATGTACAGTAAGACCTTAATAATTCAGTATTGTTCAATTGGCTCCATCTGACTTGTAATTAGCCCGATAAGGGTTGTGCCTCTTGCAGTCAAGCAACTAACTGCATTAGTTCATGTCAAAAGAATTTTCAAAGCCTTGACTACCCAATATAAATAGCCTACAACATTTTACTTCTTTTTGTTTTCATCAAACACTTTGAAGTCAATGTGCAATACAACAAATTTTCAGAGGGGAGAAAAAAAATCCAGATTTTTTTTTACAGCAATTTCCATTCTGGATTCTCAAATATACGATAAATTCAGGCCATGCAGCACTCCTGGTATGGCCAAAAACTTTTGAATGTAGCTTTGGTTTCCTCTGCCTGGGTTCTCTTGTTACTTTGTTAGATCAAAGTAATAAAAAAATCAGTAGAAGCTGTTGTAGTGTTGACCACAATAGGCATAAAAGGGAGAAGGCTTATTCCGTGGGTCTCATGGGTTTGCTTTGATGCACAAACTTACCCTGGGGCTCCTCTGGATGCATGTGACTTGTGGAGCCATCCTAGCTGCCCATGATAGAAAGCAGACATCCTTTCCAGGGTGAACAGCTGAGCTGATGAAGCAAGCAAGTAGAGGATAGTGAAGGTAGAAGCAGCAGACTAGAGAGTGAGAATCCCACCCAAGCTGTGGAAAGGTGATTTTTTTTTTTTTGTATAACAGTCATGGAAAATAAATATTTTTGTCCCAGTACAGAGCTTACAGATTAATAAAGGGATGACATTGACAACAGTGCAAAATCTTGCCTCTGTTGAAAAAATGTGAGTTTATGCAGATGAATGTAATTTTTTTAAAATATAAAAGCTGGGCAGATCTTTTTTTCCCCTCCAAAAAGTACTGCTCTGAAATGCTAAGAATCTTCAGTGGATTTTCTTATGCAACTAACTGATAGCCTGACCTATGCACATACTGTGTGCTCTGTGGTTTAGGAGGCAAGACTGGTGGAGGATCTGTTAAACTCCCTTAGCTTCTTTTGCAGAGTGTAACGTGCCAAATTCCTACGAGTATTGGTGTCAAATATTTGGGTGTTTTGTTTGTTTGTGCTTTTGTTAAGGAGCTGCTACTGAATCTAAAATAATTTGCTTATGTGGCTTAAACGTATTAATCTCCATTTTGATAGCAAAATTCACTGTGGGATAGCATGCCTATTAGGAATCCCCCAGGAAGAGAAGAAACAGTGTCTGCATGTAATAGTAAAGGTTCTACAAAAGGTTAAATTTTGCAGAGCTATGGGAGTTTCTAGAATGAGTTGCACAGTATTAGTGGCAGGTCTTACAGTAGAAACTAATACAGGAACCAGTTGACTTATTTAAAGAGTATTTTATTTCAGGACAAAAATGTGCTGTTCTGTGACTCAAGGCAGAATTTCTTCCCAAACTGATTCATTATGTCCATGGTCTGATATGGTCTGCTTGTTTGTCACAATTAAGTAATAATTTATTCTACCTCCCGAGGAATGAAATTTGGCTGCTGTGTGTAAAACACTGACTCACCAGTATTTGGAAAACAAAGTAGATGTTTTCTGTGTTTTGTTGCCCATCAAAGTCAGTGAATTATGTTTTGGCTATTCCATGGCAACTACTTCACTGGAGTGTGAATTAATACTGCAGCTCCAGGAGTTTGATGTTAAAATTGGTTCTCACCAGAGATCTTAAGTAGGAGTATTGTTTTGAATAGTATCATGACACAACCATCTTAGAAACTCCTTGAATGCATCCACAGTTCAATTTTTTTTCCTGAAACTAAGACCACTGCATCTCCCACTTAGTTGCAGAGCACGATGTAAAAACTCCTTATCCAATCTAGTCTACAAAAGAATGTATTTTCATGCTTTAGATAATTTCAGTCAATCTTGGAAAATGTAGCTATACAACATACAAAAGTGACAACTCCAACACTCACACACAATATGAGCTGTTGAGAATCACTGTTATATTTACCAACATTTCCATATCCCTGTCAGCCAGTTCTGCACAACTGTTGTCCTCATCATAGTCAGCAGCACCAACAGAGATTCCTCTCCTCTCCCCAACTCGTCCCCGGGGGTGATTCTTCTCCAGTTCTACCCTGGCGTGGCTTCAGCGGGAAGCGTTCCTCATCCCTCGTCTTTGGGAAGTGGGGGAGGTTGCATCTTCCTTCCTCCAGCTGGATTCATGTATTCAGGTTGCCAGCCCAGCTACCTGAGAGAATGCCAGTAGTGACTGTGTCTACTCCAGAATCTACAAGGTTTCTTCCAAACTTTGGGTTGCTTGCCTGTCTCCTGGTGTACAATTCAAGGGCTCTCGTTTCAGAATTTATCTTTTACCCTGGATATACATCCAGAAATAGTTTTTAAATTTGCCATTAGAATGCTTGGGTTACATCTTTTCTCTTGTAACTTTGCACATAAAACTTTAGTTACAAGTCTCAGAAGCTTTCCAAACCTGCTGTATTAAAAACCTCATCATGCTGTGAGCAAGAGTTGCTCCAGTCTTAACAGACAGCCCCACTGGGAGGAGAGGAGCCTAAGGCAGAGGTTAAATTCTTCATGTAGGGGCCTGCAGGGAGCATGTGCAATCAAGGGGAAGCAGGATGTCCAAATGCCACAGCCATAAAATTAGAATTGTAGCACCATCCGTAATCTACTTGTGCTAAATAATAATAAACCACTAAAAAGTTGCCTAATCTTGGTTTTGAACTTTCTCAAACTTAACAGGCTGAAAAGGAATTATTTTTCCAGGATGAAGTCTGTACTGCTTTTGAGAACCAAGGAAGGCCATACCAGTAAAGTTTTTTAACTAAGTGGTATTTCTGCTTACAGACTGGGCAAAGACTGAGGCTGCAATGTGAGCTTACCTTGCGTGGTCCATGCAGTGAGGTTACAGACTTAGATAAATTATGGAATGAAGATCAGGAAAGGCAAATCTTGCAGGTAAACAATCACGGATGCTGTCAGCTCGGGCTCTCTTTGCCTTGCTAAGCTGGTGGGAGCAAGACCCTCTGTCTCACTAGGCCTGGCTTTGTGATAGTTCCTCCTTTCCTTACTGGTTTTCAAGAGGCAAGGGGAGCAGTCCCGCAGGTATCAGCCTTGGGAGTGCATTTTGGAATGCTGTTTGAGCTGGATTACTAGCAACGTTGCAGTTGACTATATGCACAACAAATACAAAATGGAGTGGTGTCTTGGGAGACTAAGAGCTGGACAGAGGAGAGGATCTGTCAGCAAATCACTTGGAAACTTGTGCCCCTGCACACCTGAGCCACCATCCTGAGTGCTGCTGCACTTATCTAAATTAGACTGCAATACCTACTAGTCCTCAGGTTGCATTCTCCTCAAGTTACTCCTAGATCGGAGTGTAGGAGCGCCTCCTAACTGGTGAAGTTTAAAGAAAAAAGTCAAAGAATGAGAAAATAAAAAAGATCTGACATGGGAGGGAGCCCAGGGTTGGGTCTTAAAGGGTAAATCTTTTTCTGATGTCTTACTGGGCATACTCTCCAGTGCACCTCACTTGCTGTAGACAGAAAGTAAAGCTTTCTTTAACCTTTCTGGAATTAGAAGCATAGGCGTAATTTGAGTCTGGATTTTTTTATGCACCCTTCTGTCATATGAGCTATGACCTGCATCTCAGCACTGGAACAGGGAGACCTCAGGAAAAACAAGGTGGGGAAGGGAAGAAGGAAGGGCTTTGCTTTCTTCTGAGACACACAGTCCTAGAGCCAGGAGAGACTGTGAGGTTCTGGGATAGGAGGAGGATTTCTGCCTTTAGTGACAGAGACCTAACCTCTTACCCTGAGACCTCATAGCCCTCTGTGCTAATCTGCTCCAGTGTTTCACCCTTGGAGAGTTTCTCCTACCAGCCATTTAGATCCCTCCTCAGCAAGTTTAGGCTTCGCTGTTCTGTGGTCTGTTTGCTGTGGATAGGGAGGACAGGTTATTCCCTTTTTTCCCTGCAGCACTGTTTTGGGTATTTGCTGTGTCCCAGTTTTTTCCTCAGCCTAATCAGTTCCCTGAGGCTCTGCTTGGAGGTCACTTTTAGAGATGTCCAAGATGGTGTGTTTGGTTTATTTTTTTCTGTCCCTGGGGAGTTGGGACCTGAAAATGGTCACAGTTTGTTCACTGATGTTTGCTTGTGAGTGTAAGGGATGGATGACATCAAGTATCTTGTATCAGGAAATCTAATTATGGATTGTGGTATGATGTTTTCCAGATTTTTAATGTCATAGCTTTGCTGATTCATATTCCAATTCATATTCCATATTCATTTTTCTCAGACCATCTCTCTAATTTATTAAGATAATTTTGAACTCTTACCCTGTTTTCTAATGTACTTTTAGTTCCTTTCAGCTTTGCATCACCTGCACATTTACTAAGGACACTCTTTTTACCATTGCTGACTTCACTGATGAAAAATTTGAATTGTATGAAAACAGGACCCATTCACTGAATTGTTTGTTTGGAGGTGAACCACTTTCTGCATGTGGTTGGTTGGTTTGTTCGTTTGTTGCCTGACTGACTCTGCACCTACTCCAAAGCAGTTTCATCTGATCATATTCCTTTGTTGGCTTATGAAAACATCTTGCAAGTCTGAATATGTCTCCATTTGAGCTGATACCAACAGCTTGCCAATGCTGTCAAAAAAATATCCTGATCTTTGCTTTGTGGTCACTGACCCTTGTGCCAAACCAGTTTGCCTTGCTCTCCTAGAGGTGGTGCTTGCTGCTTCCCATAAGGGGAAAGGTTGAATTTGCTTCTTGGATGAAGAATTGGCAGGTAAATAAATAATATTTTCATTAATTTCTAACTAATCATAACTAACTACTAAGTCTAGGGTGATCTTAGATAATTGGCTGTAGTTAGATGATGTTTTTGTGCCCCTTTTCTTTTTGTGTGCAAGCACTCTGAACATACTTGTTCAGTCAACCACAGTTCATTAATTAATATGGATGGCAGCTCTGTGTACTGAATCACTACAAAGAAATTCCAAAAGGGACATACATCTCATCAGTACCAAGCAGCCTGCAGAGCAGGAAGGAAAGAGGTCTCTTCATGGTGACTGCTTTGCTCACTCCAGGCTCTGGCCATTCCTGCGGGAGCCCAGTTCAGCTCTCCTCCAGAAACAGGTGATGATGGTCAGATTCAGCCCTTGCATTTAGCAACCCTTCTGTCTTCCTGTTTTCTCCATTCAGACAAAATTATATCAACGTGGTAATCTTGGTGCAGGTGGAGTCTTGTCCCTGGAAGAGCAGCCTGCCAGCTGTGGGGCTGCGCAGGATAGGAGAGCCAGAAACTGCCAGGGACAGAGGGCATGTGCCCGAGCTGGCCCTGGACTTGGCGAGTTAGAAGAACAATTTGCAAATTCAGCACAGTCAGTAAGGGAGAAAAATAGACACAGTATATAAAGAAATAGGCAGAAGGGGTTTTGTAGTCATTCTTGGGGGCAGAGCTGGAATTTAAAAGGTTGTGACAGTACTTGTACTGGCAGCCATGGTCTGTGCCCAGTAGCAGGTGAGTGGGAGATTTCAGGAATCCAACGCATTTCCATTATCTCTTTCTTTCTTAAATAGAGGAAAAGAAAGAATTGAGAAAATTTGCCTCTCCTGCCCACTTACCCACCCTGCCCCTGAAGTTTCCTAACATCACACTTGCATTGGATCTTGGGCTCAACATTTCCCTTCAGCTGCTGCCATCTGCAAGAGCTGTTCGGGAGCGGCGGGAGCCCCGACAGAGCCGTGCGGCCGAACGCGGGCACCGCTGGCACCGGAGCGCTGCCATCCCTGCCCGGCCCGGGGACAAAGGGAGCCGCATCTGAGCCCTGCTGAGGCTGCACTTGCCGGAAGAAACCTAACAATTCTTATTTACCAAATTGACAAAATCCTATCATTGCAATTAAGGGGATATGTAATTAACTGTGTCTTAATTACAGCAGCTGCCACTTCATCTGAATGCAGCAATTTGCGGAGAAACCGGGGGAGATGCTTTAAATTCGTGTGTGTAAACAGCGGGAGCACAAACAGCGTGGTGTGCGCGGCTCCCGGGGGCGCGGTGCCTGTCCCGGGAGCACGGGCGAGGGCAGAGGCTCCTGGGCTGCCAGCCTCCCTGGCCCTGGTGGCCTCTGGAAATCCCTCAGGAGGCAGAGAGCTTCGGGAAACCCTGCCGCCAACCCATCGCCCCGACCTCGAGCTGCCGGGCTGAGCCCAGCGCCGCAAACGCTCCTGGCAGAGAAAGGCTCTCCTGACTCCCGGCCTCTGTGCGAGCAGCAGCCCCGCTGCGTGTGCTGAGTGCTCTCGGCGAGGTGAATTTCGCTTGGTCTCTCACCGTGCACTCTCATGGCTTCATCGCTCTGGCCGGCAGGAGCACCTCTGCCAGCCTGCGTCCCCCTGTGCCCCCTGGCTGCTCGGCTGGGAAGCCAGGCTGACCCCATCCGGCTCCCGCAGGTCTGTGTGGTATTTTCAAAGCCTCTGCATCCTTTGCTGCTGCAGCCTCTCGTGGCTTATCTGGGTCACTCCCTGGGAGCTGCTGTGGATTTGCCAGTGTGGCAGAGTTTTCCGGGTGTTTGGAGGTTCACTTGGGTCTCACAAACCACTTGGGTTTTGCCACCTTTCCAGCCCACCTCTCTGGTTGCCAGCTCCTGCTTCCTGTCTGTAACCAGAACTTGCTGACTGGCTGGGCTGGCTTGGGGTGGTGAGCTGTGACAGAGTGGATGGAGTTTTGGATGTGGTTTTCCATACCTGGAGATGTAGCATGGATTTCCCTGCACTTCCCAGGTAAGAGCCACGGGCGCTCAGGGGGTAGGAAGAGGGTGGTGCCCTGCTGAGATTGCTTCCCAGCTCTGCTCCCCAGATGTGACTGCTCCTGGAGATCAGGCGGAGGGGCCGTGTTATCCCTCTGTGCCTCAGTTTACTCCCGTCAGCACGGAGCATCTGTGCCACAGGTAGAGCTCACAAATACTGAGCTACACCCAGAAGCATTAATTGGTGAGCTACAGCTTGAAAAGAGCCTTGCACACCCCCTCTGCTGATAAACAGGATGGATGTGACAAAGGCTGAGGACTGCGCCTGCTCAAGTTGGCAGGCATCATTGGGGCTTCATAATTCAGCTGCATTGATTTGTCCTGTGTATTCCACATGTGAAATAAAGCTGCTCTCTGTCAAGTCAGCACAGGAAGGATATCCTGCTTGGTGCTAGCAACATTCCTCTGGTTTTCTAACTGAAACCTAAACTCTTTTCTTAGTTTTTCAGTAATGGGCATTGTCACAAAGACTGTGTTATTAATACATGCATCAAGAATTTGAAAACACGGGATGACATCCTGTCACTAATTAAATGATGGCACAACCTCCATGGCTGCTGGTGTAACCAGAATTTCACCAGCCGGCGCTACCCAGCTGTCACAAACTCTCTTCACGTTGCTCTGGGGTCCTCTGTGTTGCAGTTGGAGCAAAAGACACAAAATTGTTGAAACTTGTCCATGTTAATCTCTTAAAAAGCACCTAGTAATTTTAGATTTCTGTGCTCAATCAGGCTTCATGGGAAACTACTAATGTTTCTCTTTCTGTCTTTGGGATGGAGCACATGACCTGCATAGTGCTTTTAATACCAGTTACATTTGCATGGATACACGGCCTTTGTTTCATTAACCTTCATGTTTTGCTGCCCACCTTTGGAAAGGTAAAAGTATATTCTCAGTTATTTCCTTGAGACCTGCCTGTGGTGTTACTGGTCGTGACTTGGGTAGTCTTAGCAGAAGTTAAAAAAAATAGAAGAAAACAAAGCAGCCTTTCAATTTTTTTAACCAAAGTGGAGTGCCTAGGCAGGAGTGATGTAATTTTCACAGCTGTGGACAACTTCAGCTTTCACTGATGTGTTTTGTAGGCTCCAGTATGGGTGCCAGCAGTCTGGCTTTTAGTAACAGGATTTGGAAATGCCACCCAAAGGTTCCATTGTCATCCAAGTGACCTTAGCAATGATCCCAAAAGTAATGCAGAAAACCAGACACCAGAAAAATCTCTTTTCTCCACGTTCCCTGTTTGATAGGTGCGTGGTTTCATCCCACCCTGCTGACACTACCACCTTCATAAGATGCATAAATACTGTCAGCACAGGCACCCACTGAAGACTTGCCTCGACCCTGCCAAAGGCTAAGTGAATTATGTTTGCTCTCCTGCATGTAAACCTGGAGAGACAAACCTGTGGTTGGTCACACTTAGGGACTTTATATTCCAGCACTAGTCCTGGAGTTCAAATTGGTTTTTTTAACATCAAGGTGTTTGACAACAGTGAATGTCCCATACCCAGGAAGTGGCGTGGCAACACTGTTGATCTGTGACAGCCCTCCCTACCCCTGTCCCTGTTGTTTCAGTAGCTGAGATCCCTGGATCAGAGGGACTTGCTGGTTTTTTGCTACTGCACCCCCCCCAGCCCACACCATCTCTGTTCCCCAAAGGCTGGCCCCTCTCTGCAGGAGGCAGGCAGGGGCTGCCGGCTCTGTCAAATCACAAAGTGTGAACAAAGGACTGTGAGGAACTGGAATGAGATCACCAAATCCATTTGATTTATTTGGGATTTGAGCCTAGGTCTTCTGGGTGAAAGTGAGTGCATTAACCCACTGTGGGAGTTAATTCCTTGCCTAGTCATTATTCAGGCATCATTAAAAGTATGCATTGTGCTGGAGGTCAAATCAGATTACTCTAAAGAATTTGGAATGGGGAAAATGCTGTGTTTTTTTCATCAGCCTAAGTGTTTGGTTATCTCAGTGTTTAGCTATTTATATTGTGCCTGTCACTGTGGCACGTCACTCTATAAACAGAGGGATGCTCCAAATCTCTTATTATTTTAATGCCATTAATATTCTTCATCTGGGGAAAAAAAAAAAAACAAAACAATTTCTCTCTGGAAGATAACAGAGTAAGTGGTTTAACATAAACAGCGGCTCTGGGAAAACTGCTCTCCGCAGCTCACTCAGGCAGAACGTCCCACAGCTCTGCATCCAGCCAGGCACACCTGGAGATGCTCTGGCTCCCCCCACAGTGCCAGGGACAAGCACCCACTGCTGCAGGAATGGCTGACCTGCAACAGCAAGAGAAGAAAAGGAGAGTGCCAGCCTGGATGTAACCTCACAGAGAGGAAGAGGAGCAGCACTGCGCAGCTCGCAGCTCTCCTGCACGGGCGTAACTTTGGTGCAGAGCTCTCCCCAGGAGGTGTAAGGTGGGTGCCCTGTTCAAATCACACCCTCTGGCACCAGGGCAGAGAACAACACACGGGCTGGATCAAGGAGTATTCTTTTCTTGGCGACTCCTAAAGATACAGCTTGGATCTCTGATCCAGATTTGTAATCCAGACATATGCTGCCCTTATCACAGAATGGAAAGATGCTAGGATAGCAGCTCCATGCTGCAGGGGGATCAGTGAGGCAGAAGCAGGAGCAAATGAAGGGTGCAAGAAGTCAGCTCCCACCCCAGAGAAATCTGTCTGGCTTTCTGGTTGTGGCAGCAAGGGGAAAGGACCCAGGAACTGGAAGCAACTCGAAAACCAGATCAAACTAGTCTGTTACTGTAAAATAAGACGATGGTCCCCCTGGGGACACGCAGTGGCTGGGAAGGAAGTCTAAACATTGAGACTATTTTAGTGCTGAGAGACACAGGTCATAGTCTCGGTGTCTGGCACACTTCTGTGAGGAGGAGAGGAAGGGTGAGAGCACCAGCTGGCCGTACTTGGGATGACAGGCAAAGGATTTTTCTAAGGCTGAAAGAGGCTTCCATAAATTTGTATCTGTGGGGCTTTTATTAACCTTGTTTCACGTGGAAACAAGGCCAAGACAACAATCCTGTTAGCTCCCTCCAGAGGAATCCCAAACTTCCTGCCCAGTTTGATGAGGGTGATGTTCTCAAAGATGTTCAGTCCCTGCAGTTCGGTTCCTTTGTCTGAATGGGTACCTGAGAAGAAAAGAGAAACTCAGACCTGCAGGACCTCAGGAGCAGCATTAGCAGGTGCCATGAAGGAGAGGAGATTTACAAGCACTGAAGCAGCAGATATCTGCTTTCTGCAGCACAAAATGGAGAAATTGCTAGAGGGAGCACATTAGACACGAGGCAACCCAGGAGCAGGACGTGCAGTTGCAGTTGATAAAACCTGCAGAATTTCATCTGCCCAGCAGCATTTATTTGTAATTAATTTCATACTGAATCTGAAATTCCTATGAGTTTCTCTATCCAGGGACTGAAACACGTTTGTGTACTTTGAAATTGACAGGATGGAGTTTAGGGGAAGTTAGCAGATGTCCTGAACTGCACTGAAACGCAGTGCCCAGTCAGCGTGGGAGAACAGGGTGGAAAGGTGTGCAAACCTGAAAGCGGGAGGAGGGTTCTCCTGCCACCTTCATCTCTCTTCATGTGTGAGGGGCTCAGAGAGGCTGAAAGCCCTCTTCAGGCACTTCCCACTGGCTATGAATCAGATACGGAAGTAAAACAGTGTGTATCCAAAATGTCTTGTTTCCTGGCCAGTAGCGCTGGGAGAAGAGTTCATTAAATGCCAGATGAGCATCCAAGCCATGTAATTCGTGTGTCAATCTAGCATGCAGGCTTTGTTTGTTAAAGGAGGGATACAAATTGCTGCCTCTGTTTCTAAATATCCTGCTGCAGGCCTTGACTTCGTCCTGCAGCAAGAGATCCTGGAAGCACAGTGTAAGATCAGCTTGCTAAGGAGGAAATTACTTGGTGCATGGAGTCCCAGTGGTGAAAAGCATTTTGTGCTGTGTCAGGGATGGTCCTTCTCTTGCATGCTGTTGGATTTCACCCAAAGCAGATCTGTGCCCTCATTGGGAAAAAGAATAATCTCTCATCTGTGTATTTCTGTACATTGAAACATAAAAACTGGGGGCAGTCATTAGTGCCAGCCATTCAGGTAGTGAGGCAACCTGGAAAAATGCCCTTACGGCTGCTTTTGCCTCCTCCCCCATATATGAGGAACCTGTTCCTCATTGCCTACACCTTTACTGACCTAGTGGCCTTATACCTGCAGTACAACACTTGCAGGATAATGGCTGGAGTCTCCTAACCTAGCAACTTCTTCCTTGTGGCATGTGATGGCATTTGGGACTGACCTTCCATAGGTGCTGGGACAAGAGGCTCGTGAGCCAACTCGCCTCTTTGGGGCAGGACCCTGACACACAAATACCTGCTGATCAGCACAGCTTTGTTTTTCCAGTAGCAAGGATTCGTTTTACAAGATTAACTGGGATGATTGCACTCCTACATTGTTGGGCCTACCTGCTCCAGTCTGGCAGCTTGGCAGGGGCCTGAATTTGGCAATAGTCAGCTTGTAGGGACTGCGGGAGGGTGGGAATGGGAAATGATGCCCCATTCTTCCATAGGGATGAGGCTGCCTGGGAGGGACCTAAATACACTTGATGCTAACTGAGTGGACCAGTGGGTATGTGAAAGCAGAAGCCCACTGACAGTCTGCCCTGAACCACTGAACCATTGGACTGTTTGTTTTTGTTTTCAGTGTTAAAGAAATATTACAAAAATATTGCACTGGGGATTGGTGATTTAACCCTTGAGGGAGCCCATTTAACACCTTGTTGGATGACCATGGTGTTTACCTCTAGTTCTGCAGTGGTAGCAGTATCCTCTGATATATTTTAAAAGACAACTGGGGCAGAAGTGATGCTTATGCTGTGAAATAGGTCAAACGTGATGCGACACCTTATCTGTTTGGCTGTAAACCCCACCATTCCTCCTCGGCCGCCGTATTGATTATCTGGCCGGTTTAAAATGCTGCTGAAACCTCTGCCTGTCACCTCATATCATTGCACTGAGGAGGAGGCATGGCCCTATGTCCTCTCAGCTCAAAGGATCTAATTATTGTATCTCATTTCTGTAACCCAGGAAAAGAGAGAGGGCCATCTTAATGCACAGATGGCCTGCGACTTACGTCAGGAGCCATGGGATTAGGGACTGTCCCAGCAGAGAAAGCTCACTGGCCTTTCTTTTATTGAACTGTCTGCAAATGATGTGTAGTCAAAATCCTGGCCACCTGTGGCCATTAAACATCCAGTGGTGCTTTTTGCAGGACCAACACCCACGTCCTGAGCACATTCAGGGTTGCGGGGAGGATGTGTGTGTGTGCGGTGGAAATACACTCCAGCTTCCTAAATGCCACTTCCTGACTACATTGCAAGAAAGAGGCATTATCTCCTTCCTGCCCTGAGTTTTCCAATAATGTTATTTAACGGTAGGAAAACAAACAGTTTCTGCATGTTGTCCCAGAGCTGGGAATTTTTCCCCTGTGAATTCAGAAGATCCAAACGTGTCATTCTGGTTTGTGGAGTGCTTGGGAACAGCGCTTACCACCTTGAGAAGAAATCTTTAGCTCAGCACGCATTTTAATGAGGTTGTAAAATGTCCCAGAGTACGCTAAAGACCAAAAGATTAGCTAAAAAAAAAAAATTAATGCATAAACTTCTAGGTTTCACCTTAAATCATTTGATTCATATGAGAGACTAAAACATCCATGTAGGAGCTGAACTGTTGGGGGAGGAGGCTTGGTTCTGACAATAGCAATGATGCAGCCGTGCCATGAGTAGGTGCTTTGTGGTACAGGGTGGAAATGTCTGGAAGAGATACCAACCACACTCAGGCTTGTTCTTCCCCTAATTGCCTGACTTTTATTGAGGAATACACAAAATGAGCACTTAAAATTAGACTCTGAGAGCTCTTGCTTAAATGAAGAGACTGTCAATATTTGCAGAGCGGTGCTTCGGCTCACCCAGACGGTATCCGAGCACATGGCACTTGAATGGCTGAATACATGGAGCACTCTCTTCCCTTTCTCTGCTTAATGAAAAACAAAATGGGGAGAGCCTGATTTTGCTTTTCAGGTTCATTGTGTTCATGTTTTTTCCAGATTCTCACCAACTTGGTCTTGACTTCTCAGAAGCTACTTCAAACAGCAGACTTGGCACAATGGTATGCACAGGACTAACACTATATGAAACACAAAACAAAAGGGGGGGAAAAGGCTCCTTTTTCCCCCTAAATGTTGTAGGTTTCTGCTTCTCTAATCTCCTGTTTTCTCTGGATTGTCAGATGAAATACTCAGAGCAGACATTGACTGGTTCTGGAAGCAGAGCAGGAGTGCATTGCCTGAAGGCTGAATTGAATTTTAACACAGCGTGATCTTGCCAGGATGGCTAGGTAAAGCATCCCACACAACACCCTTGTTTCTTGAACTTTTATCACTAAGAAATCACCATTTTGAAGCTGATGGGCATTAACATCCCAGGTGGTTGGCATCTCTTTGTGAATTTTTTATTTTACTTTGCTAGAATAGCAAAGGTATCTCTTTGTGAATTTTTTATTTTACTTTGCTAGAATATCAAGAGCCTGGTCTGGAGCAATTTCATGCTTCTCAGGCAGGGCCAGACTCTGTAGGATCTGTATTGTTACAAGCTCAAAGGATCCACATTGAAGGCTTCTGCCCTCTAATCTTTGTGTGCTCAGAGCATTTCTCATCCATCCCTGACCTCTGATCTTCTTGTATCTCTGGCTTTTGCAGGCAGGCAGTTGTCCTCCCTTGCAAAACCTTCCCTGTCTCTGCCTCCCCAGTGACGTGGGGCTGATTCCCACAGCAGGGGATAGAAAGTCTTGCGTGTCTGCTTCCCTGCCCCACTGCATCTGTCACCCTGCATGGGAAGAGTTGGGTCCCTGTGCTGGGAGCAGCCAGAGCATGGGCATGGTTCCTGCACTTCCCACCTCTTCCATCTAGATCTACATTTAATAAATGTCCTGTGAGGCTCTGAGTACTTTGTAAAGAAGGCTGAATGTTTTATCTTCCCTCTACAGCTCAGATGCTTGCTAAAAGCCCCACCACATGAGGACCTGATTTTCGATTTTCCTGAACCGATGTCCTGGCCATGGCACCATGATGCAGTCACCAGTTAGACCCCCATTTCTTCCACAGCAGGTTCCTGAAAGTGAGAAGATGTTCCCCATCTTGGGAGTACTCGCTGGCCTATCCCTGAGGTCAAGGCATACAATTCCAACCCTGATTTCCTGGAACAAACCATCCATAAAAGCAGAAGTATCTGACAAATTTGGTCTGGCACAGGCTGTTCATTGCAAATCTTAATGCAAATAAGAGAAATGTCAGTGCTAAAAGAAAAAGAGTATCTAGGAAAAAAAATCTTGTGCTGTTTTGTGGCATTTGTGCATAAAATAATGAGGCCAAATATATCACCATTGGATTTGAGCCAGATAAGTTCATAACATCTAATCCAGCTGGTGGATCATGACTCCCTTCATTATTTAAAGCAATGCTGTGGGAAAAGACACACAGCAAAGCTAACAAGATGGTGCTTGAGCTGCCATATTCCTGGCAGCCGAACAAATGCAGCGTGCGTTTTCTCACACCAGCAGGGAGAGGAAAGGAAAACGTGGAGCTAACAAGGAGCCCAGCATTCCCTCACGACGCAGGCTGAGCCTCACCCACTGCTGTCTCCCCTGCAGTCTGGCTCTGTTCATCTCCAGTGATGGCATTTCCCTCCTCCTCCTTGACCATGGCCCTTGTTAGGTGCTGTGCTGCCCAGGCAGGAGCAGGCTGTGCTGGAGCAGAGTGGTCCAAGCAGCTCTCCAGCCTGTCCCTCCAATGCCAGGAGACAGGTGGCAAGCACCTACCTTGCAATGCTTCCCCTGTGCCCACTGCTTGGCACCTCAGGGATGGAGCCACTGTTGGTAACTTTGCATGGATTGGCCCTTCAGTGCCTTATTTTTTTCTCCTAATTCACCCGGTCTCCCATGCAAACTTTTATGTGTTGGTGTGGACATCATGCCTTGGTTGCCTTCTCTGGTCTGCAGAGAAGCAGATGGTCTTCAGCCATCTCCTCCTCTCCTGGATTCCACACCCCTCCTCCACTCTTGTCTCCTTGCCTGAGCCTATCCTCCCAAACTCGGCTGATGGGGCCTCACAGTTTTTGGCACTGCTGATTTGGGAATGGTCTATAGGCTCCACCACAAGCCTGTCCCTGCACATGGTCCCTTGCTGATGCTGAGGGGCCACCTCGCAGGAGCTGGTGGACCTTCCCTCAGGATGGTTGACAGGTCCTTTCCCCAAAGAGCCTCCGGCAACTTTCAGCCCCAGAAGGTGTCTTGCTGCCTTGTGTTTCAGGTGATGTTTTTCAGGCCATGAGCACAGTGGGACCAGCACAACTCCCACAGCAGGGAGGACACAAGGGCTCTGCATAACTCAGGATGTACTTGGCTCAGAGGCAGTGTGTGTGTCTGCACCGTTCTGTATAATTGTGGGAAGATTGATTGGGGTGTAATGGCATTGGCATGCACAATTCTGCTTCTCCTCCTCCATACTTAGGTCTTTCAGATCTTCTTTGCCTGTNTAAAAAATGATTCTGTTCTCCTTGTAACGGAGTATTATATAAACTGTGAAAGATATGGTTAAAATAGTAAATAGTGTTACAGTTTGGGATTTCTATTGCTTTACCCCAGGCATTTACTGTGGGTTCTCTATGTGAAATGTGATGGAATTATTGTGAAGATGCATTGTTTAAATATTAAACATTAATGTTCTTCTTTTGATGGTGAAGCCAGTATTAAACCTGTTAATTTTTCATTAAAGCACCTAAAGCCAAATTTGTTTAAGCTCTCAGTTTGCTGTCATCTTCATAATAGAAAACACCAAGTAAAAGCCACACAGACGTGAAAATAAATAGGAGTGAAATGTGGGAGCCAGCTCCAGGCTTCCTCACAAGGTAGAGAGGAGGTGGAGGGGAAGAGAGAAGCAGCAGGAGGAGAAGGAAGAAGAAAAGCAGCTCAGGGAAGAGAGGATGAGGGAGGAAAACATAAGAATCTACAGAGCAACAGCAAAAGGGTTTGTAAGTATTAAACACACAGTACAGGAAAGGGCTGATCCATGGAAAGCAACTCCTGCTTGGCAAAAGGCATAAGGGGGTGTAGGGCTGGAGACAAGTCAGTGCTGGGGGATGGCAGTGCCACTGCGGGACAGGGCCTTTCTGAGCCACAGCCAGAGCCCTCACAGCACTCCCAGCGGGAGCTAAAGGCAGGGACACTTCACGGCCGAGTTTGGCCCCAGGTGCTTTATTTGATCTCGGTGTGACGTGAGATGTGTGAGCCAGCTCCTGCTCACCATTCCTAACATCAAGGGCTGCACCTGTAAAATCACATCCAGATGGGAGCGTGTGCCATCACTGTTGTTTTGTGATCGCCAGCAAGAAAAATAACTTGCAGGAGGTGTTTGTGTGTGATCCTTTTGAGCATAAATGATTTTAAGCTGTGGTTGGCGGGTATGGTAGTGGCTGGGCAGGGAGATGGAGTAGGAAGCGCTGGATGAGGCTGCATTTGCCAAGCAAGGAGAAGGATTTTACAGTAATTGAGATGTGAAATGCTGAGAGTCTTGACAAGAGTTTTAGCTGTACAGATGGGTAAGGAAGGCCATATCTCAGAGATGTTATGCAGAAAGAATCTGCAAGCAGCAGAGAGAGAGTTTGGATGTGAGCCCGGGGGAGGCACCCGCAGGAGTCGCTGCCCAGGTGACTCTGTGGAGAGGCAGCGAGGAGTGATGGATGGAAGCATGAATGGAGGGAGAGATGGAGGGGTGGGTGGGTGTCTGGGGGAAGGGATGGGGTCGTGCAGAGCTCTCAGAAACAGGGATCCATCCACAAAAGGGTGAGGCAAAAGATGGGAAGCTATGTTTTACCCTTGCTGTGTGCAAGCTGATCCCTGCTTGTCCACATAAAGATGAGACTTCAGATTTTCATCTGGGTAGGAGACAAGTCTCCAGTAACTCACTAGATCTTGGAAAAAAAAAAATATTCATGGCTAACAAAGGACTAACACCTTCCCTTTTATCCACTGAGATTTCCAGCTATAAAGAAGCCCAAAAAGCGATATATTAATACTTAATATAAGCTATTTTATTANGGGAAAACGGAGAGAGAACAAACCCACAGCTCCTCCTGAGGCCAGGTGTCACCATCAACATCTGCCCCGAAGTACTGGCACTCACAATGGATTTGCCCTTTCCAGGAAAGGTGCTCCTGGCTGTGGCGAGTCCAGACACACGTGGGGTGATGCTCTGACCACGGCAAAAGGCAGAGCTCAATTTTAAGGCAAGAAATCCCTTTAGTATAGTCATCTGGGGAGATGTCACAAATTTATGGGTGCTGAAGCCACTCTTTATCATTTGAAGATTTTCTTTGGGACCTCTACCTGGACAGCATGTGCTGTAGATGAAATGTCAACTCAATCATTCTTCAGTGAGGTGTTGTTGCATTTTTTTTTCCTAAAGATACATTTAAAGGGCAGCTCATTTGCATAAGATTTTCATATCCTTGGTCTTAAAAAGGCTTAAGGAGCCAGGACTGTGATCTGAAATCTAATATTTTTACCTTTTGCAGTGGCAGAGGACAGGGGGAGTTGTCATTAAAAAATGATTCTGTTCTCCTTGTAACGGAGTATTATATAAACTGTGAAAGATATGGTTAAAATAGTAAATAGTGTTACAGTTTGGGATTTCTATTGCTTTACCCCAGGCATTTACTGTGGGTTCTCTATGTGAAATGTGATGGAATTATTGTGAAGATGCATTGTTTAAATATTAAACATTAATGTTCTTCTTTTGATGGTGAAGCCAGTATTAAACCTGTTAATTTTTCATTAAAGCACCTAAAGCCAAATTTGTTTAAGCTCTCAGTTTGCTGTCATCTTCATAATAGAAAACACCAAGTAAAAGCCACACAGACGTGAAAATAAATAGGAGTGAAATGTGGGAGCCAGCTCCAGGCTTCCTCACAAGGTAGAGAGGAGGTGGAGGGGAAGAGAGAAGCAGCAGGAGGAGAAGGAAGAAGAAAAGCAGCTCAGGGAAGAGAGGATGAGGGAGGAAAACATAAGAATCTACAGAGCAACAGCAAAAGGGTTTGTAAGTATTAAACACACAGTACGGGAAAGGGCTGATCCATGGAAAGCAACTCCTGCTTGGCAAAAGGCATAAGGGGGTGTAGGGCTGGAGACAAGTCAGTGCTGGGGGATGGCAGTGCCACTGCGGGACAGGGCCTTTCTGAGCCACAGCCAGAGCCCTCACAGCACTCCCAGCGGGAGCTAAAGGCAGGGACACTTCACGGCCGAGTTTGGCCCCAGGTGCTTTATTTGATCTCGGTGTGACGTGAGATGTGTGAGCCAGCTCCTGCTCACCATTCCTAACATCAAGGGCTGCACCTGTAAAATCACATCCAGATGGGAGCGTGTGCCATCACTGTTGTTTTGTGATCGCCAGCAAGAAAAATAACTTGCAGGAGGTGTTTGTGTGTGATCCTTTTGAGCATAAATGATTTTAAGCTGTGGTTGGCGGGTATGGTAGTGGCTGGGCAGGGAGATGGAGTAGGAAGCGCTGGATGAGGCTGCATTTGCCAAGCAAGGAGAAGGATTTTACAGTAATTGAGATGTGAAATGCTGAGAGTCTTGACAAGAGTTTTAGCTGTACAGATGGGTAAGGAAGGCCATATCTCAGAGATGTTATGCAGAAAGAATCTGCAAGCAGCAGAGAGAGAGTTTGGATGTGAGCCCGGGGGAGGCACCCGCAGGAGTCGCTGCCCAGGTGACTCTGTGGAGAGGCAGCGAGGAGTGATGGATGGAAGCATGAATGGAGGGAGAGNCAAAGGACTAACACCTTCCCTTTTATCCACTGAGATTTCCAGCTATAAAGAAGCCCAAAAAGCGATATATTAATACTTAATATAAGCTATTTTATTATAAATAATAAGGTAAGAAGGCACATATTTAACTTTAGTTATCAGACTCTTTTTTTTAAACACCACTTTTCTGTTGTTTTAACCAATCCAATTAACCCTGATAGAAAAGTCCCATCCTATTTAATGAGGATAATATTGACAAGGACTTATAGACATGCTATAGAATGACTGCAAAATCTGGAGGGCCCTGACACACGAGAGGCCTAAACTGAGCTGTTGGCACACGAGCGCTGAAGTAAGCAGGGTGATCAGGGATGCTGAGGCAGTGGGATATGGTCCAGCCAGCTCACAGAGCAGCAAGCAAGCAGCACTGTATTCCATTGGATTGTGCATAGCAGCCCAAAAACCTACATCACTGCTGCTGGTCATATTTTTCACCTGAATTATTTAAGCTCTTTTCTGGAAGGGCAATCTCTGTGTATTCCTCCCCTTCACTCTGTCCTCTTTCTCCTTGTTTTTCTTCCCTCTCTGCCTTATGTGACCAGCTCATTTGCAACATTTCTGCTGCAATCCTGCCGAGATTCATTTTCACTTTTTTATTGAAAAATCAAAATCTTTGGAATTAAAAGCTTCCAATATTGAATTTTCAATAACAAGTGAAAATTATGCTCTGCATGACGATGAGGAGAGGGATGGGCTGAGCTGGGAACGCGATGACGTAGGAACCAGTGAGTTCATGTTTGACCCACACAATACAACTGGGGCAAGTATTTAAAGAAAAGCAAGAAAGCAAAAGGCATATGGGAAGTGCAGGAGTGAACATGGGGAAAGGAACTTTTCCATTCAGGGCAGGGGTGGTAGGAGGAGGAATTTTCCTGCCTTTTGATTGCAAAGCAAAAGCAGGAGCAGAATGCAGAATTTTTGGGTGGTGGATGAGTTTGTGGAAAAGCATTGGAGACTTGAGGATTCCCATCAGGGGAGAAGCAGGTTCTTCAGTACTGCTCTGGCTGCTCCCATCTGTCCATTCCAGGGACCTGGTGCCTGCAGACGCCTCGCTGTGCCCCAGTGTGTGGTGAGCGATGGGAGGGCGGGTCATGGCAGGGAGGGGTGAACCCTCTGCTGCTGCAAATGCAGACAAGGGTGTTTTCTTTGTTACATCTTCCACTGAACTGATGCAGATCAGCAGCAACATCACCAGCTCCACTGGCACCCAGCATCCCTTTGATTACCATCCAGCCTCGCTCTGAGAGGGGTTAAGCAAGGCCATGGTGACACTGCCAGTACACACTGTGACTGCTTGCCTGGCTCACACCAAGGTATCCACATCTTGCACTTTTTGGAGTATCCTCCTTTCTCTGCTAGGCCCTTTGTAGTTGCCTGGACATGTGCCCAAGTGAGAGGTGCACATTCAGGGAGTGGCCACCCTGGGAGCCACATGCCAAGAAAGAGGCCTTGTGCATGCCAGGTGAGGGTCAGAGACCCTCAATACAGTCACAAAAAGTTTTTCCATCAAATCTCCAAGAGCATATTACTGCTCAAGCACTGTCTCATTTCCTGCAAGTCTTTGAAGATGAGGAAAATCATGTAGGTCTCAGTTTCCTCTTACAGTGAATGTAAGGCTCCGAAGTTAATTCAGAAGAGCAATGGTCTGCTTCTCCCATGCTGCCCACCCAGAGCCCAGAGCCCACACCTGGTCCTTGCAAAGTCAGGGGAAGTTTTGCTGCTGGCATTGACTGTCCTGGGCATAAAGCAGGGCAAGGCAGGGAAAACAAAACACACAGCGAATCCCTGGAGTGCCTGAGCCATGCAAGGTGTTGTGTAGCTGCACCAGGGATCTCAGCCATATTACCTGTATGGGAAACCCTTGCTGACCTGGAAGGAGCCACCAGGAATGTTCCATGACATAGCCCCAGGCCCTGGAGGGAGCAGCCAGCACCACCTGGCCCTATTTGGCTCGGCACCCTCGGGTCACAATAGCCGTGAGCCCTGCCCCCTGCAAGGAGACAACAGGGGGAAATCCATTTGGATGCAAAGCATGGTTATAAAATTTCACTGTCACTCCCTCCCTCCCACCAACCCCATCTCCCTTCCCAGCTGGCCCCAGGGAAAGAAACTGGCAGCAGCACGTGAAAAGTGCTGCAGATGGATGGTGTGCCACGGGCACAGCTGGACAAATCTGGCACACAGGTGTTGGTCCAGTGCCTGCCAGCTGCCCAGCAGCCCCCAGATATTTGTGGCCGAGGGATTAAAGGGGACAGGAGTCTCCCTCCTCACTTGGAGCACAGCGAGGGAAGCAGCCTTGCTGGGGGAGTTGGTGGAAGGCAGCAAACCTTTCCCACCAAGATCCTCAGGGCCAGATTACTCTGCCAGGGAGGGCATGCAGGGTCTGAGGGCTGGACATGGTGGCTGCTGCCTTGCAAACCAGGTGAGTGCTGGCAGCCCCACAGGCACTGCTGAACTGGCATGGCCACAGCTGAGCACAACTGAGCGTGGGGGAAGCTTCTGCAGGTCCTCTCCTGCAGTGCCCATGGTGGAGGCGGGCAGTCTGGGCATTGGAAAAGATCATCGCCTAAGTCAAGTGGCCCTGCTGCTCCCAGAGGGGTCCTTCACTGGATGCCATCTTGTGAGATGGAGAAATGAATAATGGAAATAAAAGTTGGCATTTGGTTAGGTACCAGATGATCGTGACCTCATTTTTTTTGGTGCAAAAAGAAAAGTTAAAACCCAGTACTAATTAGGGACATTTGGTGCTTACATTGATAGAGATTATGGGCTGAATAACCTGGCAGAGAAAACAAGAAAAATGTTAATTGTTATTGCTGAAAGATATTTTCTTAAATGCCCAAATCCCTAAACTCAAAGGATTGAGAGGTTATGCCCAACCCAATTAGAAGGGAATAAAACTGAAGTTATGTGTATATATTTCTAAAGAAATATGTTTGTGAGAGTTATGTGTGAAGTGTGCCTACGTATGAATGTTTGCACACACAGATAAATGAAGATGGGAACCCACTAATAAGGGACAAGGTGCTGTGAAGTCTTCCCTGGAGACTGGATGTCTGCATGAGTAGCCTTCAGGAATGGCCAACAGGAGAAATGGGTTTCATGGTTTCCTTCCCACTTTAATCACTCCCACATTGATCATGATGTGTCTGGGAATCTCAGTGTTTGTGTTACACGGACTTACATACATCAGCAGAAGAATGGGAAGTAGGTTGCAATGAATGTTGCCAAGAGGCAAGGAACAGTACAGAATTGGTAAAATAAGAAATAAGGGATTACAGTTATACAAAATTATAGTTAAAGACAATTAATGTGGGGGTTTTTAAAGCATATTAGTAGCACAGGCAATCTAAATAACACTGTATCACACAATGGGAATTATAAACTGTCAGTCGAACATTATACAAAAAGGGCTTTGCAACCAGTAAATATTCCTCTTGTGCATTTGGGAATGAACATATGCTGTATTTGCATCCCAAGAAGATGACAATGATGAGGATGTCTGGTTTTCCAGCCTCATGTTGGCTCCATCTCTGCAGGGCTCCAGGGTGGTGCAGAGCTCCACAGGGTGATGAGGGCTTTGGCCAAAGACCTCCCTGGCAGCTGCTGCTGTGATCACGCAGTCTCCAGGCCTATTCACTGCAATGGCCTTCCACAAACATGCACTCCCCATCCTTCCTTGTGCATTTTGTCAAGCCAGGCTTGCACAGTCCTGCTGGAGGGGGTCCCTGGTGACAGCAGAGGTCTTTGCTTTGGAGGGCTGTCCATCCTGCTCCCCTCCTCATCTTGCCTGGACGAAAGCCACCAGAGCTTCCACAATGGGACAGATTTCCCCAGGCCAGCTGACCAACCCTGCAGAAGGTGAGGCTGCCCTCACCAACCTGGGGCTGCACATCATTTAGAAGCTGCCCTTTGAGAGCTGTTTTTACCATGAGTCATTGTATTCATGGGACTCAGTGCAGTTTTTTTTTCTGAAGTGCAACTTGTACAATAAAGAGTTACAGCAGAGATTTCAATAGCTCCTGCTACAGACTCAACTTTAACCAACATCTGGGAGAATCTCTCAAGATGATGTTTATTATCTGTTTTCTGCTCAAGAAGATGCTCAGTTGGCTTCCACCGAGTCAGCAAGCAAAGGCATATTTCTCTAGACTGGTCTAATTTGTAATTTTATTGGTTACTCAGTTTAAAGAGGCTGTTGGCGATTTTTGATTTCTCATAAACCATTAATGGAAATTCCAAGAGAACTTAAGTTTAGTTAGCTGGCTTCTAACCATTAGATGAAATTAACTTGCTTTATCTGTGAACCCCCTGCACCTTCTGCAGGATGGCCCTGCTCTGTTGACATCCTGCCCACTGCAGCCTCTCAGCCTGGATACACAGGAAGATTCTGAGCCAAGCACTTACACATCATCTTTCCATTGCTCTGCCCAGCCTGTGATGTTCATGTGTTATCCATTCCCATCACACCACCTCCTGCACTTCAGAAAGTTTGGAGATGTATGGTACCTGACAGCCTGCAGTTAAGGGTTCAGTCAGGCTGTGTAGTGATAGTGCTTTGCCCTTCCTGAAGGATGCAGACTGCCTTCCTTCAAAAGGGCTGTGTGACTCATTCAAATTGCTTTTGTTTGTTTTTCTTTATGAAGCAAGTTCTTTTTAATTGCTAAGTCTCCCTTTCTGTCCCACTGGAAGCTGGACTAAGGCAAGTTTCTACCGAGTTTAGCCTCAGAGGTGCTTTTCTATTTAGTTAATAGATTTACTGCTGATTATCAAAGTGAAATAAGACAATAAAGAATAATTTTCTTGCCTTGCCTGGCCTCCCCAGAAAGCACAGGACAGACATGGGCAGTCCAGGAATACTGACTCCCACAGTAAGTGCAACCTGGGGACATTAAGCTGAGATCTTTGAAGCGACTCGGCAGAAACGTGGGAAGGCTTTCCCAGTGGCATGGTAAGAGCAGCAAGGCTGGAGGGAGGCCCTGCAGGCACTGCTTGGGGCAGGGGGTCCCCTGCTGTCCTTGGCACCCCGTGGAGGGGAGCCCTCTCTGCCCTATCTGGGGACAGGGTGAAAGTCGGCACCCTGGCACCAGCACCCTGGCAGGCATTGAGGTAAATCTTGGGCCACATGTGCAGGGGTAAAAGGGTGCAGTGGTATTTTTTGGTGCTGAATATGCTAAAAGGCCAGCCTGACTTACCAGCTTCAAACACACATCTGTCCCTTTGAAGTAAGACTTGACAGATAAGCTGCTAAACTGACCTGGAGGCCTATGACAGACAACCAGCTTCTTTAGGCTATAAAAGTCCAGTCTGCTTTCATAAAAGTTAGATTCTTCCACATCCTTTTCTTGAAGTGGGAAGTGTGGAGTTTGTCCCATGGGTTTTGGGACACCTCTTCATGGTTCCTTCTCAGGGATTGAGAGAAAGAGGAAGAAGTACTCCATGAAGAGAAGTGTGGTGAGATACATCAACCTCAACTTAATGTTTCTATTGCTAGATTTAATTGCTTTAACATAGTGCACTATACCATTTCTGTTATACTACAGTTGCCTAGATTTTATACTGTGTAGTAAGTAATACTGATTAAGATCTTTTGACTGTTCATTTGTCTTAATAAATGACTCATCTTTTATAAATACATCTGATTTGCCATCATTAAAATTTGTGAGGCAAAGTTATAAAGTTTAAACCATAGACAGTCTGAGGCTAAAATCAGATCCAGCTGTCCCTAAGCTCCTCTCTCTGAGAATGAGTTTAGAAAGCAAGGAGGTCCTCTCAGCCCCTTGTGACTCAGCAGCAGGGCTGCTTTAATTAAACTTTGTCTGAAGCTCCCACTCATCTGCAACACCCATGAACTGTCTAAAACATTGGGACACACACTAACAGGCAGGCCCATGCAGCATGGATGTGGCCAAAGCCACTGCTTCACATGTAGCTGGGGAGTTGTGGTGATGGTGCTAGAAAAAACCAGATACTTTGCTGAGGTGAGTTGGTGATCACATCAGAGGAAAAAGGCAGATTTTACCCCTGCTAGGACAGAGAGGTTGAACTGATCTCCTGCCCCTCCGGTAGGGAAGCCATCAATGCCTTGGAGTAGCCTCAAGCCAACTCCAACCCTCGTGGGTCAGATCAGCAGCACTCTGGTCTTAAAATTTATGGTCTTAAAAAATATGGATGCAGGTGGGCACAGCCTGCTCTGAGATAGTACCTCTTTTGCACCAGGAGTCCTTTTCTCTGAAAATCACTCACATGGGCTGTTTCCATCCTGCTCAGGGTCAAGGGCTTCAATGGTGCAGAGGGGTCACTTCTGTGGGGGCTCCTCACCAGCTCCTGAAGCTGCTCTGATGTAGCCCAGATGTGGGTTGTGCCCACGCAGGGTTGGAGCTAGCGCAGCACTGTGGCACCCATGGCAAGCCCTTTGCCTCCCCGTGCTGGGGTGCCAGAAAGCCTGTGCTTTCCCTAGGCAAGACCCTGTTGTGGCTTGCACAAAGCACAGGCTCAGACCCCTCTGCAGGAATAAGCAGAGGGCTCAGCAGGAGGGACAAGTGCCTTGGACCCTGTTTTGCTCCTGAATGAGTTGGGATGCAGGGGGGGTTGTTGCATCCCTTCCCTCAGGAATTTCTTTGGGATGGCAGCCAGGGTGTGGGGACAGCATCCAGAACTTAGTTACTGCATTTGCAAAATTCACACTTTGTAAAATACAGTTCAACGCCAGTCTTGAATGGGGTTAAAAATGAAAACCTACACAATTACAGCAATTGCACAACCATGGCATTGGAGCCCCCATGGCTACGAAGGCTGAGCCCCAGGGAGGGCTGGCCTCAGCTGTAGACTGGAGGCTGCAGGGTGATCCCTCTGTGGGTGCCTGGAGGCTGTGGCCTCCCTCGCTCCTGCCCTGAATGAGCAGGGCTCTGAGTGCTTCTGCCAAAGGGAAGGGGCAGCTGCCTCTTGTGCTTGAGCCAGGTGCAGGTGGTGAAGGGGAGAGGGGCCCAAATGCTGTGGAGCCACCTGGTAGTGCAGAGCTTCTAACCTGCTCTTGTTGGGAATGCTGGGAGGAACACCCCTCACTGGCTGCATCCACTTTGACACTGTCCACGGGATGGCTGGGCACAGGGAGTGACCTGTGTCTCCTATGAGCTCTCACCACATAGGCAGGCTATTAGGGGAGAAGCTGCAAACTAAAGATGGCATGAGAAGTTAGGCTTCACTGTGCCATCCTCGCTTTCCCTGGTGAGAGAGCGAGCGCTGAGCTGCCCAGCTCTGGAGCCAGGGGCGAGTGGATTTCCTGCTTATTTGTAATGTCTCTGCTATGCTGATAGTGGCAATTTGTTAGGGTTAACAAATAGGGCTTCTTCACGAAACTTGCTGGGAAAGGGTTCTCTGCAGAGAGAAACCTCCCCTCTCCCTCCCCAACTCTGAAGGGTGTCCCTGCTGGATCTGGGAGAGGCAGATACTAGGGGATTAGCGCGCGCTGGAAGGGCTGCAGCCGGAGGGAAGGCTTGGCACCGGTGCCTGGATGAGAGCTCGCAACAATGGCGAGCTGCAGCCTGCCAAATCTCAACACAGCAGGCAAGGCTAGGCTCAGCTCTAGCTAAACGGGAGCCGTGTAGGACCCTCCATTTTGGAAGAGCGCTAGCAAGGTCTGGCACTTGGAATTCTTGGCATCCACAAGTGTCTTCGCTCTTTCTTATCCCCTCCTGTTCCCAGTAGATTTTGCATCCTTTACAATGGATAAATTATACATGCAGAGTTTACTCTCCTACCCGAGCTTTGAGAATACCCCAGTGCCAGCCAAGGGAGCTGGTGCATGGGGGAATAGCCAGGAATGTTTAAAATAGTCTGGCCATGTGACTTTGGGGATTGGAAAAGGGAAAAAAAAAAAAAAAGAAAGAAAAAATATCCTTTCCCCCAACACTTTAAATGCAAACCAACTTTTTTTCATGGGAGAGAGTCATGAACTGGTGATCTGCGCGCCAGTCACGAGCCAGCGGCTCTGGTTTCCCTCCTGGATGCAGAAGTGGCTGTGTCTGGGCCCTGGGGCAGGGTGCTTGGAGCCAGAGCCTGCACAGTGGGTGGCTGGATCCAACCTGGGCCGATGTGGAGGCGGCTGCCATAGGGAGAGCGGGAAGGTGGCAGAGCCTTCCTGTCCCTCCCACTTTGGCTGGCGCTGAATGATTAAAACTAAGGGCGGGTGTACCTGCACTTGTACATACAGCTTGTTCTGTGTCAGCTCTTTGTCGGGAGAAAAACCAGCCATGGAAAGGAAGACTCAGGCGATATGGATGCCAGTTTGGACACAGAGCCATCTGGGAAAAGTGGGGTGCTCAGCCCCACATACTCCTTCCTGTTCAGCTGCCCACACACACCCTATTTGTCTGTCCCTGCATCTCCCTGCCTGTGGTGGCACCCACTGCATCCATCTCACCATGCCTGGTCACAAGAACACCCCCATACCCCCAGGGGTAGTGACAGGGACAGTGTTCCCCAATATTCCAGCACTGCCTCATGCCCAGGGTCGACTGCTGCTGCTCACCCCACTGCTGGGGGGCAGAGGGGCAGCAGCATTAATGAAGATTTTAATGATGGCTACCAGCTTGTACTACAAGCATCTGAGTCTCATTTGAATTCAGGCAACTTTAAGCTCTTTTGGCAGTATAAAAGGGCCTGAAAGTGGATTCCAGTCACATGTGCATTTGCTTTTAGACTCCAGTGCAGTGCCAGCGTGATGTAAAGGGGCCTCCACGAGCTGGAGAATCAGGCCCTGCATATTTTACACTCTTTTATAGCTTACTGTGACTCTGCTTATCTCTAACAGTTAAAAAACGAGTGCCAATGGTCTACACGCTGGATACGTATCATGCAAAACCAAATATAGCACGGCTCAAGAACACTCTTTGCATAATGTACATATGTATTTCATTTATTTTTGTAAAAATTCTGCTTAAGCATATGGAAGGGAAGGAGTGATAACACTGCCTAGAGGCAGATATAATGTGGTCAGGCAATGTGCAAGCTTCCTCACACAGCTCGAGGAATGTGCCTGAGTTTGAAGTTGTTACATGAGTCCTGGACAATTCCTTAGCGGCGAGAAGCAAGTAGGTCATACAGATGACTTTGTGACAGGGGTCTTCATTCACATCAGATGGCAGAGATCCTCCAAATGCACTTCACCTGGGGCTTATGTTTTCTAACCCAGAACTATGGATGTGCAAGACTCTGGCTGAAAATAACCATGTAGATCCATATTTAGGAGCCTGCATGCATGAATTTTTCTTCAAACTTTTGGCTTGCCACATCAATGCTGTCCTACCAGTAATTCTACAAACCCTCTGGCTTATATTGCATAGCACAACCACAAATGCCAATTGCAAAAAAAAAAAAAAAAAAAAAAAAAAAAAAAAAAAA